>CM067366.1:60807546-60837546 GCA_034401795.1 Chaetoderma sp. LZ-2023a | reverse complement strand
TAGTGCAGGTGTTGCAATTTTGTTTCTCCCAAAATGCCTCAGCTGGATAAATATCATTTCTTCTTCATCTGATAACAATGGGCGGTGGGTCAAAGAACATTGAAAGGAAATCTGGTAACTGCTGGTATGTATCCCATTACGTTCTCTGACCATGACATGTTTTACATCACGCTGGATAATGCCGACTGGGTTAAACGCCGCCCTGGCTTTTGAAAAATTAGTAGTTATTTCGCTTCTAAATGAATCTAAATATCAAACTTGTGTTAAAAGTCTTTGGCAAAATAAGCTTCGAAACAAAAATTCCCATGACAATTTAATAACATGGTGGGAAGATGGAAAAGTTGGATTTGCCCACATTTCAAAACAATATGCCATTGGGAAAGCGCGAATGATGCGCAAGGAGAAGAAAGCACTTGAGGGTTCTCTGTTTCTCCTAAGTAGGAAGGTTGTGAATGGTGATAGTCAGCATAGTGAACGGCTAAGTGATATAAAATCAAAGCTTACGCAAATAGATAGATATAGGGTTGAAGGTGCAATGACTAGGAGCAGAACACAAATGTATATCGAAGGAGAGAAACCAACGAAATACTTTTATGGGCTCGAAAAATCTAGAGGAGATGAGAAATTAATTAGGAGTTTAAATAACAACAACAACAACAACAACAACAACAACAACAACATCAACAACAACAACAACCAAAATTGCTCTACGCAAAAGGACATTTTGGAAACGGTAGAAACATTTTATCAGATGTTATATAAATCTGATAATAGTAATGATATAAAGTCATCTGAGATGCTAGCCAATGTCAAAAATGCATTCTCAAAATCAAGCACGGAATTCTGTGAGCTCCCATTAACACTAGCTGATCTGACCACTTCTCTAAAACATATGAAGGGCGGCAAAGCTCCAGGAGGTGATGGACTTAGCGTGGAATTCTACCAGCCATTTTGGCATCTCATTGGGCCAGAGTTTATTCAAGTAATAAATGAAATGTCGCAAGCATATGTTCAACTTATATTCAAGAAAGGAAATCGACAGAGCCTAGAAAAATAAAGACCCATCTCGCTCCTCTGTGTCGAGTATAAGATTATTTCTAAAGCGCTTGGTAAAAAACTTGCTAGTGTTCTGGATGAAGTTATCCATACCGATCAAACTTGCTCTATTCCAGGCCGATCTATCTTGACCAATACATTTTTAATTAGAGATATTATACAATTGGTTGAGAGAGGTAATGCCTCAGGAGCCATTATAGGTTTAGACATCGAAAAGGCGTTTAATCGATTAGAATGGGAATTTATGTTTAAATCACTCAGTCACATTGGTTTGGGACCAAATTTTACAAAATGGATCCGAATTCTCTATGGCAATATTAGCAGAAAATACCTCGTCAACAATTTTAAAAGTCAGCCCATTATTTTGGAGCGTGGTGTGCGTCAAGGGTGTTCATGTCTCCCGTGTTTTCGTCATAGCAATGGAGGCATTAGGAGCAACCGTCAGGGATGACCCACTTTTTCATGGTATAGATATTCATTGTGTAAATCGGCCCAAAAATGTGTCTCAATATTCCGATGACACAACTGTCTTTGCAGAACCAATGCTGATTTTAAAAGGCTTGACACGATTTTATTGGCTTTTCACATGGCCTCTGGCCTGAAGATAAACAAAGCTAAATCAGTTGGATTATTTTTGGGTCAGTGGAAGAGTAGGTGTGATAAGCCACTGGACATCCGATGGGCAAATGAGTCAATTAAGATTCTAGGTATTCGCTTCAGTAGAGAGGGTGAAGAGAACCTTAACTGGGAAGAGAAAATAGCTAAAATGAAGAAAACCTGCAATGCGTGGAAGCATCGGCATTTAACTATTTTCGGCAGAACCTTGGTTATACATACCTTAATACTTTCAAAGTTATGGTATACAGCCTCTGTTATATATATTCCCAGACATGTCGAATGTGAAATAAATAGAATGATCCGAGAATTTTTATGGGAAGGTAAGGCATGTCTGGTATCACATGATGTTTGCATGAATGATTTAATTAATGGCGGGCTTAATCTTGTAGATGTTAGAATGAAGAGCATGTCATTGCGTTTCAAATTTTTAAATGCATTACTTCATTCTGATATTCAGTGGGCAAATGTATCAAGGTCGTTAAAAGAAAGCTTCATAAAGCCTTTCTCAACCAGAAGCTTTTTTTGTGCCAAAACCCGCCCCCGAATTATACGGAGTTCCCCCGCATTTTCTCGAGCTAAAAACTGGTTTTGATGCGTTTATTAAAGTTGACGATATACCACTATACTGGGGAAATGTTTTACAACTGGAGCTATGGGCAATAATCACATCACTCATCAAGGCAAAGCTATGTACTATCCATCAATGACAGGGAAAGGCAGTAAATATGTATGCGACATTGTTGACCCTATTCGGAGGGAATCGAAATCATTGGCTGAGATTTGCTATGGTACTGCTCTTCGACCAATAGATGCTACGCGTCAGTTAGCTCGCAACAAGAAGCTATACCGAAAGCTTGGTTCTCTCTATACAGTACCGATCTTACTGATGAAGAAGCTGAACTAAAATTCATCATTAATGATAAGGAATTTTCCTGCAGAATGGCAGTAAGCAGCTGGTATGCGCTCCTTAGGGAACTACATGCTATACCTCCAAGAGCTATTTATGCATGGGAGCAACATGGTTATAATATTCCGAACTGGGAGATAATATGGAAAAACATACCGAATATTCCAAATCAGGCAAGAGATATAGTTTGGAGACTAATACACAGAACACTTTGGGTTACACATCTCATGACAAACGCAAAACTGTGTGCTGAAGATGATAATAAGTGCGTTTTCTGTGTAAGCTCTGAGGAAACATTGGTACATCTATTCGTTGAATGCGATGTTGTAGTTAAGTTCTGGCTATATGTAAGTAGGATTTTATCAGATCTCGGTGTTCCTACATCGGACATGACACCACACAATATTTTATTTCATGACCTTGCAAATGAGTCACTACAAAAAATAATACAGTTATTGTGTTAGTCTGCTTAAGCATTGGAAATTGGAGCATTTGGAAACATCGCTGCTCCGTAGTGCATGATGCAAATGCTACTCTCACACACGATCATTTAAAATGTTTAAATGGGATATTTTATGCGTTATTGTCACATTATGTTAGAGGCGAATGCCATAAGTATATTAAAAAACAAAATCGAAAAACGTTTAAAAGAATATGGTGCAAAGGTAGATTAATATCATTTGAAAATGACAATCTGTCCATCAAAACACCGCCGTGATTATTTAACCTTTCATTTAATGTGCCGAATACGTAACTATCCTTGTCAATTTGTGTATAATTTAATGTTGATTATGGAAGTATATTTTTAAGAATAAATTTTTAATGTAGATTTACCATTTAGTAGGAAATCGTTTGAATGGAGGCTGTTGCAGCCTGATGTAACTGCCGCTTCCAGTCATTCGGTTTCAAAATTATCAGTCGTCTGGTATTTGTTTTGGACAGAGCAAAATGCACTGTAAAATTCTGGCCTAAAATCATCCTATGTTTATGGATTACAAATGATCCAGTATTATATTTTGGAACCGCCTTATCATTGTAGCTAAGATCGTTATAAAATAGCAGCGAGTTTTGTCATTGTTTGACAATGTACAATCACGGATAATTTTAGAATCTCATTCAAAAAGTAAAGAGAAATATTTAAATGTCGCGGAGATATTACTATTGCGCGCCGCGCTGCTGACAAAGTGTTTGCGTTTAAATGCTCGCGCTGTGTTGGCTATATAAAAGATTACCCGGGCCTATTCAGAATGGAGCATACTAAATGTTTAATTTGATCAAAATAATGAACGTATGGCGTTTATTTTATTAGTATATACTTACTTTGACAGAACAGATATTTAAAAAATACTATTAGGACGAAAAGACTGATAAATATGTAGTTAGATTTTTAATGTTAATTAACATTTAATCCTTTGAACCTAGACTTCCACAAATCTCACGTTCTGGATAATCGTACGTGTAAGCTGTTGGATGTTTTGAAACTGTTTGGAATGGAACCCGTTGCTGCCATATACCAGAACGACTCCCAGTTAGATGTGTTTCAAAATATTCAACAGAATATTTATATTTATTAAAATAAAAATGATTTCTTTCGTATTTGTCCCTTGGAGTTCAAAGAGTTAAATACGTATATTTATTGAGCAGCAATTTTGAAGTATTTTATTATACTGAAAGACAGATGAATTTTTGAAAGGTTTTTCCTTTTTACTTGCCGTTTATTCACTGTTCGTATGCTGTATGATTTGTACGTCAGTCTTTTATATGTTTTTGGATATGAAAAGTTTTCTACACGATCCATTGATCGTGTTATCAATAATAAAAAAGTAGTAGTAGTAGTAGTAGTAGTAGTAGTAGTAGTAGTAGTAGTAGTAGTAGTAGTAGTAATAGTAGTAGTAGTAGTAGTAGTAGTAGTAGTAGTAGTAGTAGTAGTAGTAGCAGCAGCAGCAGCAGCAGCAGCAGCAGCAGCAGCAGCAGCAGCAGCAGTAGCAGTAGTAGTAGTAGTAGTAGTAGTAGTAGTAGTAGTAGTAGCAGTAGCAATAGCAGTAGCAGCAGCAGCAGCAGCAGCAGCAGCAGCAGCAGCAGCAGCAGCAGTAGTAGTCGAAGTGAACGCACGCGTTTATTTAGCTCTGCAATTGCTGGCCGAATTTGCTAGTTTCTATCGCGATTTTGTAGATACATTTTATACATATATTTCGTATTAGTATTTCCTTTAAAACTTTATGTTTAATTTGTAAATTCTTGTCTTGGTTGGAGCGCATTTTGTGTCTCCATTTGCTAAAGGCACTCCTCTTAGCCGCCGGATTCAGCCATTTAATAGGACGCCTCTTACTGTGGTCAATGCCATACTTTTCTCCACCCCCACCCCCGCCAGTATGCTATTTCTATAGTTCGTTGGCTAGCGCATTATATTTGGCAAGATCACTTGAGTGAGTTGATTTTATTCCTTTGTCATTTGTAAGCGCAAGCCTAGTACTTTGATTATATAAATCTTTATAGTCAGTTGGCTGTCCCCGGTCAACTCGAACAGCCTAGCAAATATATGACTGTAATATGTTAGTATGCATTAGGAAACCACTTTAATCGGTTAGGTGTTAGTGAACCACTTAGAAAGTCGTTCAAACTAACAAATATACGACTGTACTATCTATTTGTATATTTGTTGGTAGGTGTCAGGGTTTCAAAAGGGGACACTATTTATTTAGTCTTTAGCTCTTTCCCTGACGTCTTGGTATTATATATTTGTATTACCCCTTATATATTGTAGTAGTATGGGTTTCCTCTTTTATTAAAACACCATGGCAACCTCCTATAAGCGGACCCTGAGTCTTAAAATCACGACAAAGGCTTGGGGTGTTTCGGCAATTGAGGTGTATCATGGGTTGAAGGATGTAGTTGGGGCAGGGCCACGGGTCCTTCAAGGTCTCATTAACGTTTCCAAATCTGTATGGAATGTCACCGTACTTAAGGAAAGTGTGAAGGAAAAGTTGCTCGACGAGGTCCTTGTCGTGAAGGGTGAGGTGTGTAATGTGGAGGAAATAGATTCTGATCGTCTATTAGTCAAGATGAAGGTTCCATTAGAGATCCCGATGAACGGGTTATCAATGAATTGATCAAGTATGGCTAAGTGGACAAACACGTGACCTATCCATTTGATCGAACCTTAGAAAATGGCATCAGAAGAATTTGGTTCGAAAAGGTAGAACAACCTCTCCCAAGTAAGGTCACGATAGATGGTCGATTTATCTTGCCATTATGGTACAGGGGGCAAATCAAAGAGTGTAGAATCTGCTTAAGCACAGAACATCTTGCAACAGATTGCCCTAACAAAACAAATGTCTTGTTTGTGGATCATCTGATCATTTTAAGTGGCGATGCACGCAGAACAAATATGTCAAAAAGGGTGCTGATAAAAGTGCAGAGCAAGTTGTCTCTAAAGAGAATGCCATATAACCGGTAGCTGCTGAGATTGTAGCTGAAATCCATGTTAATGGGAAGCACGTTGCTAAAGAAAATGTCTTCGAACCAGTAGTTGCTGGGATTGTAGCTGAAGTCCATGTTAATGAGAAGCATGGTGAAAAAACTAAGAATCCAATCGCTGTAGTTGCAGGCGATGAAATAGAGGTTCTAGATGAGGGGCTAACTGTTACTCCAGTAACAAGTCAATCCAATTCTGATGTCAGAGAGGCTAATTCCACACAAGTTGAAGATGATGAGCAATACCCTCTGGAAGAGAGTTTTAATTTAGGACAAGTAAAATTCAGGTCGCAAGATACTGAAACTAACTTTGATTTTCCACTGAGTACACTCAATCTAGACGATGTAAATAATAAAGAGAAAGTGATTGGTGTCTCGGATCGATTGAGTGGAACAAAGCGACAGAGAGATGGAGAGAGTTCTGAATCAGAAATAGAGGAAAGTGACATAGAACACGATAATATGTCAGTCGCTGAATCCGATATATCCATTCAAACACAGAGTTCTAAATCACCCGACGAAATGGTCATGTACAGGTCAGAGGCAGGAGAGGTGTTAGTTCCATATGTGATAGCAAAAGGGGTTAAATATAGGCATCTGCGTCATGATTCACATATATTAAAATTTAAGCATTTGGAAAAAGTTGAGCTAAGTAGTGCAGCGTTTGCGAGTAAAATAGGTAAATGGTCTAAGAGAGGGTAAAAAAAACCAAAATCTGGTTAGCTTAATAATGGCGGTTATACACATCATTTTATTACTTTTTATGCTAATTTGCACACTCAATTGTAGAGGCTTAAATAGTGACACAAAGCAACGTCACTTACTAGAGACTCTGAAAAATGAGCAGATTGACATAGCTTTGATACAGGAAACAAAAATTCAGAAGTCAGAATCATACGATAATTTAGAAAAGATTGCTGAATCCAGAATATTCTATTCGTTATCTCAAGATAATAGTGCAGGCGTAGCAATTGTTATACTCCCTCGTTGTTCAGCGTATGTAAATATAATCTCTTCAGTATCAGGTGCAAATGGTCGCTGGGTGAGAGTCACGCTAGATATACATCAAACAAGTTTCACGTTGCTGTGTATATATGCACCTGCATCTCATCAACTACGTCGTAATTTTTTTAATGAGATGCCTACAACAGCACTAAATAACATCACTGAAAACTGAGTAATTGGTGGTGACTTTAATTGTGTCATAGACAAAGAAAATGGCAGGAATGCAGCTTCAAATTATACTGATACATTACATAGACTCTTAAAAGAAATATTTGATAATGAAAATTTAGTTGACACCTATAAAATATCAAAACCTCATGGTAAAGATCTTACATGTTTTTCGGCAGACGGTAAAGTTGGTTCAAGGATCGACAGAATTTATGTGAATAGTTTCTTGACAGGGTGCTGGAGAGATGTTAATATTAACCCAGTCACATTCTCAGATCATAACATGGTTTGTGTAACCTTGGCCAATGCTGATTGGGTAACAAAATGGGTTGGGTTTTGGAAATTAAACACAACACTGTTGGGAGAAGAGTTTTATAAGAATAATATAGAGAGTTGTTGGTAACATTGGATTAATAGGAAAGCATCATATAAGAGCACATTGCAATGGTGGGAGGATATAAAACTGGATTTAAAGTATGTTTCCCGAAAGTATGCTATTAGAAAAGCACGGGAAATACACAAACGCAAAAAACACTTCATCGATCACTGATGAAGATTAATGCTAAAATAAATAATGGTGAAGATAATTATTATGAATTACTGGTTAAAATTAAAAGTAAAGTAAGAGATATAGAACAATATGAGTTTGAACGTGCAAAAATTAGAGCAATAGCCCAGATGAACGCAGAAGGGGAAAAGCCAACCCGATATTTTTGCACATTTGAAAAATCACGGACAATGGATAAGGTGATGTGCTCATTAAACATGCCGGATGGTTCAACCGTCTTTACCAACTATGAGTCATTGTACAAGTCAGAGGGAATTGATGAAGATGCAAAATTGGATTTGTTAGCAAATATAGACAAAAAGGTGTCAGACACAGGCAGTGAATTTTGTGATCAAACGTTAACACTAGAAGATTTAACTAAATCCCTTAAACGTATGAAACTAGAAAAATCACCGGGGTGTGATGGCCTTCCAGTTGAATTTTACCAAACGTTTTGGCACCTTGTAGGTCCAATAATGGAAGAATTAGCCACTGAAATCTTTGAGAAAGGCCATTTACCACCTACTATGGCAAGGGCATACGTAAGGCTAATATATAAACGAAATGACAGACGTCTAATTTAGAATTACAGACCAATTTCTCTACTATTTGTAGACTGCAAAATAATATCCAGAGCACTAACATTGAAACCATGTAGTGTTTTAGGAGAAATCATTGGAACAGGGCAGACATGTGCTGTACCTAGGAGGACAATATTAACCAATACCATGTTAATAAGAGACCTTATACAATTGGTTGAGAAGAATAGCATCCCTTCAGCTGTGATTGCCTTGGACAATGAAAAGGCATTTGACCGTGTGGAATGGGACTTTCTTTTTAATTCTTTGCAATCGTTTGGGTCAGGCTCAAACTTTATTAAATGGGTTAAGATTTTATATACGGATATCAAGAGTCGCTATTTAGTGAACAATCAATTATCCAGAGAAATTATCTTAGAACGTGGTGTTAGACAGGGGTGTTCCCTATCCCCATTATTATTTGTTATTGTGATGGAATCCCTTGGCATAGCATTGAGGCAAAATAATAACTTTCAAGGCATATGTATTCGTGGCATAGAAAGACCACTTAAGCTGTCACAATATGCTGATGACACAACTGTGTTTACCAGTTCAAACAATGATTTTGCAATTTTAAACCACGTACTAGAAAAGTTCCAAAATGCATCTGGTTTGAAAATCAATAAAGGAAAATCCAAAGGATTATTTCTGGGGCCATGGAAAGAGCGGAATGACCAGCCACTTGAAATCAATTGGTCTAATGATACCATTAAGATTTTAGGCATCTATTTTGGCAGGAAACCGAATACAATACAAAATTGGAATGAACGAGTATCTAAGCTTAAGAGAATATTAGCAAATTGGAAGCGTCGTCGTCTTTCAATCTTTGGTAGAGTATTTGTTGTCAACAACTTGGCATTATCTGGGCTATGGTATACAGCATCTGTTGTACACATGCCAAAACATGTAGAAAAGGAGGTTAATGAGTTGATATTGTCATTCATATGGGAAGAAAAGAATCATTTAGTTTCCCATCGTGTTCTCAATAATGCTAAGTTAGAAGGAGGACTTTATTTAATTGATATTAAAGTGAAATGTGTTTCTTTAAGGTTAAAATTTTTGGATGATCTTATTACATCAGATGAGACGTGGGCATGTGTTTCACGAGCTCTCATGGAGAGAATTGTAGAACCATTTCTGGCGGAGCATGTTTTTACCTCAAAGAAGCCACCTCCGAATAGCCAAATGATACCAGATGTGTTTAAAGATCAAGTTAAGGAGTTAGAAATATTTGACAGATACATGCCTCCACCTACGTGCTGGAAGGAAGTACTAGAACAGCAATTGTGGGGCAATAGTAATATATGTTATAACAATGCAGTACTTTATCTACCGTCCTTTGCAAAATATGGCATTCAACATTTATCGGATATGATACACCCTCAAACACGTAGATGGATTTCAATGCAAGACGTAGCTAGGAAAACACATATGAGGCATATAGATGTCCAGCGGTTGCTAAATAAAATAAAACATGCTGTACCAATTGAATGGTTTCGTCTGCCAAATGTAAATAATAATAGTTTGACTCCACAACCCGCATTAGTTCTTGATGATGAGATGTTAAAATACAAGATGAGATCCAAGGAATGGTACCATATTATGAGACGAAAACAAGTAACACCTCCCATAGCAATTAGGAGATGGGATGACTCAAGCTATAAACCATCCAGTTGGAAAAATGTATGGAAAATCTTACATTCTCCATACATACCAAATATGGCTCGTGATTTATTGTGGCGATTACTACATCGACGGCTATGGGTGGGACACTTGACATACAAGTGCAATATTACGACTTCTGATATGTGTTACTTATGTCAAACAGACGAGGAAACAATCGAGCATTTATTTGCGGAATGTCCAATATCGTCACAATTTTGGGACTATATCAGCCAAATCTTGGCAAAATTTGGAGCGAAGCCCATTGTTCTAGACACGCATGTAGTCTTATTTAGAGAATTTGGATCAAGCGGTGTAAATATCATAAAGTCTGAAAGGACTATTTTAATAACAATACTAACCATAGGTGTTTGGGCCATTTGGAAACATCGGTGTGCACAGACGAAAAATCCATCTATGGGCAATCACAATAGAGCAATAAAGGCAATATTTCGTTCATTGCTGCTGAATCATATTCCTTGCGAATATTTTAGATTAAAGCAGCATGGTAAAGAAAAAGTATTCAAGGACATATGGTGCAAAACAAACATAGTTTCAATAGAGTTGGGAGCTGTAAAAATAAATGAGCCTGCACTAGCTTAAATCATTTAATTACTACAGCTGATTTATCTGTGTCTTTTAATTAATCTGTGTCATGTAATTCATTTTAGTCTGCACTTTGATATTGTTATGTTTAATAATTCATGTTAAGAAATAAACAGACTGGGGTAATTTAATAATCAATCGATAAAGTAATTTGCCATTGAATTATAAAATTGTCCCAGGTAATTTTAGGAATTTGCACAGAGTTTTATAGGGTTATTTGTTCCCGGGTAATTTACAAAACCTTACAACAAAGTAAATCAAAAATGGAAACAAGAGCGCCATCTATTTCCATCTATTTTTCTATAATTTTCCTGCTGACTATATATGTTATGCTACCCGAATGCTACTACGCCCGCTGATCTTTAAAGACTCAGCCCACTGGCGTCAATGATTGACTTATTTGTCATTGATTGACGAGGCACTTTTCATTTGTTGAATAGTTGCACTCGCCACACGGGTCTACTACCACACATGGATTGAATGGTAATTTACAAAACCTTACAATAAAGTAAATTGAAAATGTAAACAAGAGCGCCATCAATTTTTCTGAAATTTTTCTGCCGACTATATGTATTATACTACCCAAATGCTACTACGCCCGCTGATCTTTAGAGAATCAGCCCACTGGCGTCAATGATTGACTTATTTGTCATAGATTGACGAGGCACTTTTCATTTGTTGGATAGTTGCACTCGCCACACGGGTCTACTACTACACCTGGGTTGAATAGTAATGCCTTTGTTAAGTTTTGTTTTGCTATCGGAGCTTTATCAGCATATTGTTTTGTATCTATACTTTTTAAGCCATATGTATTTATAGATTGTATTAATGCTCATTATTTATCATTGTTTTGGTGTAATATTAATCAAGATTACTAGTTCACCAGGGTTTTTTTCTGGGGGTTTGCAAGCCTTTTTAACGAGTTCCTCCGTGAAGTTTGTCCGACTGCGTCAGCGTCGGTTTTTCAAAAAAAAGAAAAAAAAAAGTAGTAGTAGTAGTAGTAGTAGTAGCAGTAGTAGTAGCAATAGCAGTAGCAGCAGCAGCAGCAGCAGCAGCAGCAGTAGTAGTCGAAGTGAACGCACGCGTTTATTTAGCTCTGCAATTGCTGCCCGAATTTGCTAGTTTCTAGCGCGATTTTGTAGATACATTTTATACATATATTTCGTATTAGTATTTCCTTTCAAACTTTATGTTTAATTTGTAAATTCTTGTCTTGGTTGGAGCGCATTTTGTGTCTCCATTTGCTAAAGGCACTCCTCTTAGCCGCCGGATTCAGCCATTTAATAGGACGCCTCTTACTGTGGTCAATGCAATACTTTTCTCCACCACCCCTCCCCCGCCAGTATGCTATTTCTATAGTTCGTTGGCTAGCGCATTATATTTGGCAAGATCACTTGAGTGAGTTGATTTTATTCCTTTGTCATTTGTAAGCGCAAGCCTAGTACTTTGATTATATAAATCTTTATAGTCAGTTGGCTGTCCCCGGTCAACTCGAACAGCCTAGCAAATATATGACTGTAATATGTTAGTATGCATTAGGAAACCACTTTAATCGGTTAGGTGTTAGTGAACCACTTAGAAAGTGGTTCAAACTAACAAATATACGACTGTACTATCTATTTGTATATTTGTTGGTAGGTGTCAGGGTTTCAAAAGGGGACACTATTTATTTAGTGTTTAGCTCTTTCCCTGACGTCTTGGTATTATATATTTGTATTACCCCTTATATATTGTAGTAGTATGGGTTTCCTCTTTTATTAAAACACCATGGCAACCTCCTATAAGCGGACCCTGAGTCTTAAAATCACGACAAAGGCTTGGGGTGTTTCGGCAATTGAGGTGTATCATGGGTTGAAGGATGTAGTTGGGGCAGGGCCACGGGTCCTTCAAGGTCTCATTAACGTTTCCAAATCTGTATGGAATGTCACCGTACTTAAGGAAAGTGTGAAGGAAAAGTTGCTCGACGAGGTCCTTGTCGTGAAGGGTGAGGTGTGTAATGTGGAGGAAATAGATTCTGATCGTCTATTAGTCAAGATGAAGGTTCCATTAGAGATCCCGATGAACGGGTTATCAATGAATTGATCAAGTATGGCTAAGTGGACAAACACGTGACCTATCCATTTGATCGAACCTTAGAAAATGGCATCAGAAGAATTTGGTTCGAAAAGGTAGAACAACCTCTCCCAAGTAAGGTCACGATAGATGGTCGATTTATCTTGCCATTATGGTACAGGGGGCAAATCAAAGAGTGTAGAATCTGCTTAAGCACAGAACATCTTGCAACAGATTGCCCTAACAAAAACAAATGTCTTGTTTGTGGATCATCTGATCATTTTAAGTGGCGATGCACGCAGAACAAATATGTCAAAAAGGGTGCTGATAAAAGTGCAGAGCAAGTTGTCTCTAAAGAGAATGCCATAGAACCGGTAGCTGCTGAGATTGTAGCTGAAATCCATGTTAATGGGAAGCACGTTGCTAAAGAAAATGTCTTCGAACCAGTAGTTGCTGGGATTGTAGCTGAAGTCCATGTTAATTAGAAGCATGGTGAAAAAACTAAGAATCCAATCGCTGTAGTTGCAGGCGATGAAATAGATGTTCTAGATGAGGGGCTAACTGTTACTCCAGTAACAAGTCAATCCAATTATGATGTCAGAGAGGCTAATTCCACACAAGTTGAAGATGATGATCAATACCCTCTGGAAGAGAGTTTTAATTTAGGACAAGTAAAATTCAGGTCGCAAGATACTGAAACTAACTTTGATTTTCCACTGAGTACACTCAATCTAGACGATGTAAATAATAAAGAGAAAGTGATTGGTGTCTCGGATCGATTGAGTGGAACAAAGCGACAGAGAGATGGAGAGAGTTCTGAATCAGAAATAGAAGAAAGTGACATAGAACACGATAATATGTCAGTCGCTGAATCCGATATATCCATTCAAACACAGAGTTCTAAATCACCCGACGAAATGGTCATGTACAGGTCAGAGGCAGGAGAGGTGTTAGTTCCATATGTGATAGCAAAAGGGGTTAAATATAGGCATCTGCGTCATGATTCACATATATTAAAATTTAAGCATTTGGAAAAAGTTGAGCTAAGTAGTGCAGCGTTTGCGAGTAAAATAGGTAAATGGTCTAAGAGAGGGTAAAAAAAACCAAAATCTGGTTAGCTTAATAATGGCGGTTATACACATCATTTTATTACTTTTTATGCTAATTTGCACACTCAATTGTAGAGGCTTAAATAGTGACACAAAGCAACGTCACTTACTAGAGACTCTGAAAAATGAGCAGATTGACATAGCTTTGATACAGGAAACAAAAATTCAGAAGTCAGAATCATACGATAATTTAGAAAAGATTGCTGAATCCAGAATATTCTATTCGTTATCTCAAGATAATAGTGCAGGCGTAGCAATTGTTATACTCCCTCGTTGTTCAGCGTATGTAAATATAATCTCTTCAGTATCAGGTGCAAATGGTCGCTGGGTGAGAGTCACGCTAGATATACAACAAACAAGTTTCACGTTGCTGTGTATATATGCACCTGCATCTCATCAACTACGTCGTAATTTTTTTAATGAGATGCCTACAACAGCACTAAATAACATCACTGAAAACTGAGTAATTGGTGGTGACTTTAATTGTGTCATAGACAAAGAAAATGGCAGGAATGCAGCTTCAAATTATACTGATACATTACATAGACTCTTAAAAGAAATATGTGATAATGAAAATTTAGTTGACACCTATAGAATATCAAAACCTCATGGTAAAGATCTTACATGTTTTTCGGCAGACGGTAAAGTTGGTTCAAGGATCGACAGAATTTATGTGAATAGTTTGTTGACAGGGTGCTGGAGAGATGTTAATATTAACCCAGTCACATTCTCAGATCATAACATGGTTTGTGTAACCTTGGCCAATGCTGATTGGGTAACAAAATGGGTTGGGTTTTGGAAATTAAACACAACACTGTTGGGAGAAGAGTTTTATAAGAATAATATAGAGAGTTGTTGGTAACATTGGATTAATAGGAAAGCATCATATAAGAGCACATTGCAATGGTGGGAGGATGTAAAACTGGATTTAAAGTATGTTTCCCGAAAGTATGCTATTAGAAAAGCACGGGAAATACACAAACGCAAAAAACACTTCATCGATCCCTGATGAAGATTAATGCTAAAATAAATAATGGTGAAGATAATTATTATGAATTACTGGTTAAAATTAAAAGTAAAGTAAGAGATATAGAACAATATGAGTTTGAACGTGCAAAAATTAGAGCAATAGCCCAGATGAACGCAGAAGGGGAAAAGCCAACCCGATATTTTTGCACATTTGAAAAATCACAGACAATGGATAAGGTGATGTGCTCATTAAACATGCCGGATGGTTCAACCGTCTTTACCAACTATGAGTCATTGTACAAGTCAGAGGGAATTGATGAAGATGCAAAATTGGATTTGTTAGCAAATATAGACAAAAAGGTGTCAGACACAGGCAGTGAATTTTGTGATCAAACGTTAACACTAGAAGATTTAACTAAATCCCTTAAACGTATGAAACTAGAAAAATCACCGGGGTGTGATGGCCTTCCAGTTGAATTTTACCAAACGTTTTGGCACCTTGTAGGTCCAATAATGGAAGAATTAGCCACTGAAATCTTTGAGAAAGGCCATTTACCACCAACTATGGCAAGGGCACACGTAAGGCTAATATATAAACGAAATGACAGACGTCTAATTCAGAATTACAGACCAATTTCTCTACTATTTGTAGACTACAAAATAATATCCAGAGCACCAACATTGAAACCATGTAGTGTTTTAGGAGAAATCATTGGAACAGGGCAGACATGTGCTGTACCTAGGAGGACAATATTAACCAATACCATGTTAATAAGAGACCTTATACAATTGGTTGAGAAGAATAGCATCCCTTCAGCTGTGATTGCCTTGGACAATCAAAAGGCATTTGACCGTGTGGAATGGGACTTTCTTTTTAATTCTTTGCAATCGTTTGGGTCAGGCTCAAACTTTATTAAATGGGTTAAGATTTTATATACGGATATCAAGAGTCGCTATTTAGTGAACAATCAATTATCCAAAGAAATTATCTTAGAACGTGGTGTTAGACAGGGGTGTTCCCTATCCCCATTATTATTTGTTATTGTGATGGAATCCCTTGGCATAGCATTGAGGCAAAATAATAACTTTCAAGGCATATGTATTCGTGACATAGAAAGACCACTTAAGCTGTCACAATATGCTGATGCCACAACTGTGTTTACTAGTTCAAACAATGATTTTGCAATTTTAAACCATGTACTAGAAAAGTTCCAAAATGCATCTGGTTTGAAAATCAATAAAGGAAAATCCAAAGGATTATTTTTGGGGCCATGGAAAGAGCGGAATGACCAGCCACTTGAAATCAATTGGTCTAATGACACCATTAAGATTTTAGGCATCTATCTTAGCAGGAAACCGAATACAACACAAGATTGGAATGAACGAGTATCTAAGCTTAAGAGAATATTAGCAAATTGGAAGCGTCGTCGTCTTTCAATTTTTGGTAGAGTGTTTGTTGTCAACAACTTGGTATTATCTGGGCTATGGTATACAGGATCTGTTGTACACATGCCAAAACATGTGGAAAAGGAGGTTAATGAGTTGATATTGTCATTCATATGGGAAGAAAAGAATCATTTAGTTTCCCATCGTGTTCTCAATAATGCTAAGCTAGAAGAAGGACTCGATTTAATTGATATTAAAGTGAAATGTGTTTCTTTAAGGTTAAAATTTGTGAATGATCTTATTACATCAGATGAGACGTGGGCATGTGTTTCACGAGCTCTCATGGAGATAATTGTAGAACCATTTCTGGCGGAGCATGTTTTTACCTCAAAGAAGCCACCTCCGAATATGCAAATGAGACCAGATGTGTTTAAAGATCAAGTTGAGGAGCTAGACATATTTGACAGATACATGCCTCCACATACGTGCTGGATGGAAGTACTAGAACAGCAATTGTGGGGCAATAGTAATATCTGTTATAACGATGCAGTACTTTATCTACCGTCCTTTGCAAAATATTGCATTCAACATTTATCTGATATGATACACCCTCAAACACGTAGATGGATTTCAATGCAGGAAGTAGCTAGAAAAACACATATGAGGCATATAGATGTCCAGCGGTTGCTAAATAAAATAAAGCATGCTGTACCAATTGAATGGTTTCGTCTGCCAAATGTAAATAATAATAGTTTGACTCCACAACCTGCATTAGTTCTTGATGATGAGATGTTAAAATACAAGATGAGATCCAAGGAATGGTACCACATTATGAGACGAAAACAGGTAACACCTCCGATAGCAATTAGGAGATGGGATGACTCAAGCTATAAACAACCCACTTGGAACAATGTATGGAAAATCTTACATTCTCCATTCATACCAAATATGGCTTGTGATTTAGTGTGGTGATTACTACATCGACGGCTATGGGTGAGACACTTGACATACAAGTGCAATATTACGACTTCTGATAGGTGTTACTTATGTCAAACAGACGAGGAGACAATCGAGCATTTATTTGCGGAATGTCCAATATCGTCACAATTTTGGGACTATATCAGCCAAATCTTGGCACAATTTGGAGCGAAGCCCATTGTTCTAGAAACGCATGTAGTCTTATTTAGAGAATTTTGATCAAGCGGTGTAACTATCATAAAGTCTGAAAGGACTATTTTAATAACAATGTTAACCATAGGTGTTTGGGCCATTTGGAAACATCGGTGTGCACAGACGAAAAATCTATATATGGGCAATCACAATAGAGCAATAAAGGCAATATTTCGTTCATTGCTCCTGAATCACATTCCTTGCGAATATTTTAGATTAAAGCAGCATGGTAAAGAAAAAGTATTCAAGGACATATGGTGCAAAATAAACATAGTTTCAATAGAGTTGGGAACTGTAAAAATAAATCGGCCTGCACTAGCTTAAATCATTTAATTGCTACAGCTGATTTATCTGTGTCTTTTAATTAATCTGTGTCCTGTAATTCATTTTAGTCTGCACTTTGATGTTGTTATGTTTAATAATTCATGTTAACAAATAAACAGACTGGGGTAATTTAATAATCAATCGATCATTGAATTATAAAATCGTCCCGGGTAATTTTAGAAACTTGCACAGGGTTTTATAGGGTTATTTGTTCCCGGGTAATTTACAAAACCTTACAACAAAGTAAATCAAAAATGTAAACAAGAGTGCCATCTATTTCTATCTATTTTTCTGTAATTTTCCTGCTGACTATATATGTTATGCTAGCCAAATGCTACTACGCCCGCTGATCTTTAAAGAATCAGCCCACTCGCGTCAATGATTGACTTATTTGTCATTGATTGACGAGGCACTTTTCATTTGTTGAATAGTTGCACTCGCCACACGGGCCTACTACAACACATAGATTGAATGGTAATTTACAATAAAGTAAATCGAAAATGTAAACAAGAGCGCCATCCATTTTTCTGTAATTTTTCTGCCGACTATATGTATTATACTACCCAAATGCTACTACGCCCGCTGAGTTTTAAAGAATCAGCCCACTGGCGTCAATGATTGACTTATTTGTCATTGATTGACGAGGCACTTTTCATTTGTTGGATAATTGCACTCGCCACACGGGTCTACTACTACACCTGGGTTGAAAAGTAATGCCTTTGTTAAGTTTTGTTTTGCTATCGGATCTTTATCAGCCTATTGTTTTGTATCTATACTATTTAAGCCATATGTATTTATAGATTGTATTAATGCTCATTATTTATCTTTTGTTTTGGTGTAATATTAATCAGGCTTACTAGTTCACCAGGTTTTTTCTGGGGGGGGGGGGGTTGCAAGCCTTTTTAAAGGAGTTACTCCGTGAAGTTTGTCCGACTGTGTCAGCGTCGGATTTAAAAAAAGAAGAAAAAAAAGGTAGTAGGAGTAGTAGTAGTAGTAGTAGTAGTAGTAGTAGTAGTAGTAGTAGTAGTGAATTTTTTCAATTATTGAAGATCCTGAGCCAGTGCGTTGACAATATTGACTACATACTTGCGAGGGCCAGTTCTGTTATTTTATTGCCTTGTAAAAACATAACTTATGTATCCGTCGACACCGTCAGGCAGTCTGTCAGTCTTTCAGTGGAGAGACTGATATACCAAATTCTACAATCATTCCCGGATTCACTCTCCTGCTTCTCCACTCATTCACTGGTCCGCCCGCCTACACATCCGTCAGCTCCTGTACATCCACCCATGCATTCACTAGTCTGGCTGTCACATGGTCCACATGTCCGTCGGTCCATTTGCCCATCCCTCCCGCTATTCTGCCTTCCCTCTGCCCATCTGTGCATCTCGAACTCCCACTCCTGCACCTTCTCCAGCAGATCTTCGTTCTTCTCCTTCTCTCCTACCCATCCATCATCCGGCCTCTCATCCATCCACGGGGTGCGTGTAATGTGAATGGTGCATGCGTGCGTACATGCGTGCGTGCGTGTGTACATGTGCGTACGTGTGTACATGTGTGTGCATGTGTGTGTACATGTGGGTACGTGTATGCGTGAGCGTGTACATGTGTGTGTGTGTGTGTGTGTGTGAAAGCGTGCATGCGTGCGTGTGGGTGGGTGTGTGGATGGACGGATGGTCCCCCCCCCTCTATCCTGCCATGCTCACTCTATTCTTCCTTCCTTCCCATCCCTCATCCCATCTCCCCATCTGAATGGATGGATGGGTGGATCCTTCCCATCCCTCCTTCCCTCCCTTCCATAGATGAATGGATGAATGGATGGATGGATTGATGTATGGGTTGGTGGATGGTGGCATGGATGGATGGATGGATGGATGGATGGATGGATGGATGGTTGGATGGTTGGATGGTTGGATGGATGGATGGATGGATCCTTCCTCCCTCTCTCCGACTATGCTCTATCCTTCCTTTATGCGCCTCCCCATCCCACCTCCCCATCCTGCCCGCCACCCCATCCTTCCATGGATGGATGGATGGGGGTTGGGATGGATGGATGGATGAATGGATGGATGGATCCGTCCATCTGCCTTGCCAGCCATCCGGCTGTCTGTGTGTCTGTGTGTCCACCCAGCCACTCACTCACTCACATAAAATTAAGGAGCTGAATACTCCTTTCTTTCTACATGTATGAACAAAGTTTAATTATAAACACTGCAGTGGCCTTTCGGGTGTTGTGAACAAAATTCTATCAAATGGCAAAATATGTCCTCCAAACTTGATTCATTTTTTCGGCATCAAATGATCAAAAGGCATCAAAAGGCAAAATTGAGTGTCCCAACAAAAGCATATAACACCTTTGAATGATCGGTTCATGATCTCGTGAAGGAAACACTACTTACTCACTTATCAATCCAATTCGGAAGAGTAATATTTCAATAATCTGCGTGGAGTGAAACCAGTCCACTAATCATTGGCTTTATTAATGATGTTTGTGATAAACCCGAATCAAAGGAAACTCAAATCTTGCACAAAGTTCAATTGTTCAAATTAAACCATAGAGTAGTTTTTCAAAGGCGATTGAGTAATTCAGGAAAGGTATATAAAGCTGTCTATACTGAAGGACTGACAGATTTGTCATACTGATGAAGCACATCCCTGCGAAATGCATTTAGCCAATTGACGGTGTCCATAGCACATCCCTGCGAAATGCATTTAGCCAATTGATGGTGTCCATAATTACTGTGAGTAACTTATAATATTGCGTATTGTATTGTTGTATTGTTGTATTGTTAACCCTTGCGTATTACATGTTAATTCTATAATTTGTCTTTCAGGTGTAAGTAATATTTTGGTTCAATTTGTAGTTGATGTGAATGAATTTGTCGGCTTGAATTTGAGTTTGCCTGATCGAATCTTTCTTACCTGCTCAACTGCCTGTCTGATTGCTAGTTAGATTGAACGCTTGTCTGTCTGAATGGATATTGCGAGGAAGACTGGTCGTAGGAAGAATGGAGATGGTAAAGGGGGTTCATCTGCCCATGCGCTCCTGGTAAAGCTGTATTACCAAATAATTCAGTGCTTCCACCATATTGCTACGCTACGTAGGCATTTAGATGCCGAAACCCTCACTGATGGGCTTAGCAGGAAAGTGGACAAGCTGAATGGATTTTGCAAGCCAGCTATGCCAGATGATGACATCTACTTTGCCATCTGGAATGTGAATTTTGAGTGGGCAAAATCTACCAATAAGGCCATGTTGAATCACTATAATGAACAACTTGGTAGTATTAGAACTGAAGTAGTCCTCACACAGGCAATGCCACATTTAGACCTAGGTCGTGCTAAATCCAATGCTATATGCTGGGCAAAAAACAATTATAATAGAAAGCTCGACATTAATGCGATTAGTTCTTTTTACGATTTTGTGCGACCGATAAATCCATCTCAGCAACCAATTCAAAATATCGCACAAGCCACGCCTCTGGTCATGATACCAACTGTGGCCCCACAATCACAAATGAAAAAACGCCTCAGATCACATGAAACTTCGCCGTCAGTCACAAAACGAGTAGACAATAAAAGCTCTCCATTACTACCATTAGATTCTAGCCCTAGAGATATGCTATTTGAAGCATCATTAATCCCACTACCTGACTCTCCACTAGGCAATCTAAATGACCCAAACGAATATCCGCCCTTGCCACAGAGGGAAAGGGTTAATGGTAGCAAATCTGGTCCACGGACTGGCGCTTCTGAGAAATCCCCTCGCAGTCAACCATCGGGTCTCAAGACCCCATCCCCAACAGGGAAACTGCCACAGCCCAGCTTCTCTCCAACTCCAGGTCCAAGTAATGCACCGGAGGTGCGTCCTATTAAATTTGCAAATAGACCCAAACAACCAACCATGTTGGAGAGAAATATTTTTTGGAAATTTCGTCATGAAATCGAAAACAAAATTGACTGGCGACTACCTGTTCTCACGAACAAAGTACTCATCTTGGGAGCTTCGAACCTGAGTCGCATTAATGTTGAGCCCCACCCTGAAACGCAACTACTACTACTACTACTACTACTACTACTACTACTACTCCTACTACTACTACTACTACTTTTTTGGAAAAACCGACGCTGACGCAGTCGGACAAACTTCACGGAGGAACTCCTTTAAAAAGGCTTGCAAACCCCCAGAAAAAAACCTGGTGAACTAGTAATCTTGATTAATATTACACCAAAACAATTATAAATAATGAGCATTAATACAATCTATAAATACATATGGCTTAAAAAGTATAGATACAAAACAATAGGCTGATAAAGATCCGCTAGCAAAACAAAACTTAACAAAGGCATTACTATTCAACCCAGGTGTAGTAGTAGACCCGTGTGGCAAGTGCAACTATCCAACAAATGAAAAGTGCCTCGTCAATCTATGACAAATAAGTCAATCATTGACGCCAGTGGGCTGATTCTCTAAAGATCAGCGGGCGTAGTAGCATTTGGGTAGTATAATACATATAGTCGGCAGAAAAATTTCAGAAAAATTGATGGTGCTCTTGTTTACATTTTCAATTTACTTTATTGTAAGGTTTTGTAAATTACCATTCAATCCATGTGTGGTAGTAGGCCCGTGTGGCGAGTCCAACTATTCAACAAATGAAAATTGACTCGTCAATCAATGACAAATAAGTCAATCATTGACGCCAGTGGGCTGAGTCTTTAAAGATCAGCGGGCGTAGTAGCATTTGGGTAGCATAACATATATAGTCAGCAGGAAAATTACAGAAAGATAGATGGAAATAGATGGCGCTCTTGTTTCCATTTTTGATTTACTTTGTTGTAAGGTTTTGTAAATTACCCGGGAACAAATAACCCTATAAAACTCTGTGCAAATTGCTAAAATTACCTGGGACAATTTTATAATTCAATGGCAACTTACTTTATCGATTGATTATTAAATTACACCAGTCTGTTTATTTGTTAACATGAATTATTAAACATAACAATATCAAAGTGCAGACTAAAATGAATTACATGACACAGATTAATTAAAAGACACAGATAAATTAGCTGTACTAATTAAATGATTTAAGCTAGTGCAGGCTCATTTATTTTTACAGCTCCCAACACTATTGAAACTATGTTTGTTTTGCACCATATGTCCTTGAATACTTTTTTTTACCATGCTGCTTTAATCTAAAATATTCGCAAGGAATATGATTCAGCAGCAATGAACGAAATATTGCCTTTATTGCTCTATTGTGATTGCCCATAGATGGATTTTTCGTCTGTGCACACCGATGTTTCCAAATGGCCCAAACACCTATGGTTAGTATTGTTATTAAAATAGTCCTTTCAGACTTTATGATATTTACACCGCTTGATCCAAATTCTCTAAATAAGACTACATGCGTGTCTAGAACAATGGGCTTCGCTCCAAATTTTGCCAAGATTTGGCTGATATAGTCCCAAAATTGTGACGATATTGGACATTCCGCAAATAAATGCTCGATTGTTTCCTCGTCTGTTTGACATAAGTAACACCTATCAGAAGTCGTAATATTGCACTTGTATGTCAAGTGTCCCACCCATAGCCGTCGATGTAGTAATCGCCACAATAAATCACGAGCCATATTTGGTATGTATGGAGAATGTAAGATTTTCCATACATTTTTCCAACTGGATGGTTTATAGCTTGAGTCATCCCATCTCCTAATTGCTATGGGAGGTGTTACTTGTTTTCGTCTCATAATATGGTACCATTCCTTGGATCTCATCTTGTATTTTAACATCTCATCATCAAGAACTAATGCGGGTTGTGGAGTCAAACTATTATTATTTACATTTGGCAGACGAAACCATTCAATTGGTACAGCATGTTTTATTTTATTTAGCAACCGCTGGACATCTATATGCCTCATATGTGTTTTCCTAGCTACGTCTTGCATTGAAATCCATCTACGTGTTTGAGGGTGTATCATATCCGATAAATGTTGAATGCCATATTTTGCAAAGGACGGTAGATAAAGTACTGCATTGTTATAACATATATTACTATTGCCCCACAATTGCTGTTCTAGTACTTCCTTCCAGCACGTAGGTGGAGGCATGTATCTGTCAAATATTTCTAACTCCTTAACTTGATCTTTAAACACATCTGGTATCATTTGGCTATTCGGAGGTGGCTTCTTTGAGGTAAAGACATGCTCCGCCAGAAATGGTTCTACAATTCTCTCCATGAGAGCTCGTGAAACACATGCCCACGTCTCATCTGATGTAATAAGATCATCCAAAAATTTTAACCTTAAAGAAACACATTTCACTTTAATATCAATTAAATCAAGTCCTCCTTCTAACTTAGCATTATTGAGAACACGATGGGAAACTAAATGATTCTTTTCTTCCCATATGAATGACAATATCAACTCATTAACCTCCTCTTCTACATGTTTTGGCATGTGTACAACAGATGCTGTATACCATAGCCCAGATAATGCCAAGTTGTTGACAACAAACACTCTACCAAAGATTGAAAGACGACGACGCTTCCAATTTGCTAATATTCTCTTAAGCTTAGATACTCGTTCATTCCAATTTTGTATTGTATTCGGTTTCCTGCCAAAATAGATGCCTAAAATCTTAATGGTATCATTAGACCAATTGATTTCAAGTGGCTGGTCATTCCGCTCTTTCCATGGCCCCTGAAATAATCCTTTGGATTTTCCTTTATTGATTTTCAAACCAGATGCATTTTGGAACTTTTCTAGTACGTGGTTTAAAATTGCAAAATCATTGTTTGAACTGGTAAACACAGTTGTGTCATCAGCATATTGTGACAGCTTAAGTGGTCTTTCTATGCCACGAATACATATGCCTTGAAAGTTATTATTTTGCCTCAATGCTATGCCAAGTGATTCCATCACAATAACAAATAATAATGGCGATAGGGAACACCCCTGTCTAACCCCACGTTCTAAGACAATTTCTCTGGATAATTGATTGTTCACTAAATAGCTACTCTTGATATCCGTATATAAAATCTTTACCCATTTAATAAAGTTTGAGCCTAACCCAAACGATTGCAAAGAATTAAAAAGAAAATCCCATTCCACACGGTCAAATGCCTTTTCATTGTCCAAGGCAATCACAGCTGAAGGGATGCTATCCTTCTCAACCAATTGTATACGGTCTCTTATTACCATGGTATTGGTTAGAATTGTCCTCCTGGGTACAGCACATGTCTGCTCTGTTCCAATGATTTCTCCTAAAACACTACCTAGTTTCAATGTTAGTGCTCTGGATATTATTTTGTAGTCTACACATAGTAGAGAAATTGGTCTGTAGTTCTGAATTAGACGTCTGTCATTTCCTTTATATATTAGCCTTACGTATGCCCTAGCCATAGTTGGTGGTAAATGGCCTTTCTCAAAAATTTCAGTGCCTAATTCTTCCATTATTGGACCTACAAGGTGCCAAAACGTTTGGTAAAATTCAACTGGAAGGCCATCACACCCCGGTGATTTTTCTAGTTTCATACCTTTAAGGGATTTATTTAAATCTTCTAGTGTTAAGGGTTGATCACAAAATTCACTGCCTGTGTCTGACACCTTTTTGTCTATATTTGCTAACAAATCCAATTTTGCATCTTCATCAATTCCCTCTTACTTGTACAATGACTCATAGTAATTGCATACAATAGTACTCATTTCATTGTTGGTAAAGACGGTTGAACCATCCGGCATGTTTAATGAGTACATCACCTTATCTATGGCCCGTGCTTTTTCTAATGCGCAAAAATATCGGGTTGGCTTTTCCCCTTCTGCGTGCATCTGGGCTCTTGCTCTAATTTTTGCACCCTCAAACTCATATTGTTCTATATCTCTTATTTTACTTTTAATTTTAACCAGTAATTCATAATAATTCTCTTCACCATTATTTACTTTAGCATTAATTTTCATCATTGATCGATGAAGTGTTTTCTTGCGTTTGTGTATTTCCTGTGCTTTTCTAATAGCATACTTTCGGGAAACATACTTTAAATCCAGTTTAACCTCCTCCCACCATTGCAATGTGCTCTTATATGATGCTTTCCTATTAATCCAATGTTGCCAACAACTCTCTATATTATTCTTATAAAATTCTTCTCCCAACAGTGTTGTGTTTAATTTCCAAAACCCGACCCCTTTTCTTACCCAGTCAGCATTGGCAAAGGTTACACAAACCATGTTATGATCGGAGAATGCAACTGGCTTAATATTAACATCTCTCCAGTACCCTGTTAACAAACTATTCACATAAATTCTGTCGACCCTTGAACCAACTTTACCATCTACCGAAAAACATGTAAGATCTTTACCATGAGGTTTTGATATTCTATAGGTGTCCACTAAATTTTCATTATCACATATTTCTTTTAAGAGTCTATGTGATGTATCAGTATAAGTTGAAGTTGCATTCCTGTCATTTTCTTTGTCTAAGACACAATTAAAGTCACCACCCATTACTAAGTTTTCAGTGATGATATCTAGTGCTGTTTTAGACATCTCCTTAAAAAAATTACGACGTAGTTGATGAGATGTAGGTGCATATATACACAGCAACGTGATACGTGTTTGTTGTATATCTAGCGTGACTCTCACCCAGCGACCATTTGCACCTGATACTGAAGAGATTATATTTACATACGCTGAACAACGAGGGAGTATAACAATTGCTACGCCTGCACTATTATCTTGAGATAACGAATAGAATATTCTGGATTCAGCAATCTTTTCTAAATTATCGTATGATTCTGACTTCTGAATTTTTGTTTCCTGTATCAAAGCTATGTCAATCTGCTCATTTTTCAGAGTCTCTAGTAAGTGACGTTGCTTTATGTCACTATTTAAGCCTCTACAATTGAGTGTGCAAATTAGCATAAAAGGTAATAAATTGCTGTGTAAAACCGCCATTATTAAGCTAACTAGATTTTGTTTTTTTCGACCCTCTCTTAGACCATTTACCTATTTTACTCACAAACGCTGCATTACTTAGCTCAACTTTTTCCAAATGCTTATATTTTAATATATCTGAATCATGACGCAGATGCCTATATTTAACACCATTTGCCGTCACATATGGAACTAACACCTCTCCTGCCTCTGACCTGTACATGACCATTTCATCAGGTGATTTAGAACTCTGTGTTTGAATGGATATATCAGATTCAGCGACTGACATATTATCGTCTTCTATATCACTTTCCTCTATTTCTGATTCAGAACTCTCTCCATCTTTCTGTCGCTTTGTTCCACTCAATCGATCCGAGACACCAATTACTTTCTCTATATTGTTTAAATCGTCTAGATTGAGTGTACTCAGTGGAAAATCAAAGTTAGTTTCAGTATCTTGCGACCTGAATTTTACTTGTCCTAAATTAAAACTCTCTTCCAGAGGGTATTGATCATCATCTTCAACTTGTGTGGAAATAGCCTCTCTGACATCAAACTTGGATTGACTTGTTACTGGAGTAAGACATAGCCCCTCATCTAGAACCTCTATTTCATCGCCTGCAACTACAGCGATTGGATTCTTAGTTTTTTCCCCATGCTTCTCATTAACATGGACTTCAGCTACAATCTCAGCAACTACTGGTTCGATGACATTTTCCTTAGCAGCGTGCTTCCCATTAGTATGAATTTCCGCTACAATCTCAGCAGCTACCGGTTCTATGACATTCTCTTTAGAGACAACTTGCTCTGCACTTTTATCAGCACCCTTTTTGACATATTTGTTCTGCGGGCATCGCCACTTAAAATGATCAGATGATCCACAAACTAGACATTTGTTTTTGTTAGGGCAATCTGTTGCAAGATGTTCTGTGCTTAAGCAGATTCTACACTCTTTGATTTGCCCCCTGTACCATAATGGCAAGATAAATCGACCATCTATGGTGACCTTGCTTGGGAGAGGTTGTTCTACCTTTTCAAACCAAATTCTTCTGATGCCATTTTCTAAGGTTCGATCAAATGGATAGGTCTCGTGTTCTACTTTGTCCACTTTGCCATACTTGATCAATTAGTCATAACCCGTTCATCTGGGATCTCTAATGGAACCTTCATCTTGACTAATAGACGATCAGAATCTATTTCCTCCACATTACACACCTCACCCTTCACGACAAGGACCTCGTCGAGCAACTTTTCCTTCACACTTTCATTAACTACGGTGACATTCCATACAGATTTGGAAACATTAACGAGACCTTGACGGACCCGTGGCCCTGCCCCAACTACATCCTTCAACCCATGATACACCTCAATTGCCGAAACGCCCCAAGCCTTTGTCGTGATTTTAAGTCTCAGGGTACGCTTATATGAGGTTGCCATGGTGTTTTATAAAAAGAGGAAACCCATACTACTACAATATATAATACAAATGTATAACACCAAGACGTCGGGGAAAGAGCTAAACACTAAATAAATAGTGTCCCCTTTTGAAACCCTGACGTCTACCAACACATATACGAATAGAGAGTACAGTCGTATATTTGTTAGTTTGAACCACTTTCTAAGTGGTTCACTAACACCTAACCGATTAAAGTGGTTTCCTAATGCATACTAACATATTACAGTCATATATTTGTTAGTCTGTTCGAGTTGACCGGGGACAGCCAACTGACTATAAGGATTTATATAGTTAAAGAACTAGGCTTGTGCTTACAAATGACAAAGGAATTAAATCCACTCACTCAAGCGATCTTGCCAAATATAATGCGCTAGCCTACGAACTATAGAAATAGCAGACTGGCGCAGGGAGAAATGTACTGCATTAACCACAGTAAGAGGAGCCCTATTAAATGGCGGAAACCGCCAGCTAAGAGGAATGCGTTTAGAAAATGGAGACACAAAATGCGCTCCAACCAAGACAAGAATTTACAAATTAAACATAAAGTTT
Organism: Chaetoderma sp. LZ-2023a; assembly: GCA_034401795.1. NCBI lineage: Eukaryota > Metazoa > Mollusca > Caudofoveata > Chaetodermatida > Chaetodermatidae > Chaetoderma > Chaetoderma sp. LZ-2023a. The sequence continues at coordinate 60,808,983 of CM067366.1, read as the reverse complement.
GAAAGGAAATACTAATACGAAATATATGTATAAAATTTATCTACAAAATCGCGCTAGAAACTAGCAAACTCGGGCAGCAATTGCAGAGCTAAATAAACGCGTGCGTTCACTTCGACTACTGCTGCTGCTGCTGCTGCTGCTGCTGCTCCTGCTGCTGCTGCTGCTGCTGCTACTGCTGTTGCTACTGCTACTGCTACTGCTACTGCTACTGCTACTGCTACTGCTACTTCTACTACTACTACTACTACTACTACTACTACTACTAATAATAATAATAATAATAATGTGGGGCATCATAATTAACTACTACAGGAACGGCCCCGCTCTTAACATCTCAGCCCGTAACTACGACAAGAACATCGCAGAACGTAACTGCTCAGCCCACAATTCCAAGTAACATCACAACAACTCGCCCAACCACGGCTAATCCATGGAAGCGGCACCTCTCAGATATTAGGCTAGAGGAAGACACACATGTTTCCGAACATTTTAATCTTCCTGACCATTTAGTCCTTCGTGACTTTGAAATTATGCCGATTGAACAGCCACCCCTTTCAGATACGGCAGAAGAAACTGATAAACAAAGAAAACTTCGAGAATCGTTTTGGATTAAAGAACTCGAAACACAGTGGCCAAGGGGAATAAACTCGGACCCAGGCTTATCTGATCAACGTGACAAAATTCCATTCATTCTGACCTATAATCGGAAAAACGTTGAAATTTCCAAAATTTTGAAAGATGAGTATCAAAACCTACAGGAGAAACTGAAACAACCCTTTAACAAGCGTCCAGTAATTGCGTTCAAGAAAAATCTGAATCTACGTGACATCTTGGTAAAAGCAAAACTCAAATAGCTATCCATAATATCCATCTCAATCATTCAACATTAACCCTTGCATGATGGTCAGCCAAAAACGGTCAATTTAGTGATCTTGGGAAATGTCGATTTGCCAGCGGGGATTTGAGTATTTTTGAAAATTTACCACTGTAATGACTGGCTCGGGAACCGAGACAGTCGTTCCAGTGGTATATTCTCGGGAATGACCTTGTCTGTGCCTGCAAATGTACATTAAATAAGTAAGCGCATATTTGGATTTTACTGAACAAATTTAACCAGTAAAGGGTTAACATTAATGCCATATGGCTTTCCTCAAACAAAATGACAAATCTCAGGCAGTAAGATAAACCAAAATATCTAAAATTTTTGAATTTTTTCAATTATTGAAGATTCTGAGCCAGTGCGTTGACAATATTGACTACATACTTGCGAGTGCCAGTTCTGTTATTTTATTGCCTTGTAAAAACATAACTTATATATCCGTCGACACCGTCAGGCAGTCTGTCGGTCTTTCAGTGGAGAGACTTATATACCAAATTCTACAATCATTCCCGGATTCACTCTCCTGCTTCTCCACTCATTCACTGGTCCACCCGCCT
>CM067366.1:60734518-60807046 GCA_034401795.1 Chaetoderma sp. LZ-2023a | reverse complement strand
TTGGTTTTATTAGAGCGAGCAGAGAGGGAAACTGACAGCTCCAGATTGATGTTTTAACTGCGATGATTTCATGGTTGATTGTATATGGCCATACAAACAATACCATACGAGATCTGTGTATTTAGCAGATATGACGGTATTTACCATCAATATCTCCAGAAATATACAATGAGATTGAAAATGGAAATTTTATGGCTAAGCGCTGCACTCGTTGCTTTGATCAAGTCCCAGTTGACCAAGCAATTGAATGGGTAAATTGTACATGCAAGTTATCTAGTGTAACCAGAATTGATCCAAGAAGAGACAGATTCTGTATAACCTAGGCCGAGATGTCCCATGTTTCTCAGAAATCCAAGCTTATATTATGGATAAAAGAAGACTACCAAGCAATGTCGACTCGTAAGGATGCATTGCAGTCACGACTAAAGAATGCTGAAGAAGATGGTGGACGTATGAGTTCAAAAAAATTCGAACGGTTCAGTGTATTCCCCAGTGGTTCTAAAAACATGTGTAGCGGATCTGCCTAGATCAAGAAATGTTGGCACAGATAATGTTGAGTATGAAGCATTGGGGACTGATCACATTTAGAAAAAATGATGTTGCTACAGCTGAAATGAAACTGATTGACAAGGAAAGACTTGTGACAAGGTGTATTCCATTCTTTGAAACAATAAGGAAGAACAGTTCAAAGACATGTGCATCACTATGTATTATATATATATAAAAACAATGCATGTGAAACCTGTTACTAAAGCAGACATATGAGCTTATCCAGCAACTGTTTGATGAATCCCATGCCAGAGGAAAAGTACAACTAGAGAAAGTATTACAGCATAAATTATTTCACCTAACACTTTCACCGGTCAAGAGAGATGACGAGACGAACCGAACGTCAGATGTGCAGCATCATAGATACACAGATTGCGTTGTACAAACGTAGTCCTTTTGTCAAGCGGATCTTGGATCTACGAATCCATAGCTTCCAGAAGGATTTGAAAGCTACTTTCCCATGCCATGTATCTATGTCAGCAGTACTACAGAGCAATGGGCCAGGGACCTTCCTATTACGCCTGTGTTATCGGCTACGAACTGAGTTGTCATTTCCTTTGCTTCATGCTTTGTCGATATGCATATGTGGGTAAACGCAGTTTTAGATTCATTTGCAAAGAGATTCACATTTTTATTTTGCTTGCAGCTAATGGGAGTAATTCGTCAAGGGGGCTCTTTTTCTCGTCTATATAACCCACATCTTCGGCATATTCCGTCTTTAGTGGCATAACCTGTATGGACACTGCGGTCTGTGGTCTTTTGGAATTTGCTCGCTGGGGCGCGGGAGGGGGGGGGGGGGGGTTGAAGATACGCAAAAAGCTCATTCTAGTAAAAAGGGGAGTGTCTAACAGTTGTCAGCAAAAGTTGAAGTTGTGTGTCGTGATACAGATATTTTCTATATACCAATCTATTTCTTTGCATCAAAAGACGTAGAATTATGGATGATACGGTGAACTGCAAAAACGATCATGCTACCCTAGTCATCCCATGTGCAACGAATTAACAACTTCATGCATAAACAAAGTACTTGGCTTTCATACTTTTACTGGATGTGATTTAACGTAATCCTTCACAGGTTTGTGGAAAAAGGCCTGTTGAATGTTGTATGTCAACGGCTGCCACCTGCTTGAAGGAGTTAGTCATGATAAAGACTGTGTAGGGACAGAGCAATTCGTCTGCAACTTATATGGCGGGCCAGACTTGGAAGGTGACGTTGATAAAGGCAGACACGTTGCATTTGCTAAAGGAAAGAAACCTTGGAAAATGTTACCTTCAACCAAGGATACCATAGTGCTGCTTTGGAAATGGTCAAATTACCAGGCACAGATCTGGCTGCATGCACACACATCAACTATGATCATGGAGACACAACCATCACGGGCCGGATGGACAAATGTGTTAAGTGGACTACAGATTGCTTGGACTCGTATTATCCCAATCCCTCAGGTGTATATAGAAATAATTGCCTGTAGATGTAAAACAAAATGCAGCCGGCAAACTGTAAATGTTACGTATCGTGGGAATTCACAGCAGATGTATATTACTGATTGTGGTTGCAATGCAGAAGACTGTTGAAACCCATTGGGAGAACCCATAGATTGGGCATATAGATTCTTAGCTAATGTTTAACAAACTCAGCAATATTGATCTCACCTTAATTATGGTTGCCCATAAGCTAATTATTATTTTAGTCATTGACAGTTAAGGGAGATGTTAATATAATATCCTCTCCTTTAAAGACACTGGTATTACATATTCTAAAGCTATGTAAAACGAAAATTTACTAGGCCAACACACACACTGGCGCGCACGCAAGCACACGCGCACGCATGCTAGTGCATACATGTATGTATACACGCACACACCTAAGACTCAACATTATGTCTAAAAGTAACAGCTGAGATAAGACTCTATACATAATTGTAGTAATCATCATGAGGCAAAATTACAATGTGTTTAGCCTAGATGAGGCACGGCAAAACATCAAGAGAACATAGTACATTTCAGTACATGGAGAAATATTGTGTAATGTAACTTTGTTTTCGACATATTAATTTAGTATAATTTAACACAATTGTGTTATTACCAGACTGAATATTTACAATGCCATTCATTATCAAAGCAATAGTTGATGTAATTTGAACTGGATACAGCTTTTTCTCCGACTATAGGCATTGCACTTCATATAATAAAGAAAAATGTGGTTTTGAGAAAAATGCAATTTTATCTTGTATTATCATATAAATTCCGATATATGATGGTGCATTGTCATGTTATTCTTACCGAATTAAGGCGGCATTTTATGTGCCGTGCAAGCCAGCGAGATATAGATTACTGGACGGAACACATTTTGTTTTGTCACTTTTGACCATCTGTGGTCAAGACTGACCACTATGTTCGAAAATGCAGAATTGATAGTGTCATCCAATCCTATACTGTAGATGCCCCTTTGACGAAGCCATTCATCCTATGTGAACACTTCTAACAAAAAAATTCCAACAAAGGATTTTTAGCACATTAATTTCAGCATTTTGGCTGGCCGACTATCAGGAACTCCCGCGCCACATTTACTGCTGACTTATCTGTGAGAGGTACCTTATATCTCTAGTCACATTAACGATGGAAGGAACATGCGTGTACGTCTTGCAGCCTGTTCGATGAGGCGAAGAAAATAGACAATTCGCTTGGTGCACTTTTCGGAACCGTTCACCGGTTGGTGCTTAGCGGATGTGGCAGGGCGAGGCCGGTACCTCTGTTGTATTTTCTTCTGAAGAGCTACCTACTAAGCGCCTCCATGGCGCAGTTGTGACCCCGCCGACATGCAGCATCGAGAAGCTGTTCACGCTCATGGTAATAATCAATACTTATGTAATAGAGCTCCGCAATACAGGAAAACCAATCTATCGATAAATTATATGAGGTCATAATGAACAACACGACATGTAGGCTGACGTCATAATCAATTATGGCATGAATAGGGTAATTAAATCCGTTATAAACGCTTAATAGTCTGTTGTATGAAGTGTATGTCTTTACTATTAATACATATTCTTCTGAATATTTTGAAACTAATTTCACTGGGCGCTGTTGCTGTCATAGGCAGCACCATCACCTAGTAAAACTAGATTCAAAATTTTCAACAGCTCACCTGAATAGCTTTCTCCAAATTGAGGTTCATGGAGTTCATGGTCTAATCGATCACAACACGGGCAAAGCGCTGGTGGAACTTAGCTGGGAATGGGCCGGGCGTTACTAAAACTGAAATGTATCTATTTGGACGGTTGATGGGGTTGTTGATTCTGGCATCGCATGCGTATACACATGTCCTATCAAACACATCGTGAGCAAAACACTAGACAGATACATAGATGCCCATCATGTATTCTAGCATCAGTGCTACCACAATTTGCTGGATCATAACAGAAGGGCGTTAACACTCTTAGCCATTATGCAGTGATGTCATTCTATAGAGCACATCTTCAATGCCCCGTGGACAAAGTGCGATCGCAATATACGAGAGGCCGGACAGGCAGCACAGAAGACGGTAGCAATATCTGAGACAACGGTTCGACTATCACTATACAACTTCTTAAGACCATGGAGAGCATTGTTGGCAATCTTGTCGATTCTTTCCACAGGCGGCATTGTGAGCAGAGTGACCCGCGAGCGTCCCGCGCCACAAACGACCAGCTGACCAAAACCATGTACAATAATTTCACCTGTGCTCCGGGTGCTGTACTGAATCGTCTCACTGCGCTCACCAAAAGCCCTGCTAGTCTGGCTCATCAGATAGCCAGAATAGAGCGAAGAACTTACTGTCAGCCAGCAAATGGGCGGGCATATTTGACCACCACATCGGCAGTGCCAAATGCTAGATAGTCTACAGTATGGAGCAATAACTGCATCTGAGAGGAAATCAAAGCTGCAGTAGCCGAGATATCGCCGCATCTGATCACAGGACATACAGAGGCATGAACCATCAGAATGCATGGGATGGATGCAACTGGCAGGTAGCAGCGCCACGCCAAGACCATCGGAAGGGGCATGTGATTCGGGCAGGGGTACCAAAATTGCATCATCAAACTTGATCGCAATACGGATGCGATGCCATAATGGCAGAAATTTCATAAGAAAGAGGCCACGAGGTCTGAAGGGAATGTTTCGAGCAGAGGTGAGAGAGGTGAGAGATGGAGGTCCTGAGGGCGAGATTCGGGAAGAATAAGACCCTATGGACAAGGTTCACGAGGGTAACGTAAACAATTTTCAGTAAGTTTGCCCGTGGATAAAAGGTTCAGTTGCATCTTTTGTCATCAGACAGTCATATTGTTCGACTATCCGTGCTTTTATTTAAAAAAACTAACGACCCATATCTTCTTGATTCGCCGGCCCTCTTTATGAGTATGGAGAATACATGTTTTTCGACATGTTCTCGATGACTCTAGGTTGAGCATGTAGTCATGAAAACTGAGGATGCAATTTTACCCAAATATATTTATAAACGGATGTCTAGCTAGATAAAATGAGGAACTTGGCGTCTTCATTAGACTAGACATCAGTCGTCTGACCTCAATTTCATATTTAATTACCATTCTTTTGAGAATTTTGAAACTAAGCAGCAGTCAAATTAGTCTCAAAATACTCAACCGGTTACCCCAATAGCTACCTTGAAAATGGGATTCTGAGAATTTAGCGTTCAAAATAAATAAATCGATTCCAACACACGCAAACCGGACGTAGCTAGAGATGGGTCACTTTGTTATACCTGCGCTATTTAATTATTTCCGGTGATCCTGCGGGTCATGTTTCCAACGCTATTTCTAATGAATGAATCCAGTTTTAGCCATACCCGCTGTTGGGATCGATCGATCTCTGAACTACCCATCTATCATTTTCCAGGAAAATATACAAGTCAGCTGTTGAATATTGTGAAACTAATTTGACTGGGTGTTGCACCCAGTCAAATTAGTTTCAAAATATTCCACAGCCTGTTTATTAAATAGTAAAGATGTACAATTTGTACAACAAATCTTAGTCCGCCATCAATTAACCGTTCATAACGACCTTATCTGCGTCATTCGTGACGTCATTGAATATGATGTCAGGATACACGTCTCTTAGTTGATTAAGACGTCATTTGATGATGGATAAACTGGATAGTTCGATTGCTGTGCAAAGAACAAATACGTTAAAGGATATCGCCTAGAATGGCGATAAATGTTTGTTTTCTTCATTTTTACTCTTACGCTATCACGTGAATTTCTGAAAATTTCAATCTGATGATCTTCTTTATCACGTTTAGGAGCTGATGACATCCAAATGAGTTTCAAAATATTTAACAGCTTACCTGTATAATTTTCTGGAAAATGATAATCAGGGACTTCAGAAATTGGTTATGACATCATACACTTGGCTCAGAGATCGGATTGATGTATTCTGGATACAGCCATGATTTCTGCACGTCCAGTAGATTATATGTATGGCTGATATGTTATTGTGATTCTGCCGTTTCAGGATGTAGTGTACAGAAACGTTTTGACAAAATTAGGTTGGGACATCTTCCTGGTGAGAACTACCTATCAATAATAACATATAGATGTTAACGCAGAGATGTGCACGTGCCTCTTAACCCTTTAACCCTCGAAATTGTCCACGGAAATTAAAATTTCTCATAGAAAATGTTCATTTGCAGCCCAAGAGTAGACTATTTTTTAAAAGTTACTGCTGGAATGCCTGGAACGGTTATCGAGGCCGTCATTCCAGTTGTCAATTTTCAAAAATTAACTTCTCTTGGTATGGAAATGGACATTTTTGAATACCGCTACAGAAGCCGTTTATGACTGATATGAGCGTTAAAGAGTTAATACAGATTCGTTGTGGAAAGATAGGCGTGGTTGCAAAAGGTCGATATGTGTCTAGATCCAATACATGATAGAATCATAGCTATACTGAACAAACAGCGTAACTGAAAGGTATTGGCGCGCCTGGACATATAGCGATATGTGTCCTTGGGAAAGACACTTTATACTTATCATGTTGCATTTGATGATATATTGAGCAAACTCACACAATATACTTGCAATTGGAATTGGCGAATACATTTGGATGGAGAAACGACTAAATTGCCATAATGCGTGTCTGAGGGTGAAACATGATACACTTTGCGGTCTAGAGAGGCTAGGTATGTTGGTGCACGTGGTATGTTATGCAGACCCACAGAATAGTCATCGCAATGCTGAACTACATAATGAAGAGGGAAATTGTGTAAGTGTTGGATGTTGCCAAGACGACATACCTAATTGTATTTCACAAAATAGAAGATGCAATGATTTACAACTCTTGACTTTTGCATGTCAATTACCTTGCTATGTTAGGTGGGTTTTTTTATATTATAAATAAGGCGGTTGCGTTTAGAACATTGCCTTGCCTTAGGCTGCTTTTATCACAGCATACAGGTCATACATAACTTGCTGAGAAAGACGTTAGTTGGCAGAGCATTCGCAATAAACCATTGCGCAATCAGCGTGCGTGCATTCAAAAGAAATAATCATTAGATTAGTGACATATGCTTAACACGAATTCATCAATCAAATATGCAACAGTGATTTCTGGCACCGACCCTTGTTCCAATGCACGAGCACCGTTCTTTTCCCTGTCATAATGCGGAGCTGAACGCGATACTACCGGGACAATGTGTATGGAGCGACCAATGTACTTAAAGGCGTCAGTTCTCAAACCTCAGCGCCAGGCAGCCTCGACATTCTTGTAAAGCAGGTCGATAGTTCATCTCACAAGTGCTGTTACTATAGACATGCCATTCAAATGTATCCATTCATGGGCATTGACTCTGAACTCCGCAAACCAAATTCTCACAGTGGGTTTGCCAATTCTTTTTACAAATACATATTGTAATCAAATAGTATCAAATAATGTCTGTTGTTTTTACATCAGTCCAGTACGGCATTAATCCCTCCTGTCAAGTCATTGTTTCTTTAAATATCCAGAAAATTTCATTCATAGCCTTTATCGAAGTCGGGCTTCACTGGATTACAGAGAACAACGGTGTGATACGATTGAGCAACTTTACTAGTGGCGCACGCCTGTTGGCGGGAAGGTACGATATCGGTTCCTTGGAAATCGGTGCTCGAATCAAGAAACACGGTATAGGGATATACATACTTATAACAAACTTCGATATCGTAGGTGCACTGTCTATGAAAGGTCATAAAACCATGAATTAAGCAATAGGTGGGTTAAATGGTTGTAGATAGACGGTATAAGAATGTATAAAGGACCTTTGCATGTTTATCCGTCCACCATATTATGACGTCATAATCAGGTACGTGGCGTGTAGGATGCCGTCATAATCATGACGTCGTGAAGGAGTCTAAATGGTCCGTCTTTAACACTAAATAGTCCGACACGGTGTATGAATTGTATGTAATTGCTATTTAATAAACATTATATCGAATATTTTGAAACTAATTTAACAGGACGCTGTTTCTGCCCCAGGCAGGAACGGCCCACGGTCAAATTAGGTTCAAAATATGTAACATATTACCTGTATAGCTTTATGGAATTTCAGGATCGATCGATCCCAACACGAGTGCTGTGTGGGTGGAGCGTAGCTAATTATGGGCGAGGCATATCTAAAACTAGAAGGGTCCATTATACCAACAGCATAGCAGGCATAGAAGCGCTTTAACAAAAATATTTCTAAGACGAAAGAGTATTTTGAAGCTAATTTGACTGGAAGCTGTTGTTGCCTATGGCAGCAACAGGTTCATGTTAGATTATTTTTAAAATATTCAACTGGTTATCACTGAAGCGACCTGATTCTGAAAATGTATGGTCCAAAAGACAAGTTGCATTTTATTAGCATACATGTTAATTCGCTGGGAAATCCCTTCCCGATACGTCATTCAATGAATGAATGCGTCCTGTCAGTCAACTATATGACGTCATAATCAATTACTTCATAAGAAGGCTGACGTTACAATAAAAAAGTAATGGCGTAACTAGTTCCGCCAGGAACCGTCAGCTTGAAAATTCGGGAGTGTCTCTACTAACGATTGTTGTCTTGTACTCACGATTCTCTGGAGTCGGTTCCTATCGGGTAGTGAGTTCGGGAAAGGTGGTCTTCCTTTCTCTGATGATTTTCTTCAAAAACAACTTAACACTTTTGCAAAGTAAATATAAATTGATTCTAAACTTTATTAATTGTAACAATAGTCAAATCCATATTGCAGGCTATATTAATTCTAAAAGTACTTGTAATAATTTCAACTCTAACTTTTAACAAAGATTCTAACTTGGTCTAAATTGAATATCAACTGCTGATGTTAAACTGCTAACAGAAAGGTATTACTTCTCAGTTACAGCGCAATCGGAAGATTACAATTTTTACCATCATGCACGTCCTTATATACCGTAAAAGTGTCTTCGTGTATGGCGTAGATCATAATGACGTAGAAGAGGGCGTCCCTGGTGATTTCCAAAATCTAACTACTTTGATTGGTTAAAAACACTCTCCTGCCCACGCTCAAAAGACGGTCGGACTCAACCGGACAAGACCAGTATGCAAGTGATGCTTCTTGACAGGATACATATACAAATCTGCTTTGACAAACATCGTCAAGCATCCATTCCTTGCATTCTTTCATTCCACTTACTCATTGTTCTGTTCTTTGCTTTATTATTGGTACATTAAATTTGGATCCAACAACTAGTGGTTATGAGATGTCATGACGTATGCCTATGTGATCTCTGACCTGTCATGTATATTCTGTGTATTTACCAGAAGTACGCATACAACATGGGATTTCCACGCGGTGCTGAATCATATAACTGGATCTGTATACACCATTTCGGCTATCTGACTTGCTTCTTCGAATCATGTAAATATCCATTTTAATAAACCATTTTGTAAGACCTTGTTGTATTAAGTATCCAGAAATCGTCTTTAGATACATCTTGATCTTAATCCAACAGCATCTTACCGTCACAGTATCTATAACTAAAACAAGTACATATATTGAGGCAACGCATCGATGGTAAATAGCATGCCCGGAGGTTATTATAATTCTGAGAATAAACTCAACTGTCTCATGACAAAAAGTTATGTAAAGGCATACAAGCCACTCATGACAAAAATATAGGCGGACAATACCACAAAGAAGGAATATCTCTTGCAAAAAGATATGGGCAGTATTAGCTATGGGCTAGGAAACGCAGCTTATATTTTTGGTTAGTCCAACAATTTTTCCATCCATCCTTTTTGTCCAGGCCAAACTCCTTAACAGAGAGAGGAACAGACAAAATTAAGATCAGCCAGTGATGAGAAAATTGCACTACTGCATCAACAGAGAGTAACAAATCAAATTTGGGTCATTAGGTATCAACAACTTGTAAAGATAAAGAAATCAACAGAACTGGCAACCTAGTCAGTAGCAAATCGGCACAAGAAGCAGTACAGACCCTGACACCCATTCAAACATATTAAAGAAGACTGTGAAGAATATCTTAAACCTAAATCTTGATACCTTCTTAAACAGACGTGAAGAGCTTATTACCCGGAAATAAATTGGTGAAATATACACTGCAATGCTAGTGAAATGCACAAAGCAAGGATATTTTTGATGCAGTACAGGACTCCGATCTGTACCGACAGATAGCCTTTTCAAAAAAGTTAAGTGGCCAGGATAGAACCAATACCGTGAACCTAGTGTTCTCCAACGAAAACGATATAGTAGAAAACATTCTGACTGAAGACCCAATGGGAAATAGCCACGACATCGTGATCTGTTTCATTTAGCTATCGTATCTATGTCACCTATTAAACGATATCTTTGCTGGAAACAGTGACAAACTATTAAATCAAATATTTTTTCTCGACAAAAAGGCCAAAATCAGCCTTAACCGTTGCAATGATGACGATCTTGCTGACCATATATACAAATGTTAGGGTATTAGCCTGATAAGTCAGGTTCTACCAGTACCCGCGGATAATAATATGGGATATGTAGAAATATTTTCACATTACTATAATAAATATTTGGTGGTAGAATTATTACAATATTCCGCACAGCATGAGAACATAATGAGTTCTACATGGCCTTATGTTCGAAAACTGGCTATGTAGCGATATTCTGGTACCGACTATAGTACATTATTGGAATTTGACAATGGTGTGCCACTACTAAATTGCATATGACGAAATTACTGTATAGTAAACATTTCTTCAACCTTTGATATTTTATTAGCGTATTCATATACGTATTTAACCATATGGGTGAACTTCTGGGGTCGAACCTATTGCACACAGTGTGGTAGATAAAATCGTTGATCTGACAGAATTTGCGCCAATTTTCGGTATGGAATTGTGTACTATGAAATTACGTTCCTGTAGAATTCTTTTAAATTCGGAATACAACTAGCCTATTTCCTATAAGTATTTGTGGGTGAAATTCTGGGGGTGAACGTATTGCAATCAAAACCATGAATTTGACAAGATGGCGATTAGTGTAGTCGTGCGCTAAAGTCGCTCTGCGCGTTTTGTGGTATTATTAGTATGTAATGTTAGCTAAGCTGTTTTTGAGCCGTCTATTGCTGTTTACTGAAGCTTGTGAAGCAATATTGCTGTCATTAGCAATGTACTGTGAGTAAATGGTGAAGATTTATGTGTTTTTATGAAGTAAGTGTGAAAATTTAGTGTAAGAGTAACTGCCATTTGTCATACCATTGCTAGCCACGATGAGTCGTACTTCTACCAGTACTAGTATTACCCGGGGTTCTACAGGTGGTGGTGTCACTAGTACCGTATCGAAAATGCCTGCTGACAAAGTCCGTGATGTAAATGTTAAATGTACTAATACAGATACTGACACTGACGCTGATATTGATATTATGCATGGTGGATGCGATATGGATACAGTGTCTACGAGTTTTATGCCACCCGGCCGCCCGGTCCCAGTACCCAGTCAACAAACGGGAAAACGTAAAGCTGCCTCGCGCACCCCCTCAGAGCCTCGATTAAAACGCCAAAACTCTCTCCCGGATATCCACCTCGAAGCTACCGGCGAGCCTATACGGGAATCGGCATTAGAGTTGAAAATCATGCAGTCCATCGAAGTGCGGATTGATAAGCTTGTCACGGCAGCTCTAAGTAAGACAATTGCCCCACTCTTTGAGGCGCTCGAGAAGCGGGATATTAAAATAACCAGTCTTGAACGCAAAATCGAAGACCTAACTGATACTGTCAACGACAAATGTGAAAAAATAGCAAACCTCGAGCGTAAAGTACAAGATTATGATCGCATAATTACTAACATGTCATCAGCGGTGGCAGAAACTGAACGGACAATGGTTAATCTTGTTCGCGGCAATGATTTGTTTCACGATCGATCGGAGCAATACAGTCGCCGCGAGAGCCTCCGAATTAACGGCTTGGTGCTCGGCGCTCAGGAGTCCACAGATGACGCAGTAATTCGTGTGGCAAAAGCGGCCAATGTGACAGTGTCTACAGGTGATATAGCCCGATCACATTTTATCGGTCCCGACAAGAAACAGATTATGGTCAAATTCATTTCATATAGAAAACGTACCGAATTTCTCCGCGCTAGACGGGTATTATCATCCAAACCAGAACTTGCTCGTGTCTATGTAAATGAAGATCTAACAAAGAAGCGGTACATTATGCTAAAGAAACTGCTGAAATTAAAGCATGACGGAAAGGTACACAGTGCGTGGTCTTTTGACGGCAATATTTTCTTCAGACTGACGGATGGTGGGCAAAAGAAACAGTGCCTAGATAATGAAGACATTGACCAAATCTGAACCAGAAGTGACTGTACATAAAACAACTAAGATGAATGTGCCCATCCCGAGTAGCCAGTGTGATCCAGAAAAAATGTATGCCTAATCCCTGTCCTGTTTCGATTTGTCTACTGGAAACAAACTAAATTAACACTCCATTTACTCCACCCACTACCCTTCACATCTTCGACAACCCAGCTGGATGCCATATTACTGCAACTTGTCTAAACACATACAGTGCGACACTCATAGTAGTCGTAATACGATCGTAGCTAGCGGGCATCGTGAATAGTGCATGGTGTATAGTGCATGGGGCGACCGTGAGAGGGCGCCCTACACATCTTTGTATATAAAATCCAAATTTTCGATCTGGGTTCAAGCCTTTGGTGACGATACCTGATAACACCGGCCTCCTTGTGCTCTAGAGGTTTGCTCATTTGCGGACCGGGAGAGGAGTAATTTTGGAAATTTACAGCTGGAATGACTTGCCCGATAATTGTGCCGGTCATTCCAGTGGTAAGTTTTCGGGGGTTGTCTTCCCTTGGCTGCAGATGAGCATTCAAAAAGCAAATATTAAAAATTTTCAGGAATGAATTTAGTCACTAAAGGGTTAAAATAAGTCAACGTCGATGAGAGATGCGTTTGGGCGTGGTCTTGCGATCGTCTCATGCATGGAAGCACGGTTGGACTGAACATAGTGTGGCTGTAACAGCGGTGCCTCCACACAGTGCCCTGATTATTAACAGAATAGTGTACTAACATGCTTCTGTTCAATTTCTGGACACGCCCTTGCTTGATTCTGGGAGGTGCCGTTTTTTGGTTTTTTTGTGTTTTTTTTGTACACGATGTTTTGCCTGCGCGGTTGTCTAGGGATGTGAGACATCCAAATACGCAGAGCCGGATTAAGCCTAGTTGGGGCCCAGGGCTAAATAGTTGTAGGGGCCCCTTATAATGCTACTCACAGGAAGTGTGATTCCAATGGGTCTTTCCAGCTTTAGCCATGCAGTCCCTCTCTATCTAAGCTCCACCCACACCACGCTCGTTTTGGGATCGATCGATCTCTGAACTCCCTGACTATCAATTTTCATACAACTATGCAGGTGAGCTGTTGAATATTTTGAAACTAATTCGACTGGGTGCTGGTGCTGCCTATGGCGTATCGTGGTTGCAAAAGTGAGATACTGGGATTAAAACGTTCAAATTGGTTAAATGCGATAATGGTTTTTGATTTGGGGGCCCCAAAATATTGGGGGCCCCGGGCTGCAGCCCAGCCAGCCCCCCCCCCTTAATCCGCCACTGCAAATACGCAACTGGATGAAATCACCAATTTATATAATTTCATATATTATCAATTTGAAGGTATCCATGCTTCAAATGTATTGTTATATAACAGTGTGAAACGAATGTGCGGCATCCATTGCAGCCGCAACGCGGTCCTATCAGTGACAGGCGCATGGGACGATCGCGGATGAACGTCTGACGCATCTTTGTATATAAAATCCAGATTTATATAATCTGGGTTTAAATTTTAATTTATTTCTACTCTGTACTGTGTAGTGAACATTCCTTGCCCGCGCGGCTGTCTAGCTTGGCGTTATGGTGTTTTTAATACGCCTCTGGTTGACACTACCGAGTTATTATAATGTTAAATATGAAATTACTCATGTAATCATAAACTGCTACCCTTATGCTATGGCCTGGTAACGCACTTCCCTTAATTTCACGTACCCCGATTCATTCGTACATACTTGTAACGGTAAAACTACAATGTAAGAAATAGTATCCCCAACTTTTCTGGATGTAATTTGTTGGTGTCCGGGACTGCACTGGGTTCCCTTCAGAATTCTCACTGTATATTCAACAGCTTACAATCCATGAACTATTTTTGTCGAACATTGTTTTGACTGGGATCCGCTGCTGTCTTGGGCAGCATCGGGTCCCCACTTGATTTCTGTATATTCAACAGTTTACAATACATGAAATATTATTTGGAACATTTTTTGACTGGAAGCCGTTGCTGCCTGTGACAGCGCTGAGTCCTCTTTCGATGAGCTATACATTCAACCAGCTTACAATGCTATGAGTTATTTACTGAACATATTGACTGGAAGCTATTGCTGCATGGGACAGCACCGGCTCACTATTCGATCTGGTGTACATTTTCTAGTCACAACACATGACTTCCTGTGGCAGCGCGGGGCCCCATTTTGTTTTACTCCACGCACTCAACAGTTTACATTTATTGTTGCCTTGAACTACATGTCACACCAGACTAGGCTATCATTCAAATTCAAGCCTAGTTTGAATACAACACAGCCTACCAATTTCAACCGTATACACTAGTAATTGCAGGCCTACAACGGAAATGTTCGAATTATTACACGAATATTTTGGAACTGACTCGTCGGGGGACTGTTGCTGCACGAGGCTGCACCGGGTGTCTTCCAGAATTTTGATTGTATATTCAACAGTAGAATACATGAATCATATTATTGGTGGTTAGAATTTTTCACGTACAATTGGGTCATGACAATATATCATCAGTGCAACACTGATTTCTTGTTTAATATTTTGATCGGGGGACTTTTGCTGCCTGATGCAGCACCGGGTCCCTGTCGACTCTGTTCCATAATACTCAACAGTTTATATTTATTATTGCCCTGAACCACTCTGCCACACTAGATTAGGCCATAATCCAAATCCAACCATTGTTTGAATACAACACAGCACACCAAGAAAAATTCTCCACCACAGCAAATGGTTCTCACTATCACTCCACAAGCGCCGTACCTTACCACTTAAGCCTTTAATGACTCTGTCTTTATTTGTCCTCTATTACTCCATGTTCCTTATCTGTCCTATCTCTTACTCCTACCACCCTCTCCCTACTATCTATGGAGCTCTATATGTTGATCTTTCAAGTCTGCCTCTGCCTTACTGCAGCACGTGCAAATGGCCTTCGGTGATTTACCCAATTGACAATGGATAATGACATAGCATGTTACCGTGCGGCTATTGGGCTTTTTAACTGCCACTCCGTCAAACCCAAGCACTATCGAGCTACCCCACCTCCATTGCGAGAAATACTTAGACGCCCTCTAGGAATTTACACAGCCCTCCTATCACTCTTTAATTACTGCCTGAGTAATGTATTGACCTGTTTAATAATTTACATTCTCCTTTCTTTGGCTGGCGATGTAGAAACTAATCCAGGCCCTACTAACTGTTCAGAAATGTCTATTGTCCACCTCAATGTATGCGGCCTCAAAGATAAAATACATCTTATCGAAGCTAATCTGTCCAACTTTGACATCATTGCCATTACTGAAAGCCACCTTACCCAAAATATTAACAACAGCTTAATCAAACTACCTGGTTTCCAGGAGCCTTATCGGATGGACCGCCAGCAGCCGTGGGGAGGCGTGTGCGTCTATATTTCTAACAACGTGGCAACTACCCGTCGTATTGAATATGAATGTCGTGGCATCGAAATGATATGGGTCGAGATTCACGACCGCCCTGGTTTATTATTGTGTGTAATTTACCGGCCGCCTAACACAAGTGTTGACAAATGGCAAACTATCACAGATAATATTGAGAATGTTCGCGACTTAAATCCAAACAAAAATCTTGTCCTACTCGGCGACATTAACGACGATCTTCTCAATCCATCTAAGCATCATCTACGTGACATCATATCTACGTTTGGCTTCCACCAGTTAATACAAGAACCAACCCGACCCATTTCAAATACATTACTTGATCCAATTATTATCAGCTGTGCCAGAATAGTAAAAGAGAGTGGAGTACTTGCGCCATTTTGTAGTGATCATACTCCAGTATATTTGGTTTTATCATCCTCCATACCTAAACGTAAAACATACACTCGCCATATATGGGACTATGCGAAAGCTGATTGGGATTTATTTAGGGATCACTTAACTAACGCACCCTGGAACAACATCTCCGATGCTAATGGCGTCGACATTTGGTGTCAGACAATCACTACAAACATTATTGCCGCTGCTAGTATTAGTATCCCAAATAAGACTATAACTATAAACCCAAACGATAAAGTCTGGATGTCCAGCAAAATAAAGCACGAAATGAGAGTCAGGGAAAAATTGTTCAAGAAATCAAGAAAAACTAACCGAGAGCAAGATGTGGCCAACTTTAAAAAACAGAGAAACCACATCAATACATTAGTCCGAACAGCGAAAGAAAACTTCAGGAATAAATTAGCTGAAAAAATAAGGCATGGACGCACAGGTTCTAAAGAGTGGTGGAAAATATGTAAGACGTTCCTATGTGATACTAACTCTAATTTTAGCGAAATGCCGCCTCTGAAGCGCGATGACGGCTCATTCTCTTACGACTCTTTAGAAAAGGCAAGCCTCCTTAACCGGTACTTCTCTAGCATCGCCAATATTGACGATGCTAATGCCAGCTTACCGCCTCTATCTATGTATACGGACAATACTCTCCACTCAATTACAATATCAAACACTGACATCTCCGATGTACTGTCCAATCTGGACACGTCTAAAGCTGTTGGCCCGGATAAATTAAGCCCGAAACTATTATTCGAGAGCCAACAAGTATTGGTCCCAATACTAGCGCGGTTCTTTAATTACTCACTTTCTAGTGCGCAGTTCCCCACTTCTTGGAAAATCGCTAATGTAACTCCTATATTCAAGAAAGGAGACAAGAGCTTATGTTCAAATTATCGACCAATATCACTGTTGAGTTGTCTTAGTAAAGTTATGGAGAGAACCGTTTTTAAACATATCTATAACTATATTAGACATGATATCACTCTATATCAGTCTGGCTTTCTTCCATCACATTCTACAGTAAATCAACTGCTTGATATCTACACGGATATTACTCAAGCCCTTGACGATCAAAAGGAAATAATCTTTCTATTCTTCGATATATCTAAAGCCTTTGATCGAGTATGGCATCGCGGCCTCCTACAGAAGCTTAGGAATTTTGGTATCTGTGGAAATCTACTTACATGGTTTGAAAATTATCTTGGAAACCGATACCAGCGAGTAGTTATAAACGGCAATGAGTCCACCCTACTTCGTTTACATGCTGGAGTGCCACAAGGCTCTGTGCTTGGTCCTTTGTTATTCTTAGTTTTTATTAATGACATGCCCAGCAATATAATTCACAATATTAGACTTTTTGCTGATGACACGTGCCTATATGTAATGTCAGATGATCTAAAAGAACACACTGCCACACTCGATTACGATCTACTGACCATGACGCATTGGGCAAACATGTGGCTCGTCGAGTTTAATGCCTCGAAAACTACATCTCTAATTTTTTCCCTGCGCAACGAGCCCACCTCCTTTTCAATCAACTTCAAAGATTCTGAAATTCTACCATCAACTGATCATAAGCACCTCGGCATTACCTTTAATAACAAAGGGAATTGGCTTAACCATGTGAGTAATCTCATAGCAAACGCTCAACACAAACTCTCCTTACTTAAAGGTCTAAAATATATTCTAGACCGTAAATGTCTCGAGATCATGTACAAAACATTTATTAGACCATCGTTAGAATATGCAGATGTTGTGTGGGATAATATTCCACAATATCTTGTAATTCGGCTAGAGGATATCCAAAAAGATGCTCTCAGAACGGTATGTGGAATGACACGTAGTGCGAGCACTGAAGACCTGTACTTAGAAACAGGCATCGAAACCTTGTCAATCAGACGTGAATTTCATAGATTATCTATGCTATTTAAAATTATTAACGGGATGACCTGTGAGGTTCTGGTCAACCATCTTCCCACACTATCCCAAGTACGAAATCCTTACAATATCCGTCATCCAAATTTCTTCACTCCATTCCGCTGCCGTACTGAGCTATTCTCTGGATCCTTTTTCCCAGCAACGATCCGCGCCTGGAATATGCTTCCTGTGCCGGTGAGAGATTCTGTCACTCTTCTAGAATTTAAAAGCAAACTCAAGGCTATGTCATCCATACGACAACCCCCTGAGTGGTATTACGTAGGCCCGAGGTTTGCCAACATAATGCTATGCAGGCTCCGAAATGGTTGTAGTTCTTTAAACCGACATCTATTTGACAACTTTCTGTCGGAATCTGCCAGTTGTTCTTGTGGGCACAATGATGAATCTACACACCACTACCTCTTACATTGTGCCCTTTTTAACGAGCAAAGAGTCGTTTTCCAAAATCAGCTTGCCTTGAACGATATTTCTCTTGCTAATCTTACGGTCAACCAGCTTCTATACGGGACTTACACTACCAACATGGAAATGAACAAACTGATCTGTAATACGGTATGTCAATACATAATTAACACCAACCGCTTTCAGTAGCTTCCTGTTTGTGAACTTATAGTTTACGGGGTAAATGGACAGCAGCCCAACACGTACAGGTCTGGGCGAAGGCAGCACCTAGAGCTCACCTCTGCTATTCTTCCATTTGATCTTATTCCTCGCTCTCTCTATCTCTCACCCTCCCCCCCCCTTTCCCCATCTCCCTTTCTATCTCGGTCTTTCTTCCTACTCTCCCCCACCTCACACTCAACATTCACATACTTATGCACACCAATAGACTACAATTAATTAAACTATTATGATTTGCCGCCATTTTGTTGTAAAAAAGTTTTGAATAATCTGTATGTGTATGGGAGACACGGGCATAAGACTCTAAGTCTTATCGTGCTCCCATCTGAACAAATAAATCACGTTTAAACCAAAACCATGAATTAACCCAAATTTGAGCCTATTTACGTTACACAATCTCACTACATCGTAAGCTTATGCCTATACCTATCTAAACATATGTGTGATATTCTGGGCCGAACCCATTATGAGCGATATGTCAGGACATATCGACACCTATCTGAATGTGGTGAATGTGAACCAACCATATTACAATGGGGCCATATGGCGAATATGTAACTACATATTACCAAATTACTTGATTGTAAAATCGTGCAAAAGCAGTAGTACATATTCAGTTATATACAATTATATGCAAAAATAAAATATTAAAAACAGAGAACAGATTCTAATACTGAATATCCATCCGTGGCTACTAAATTGAATATTACGAAATTACTACGTGGTAGAAATCTCAAGATTCATTAGCGTATTCATATCCCTATCTCACCATATGGGTGAAATTATGTAGCCACACATATTGCAGACGGTAGGGTATTGAAAACCGCAGATCTTCCAACATTGCAACAAATTTATGCGATGAAATCGCATACTACGAAAATACTTCACGTTCGAATTATTTTAAATTCCCAATGTAACTAGCATATTCAAACTCCTATACGTCTATGTGAGCGAATTTCTGGAACCGACCATATTACGGAAAGTAGGGCACCGAAAACCACAAATATACCATCATTCAATGAACCTTTCCAGTTTAGCTATGCCCCACCCATCTCTAGCTAGACTCCACCCATGCCACTCTCGAGTTAGGATCGATGGATTTCCGAACTTCTAGACGATACATTTCAAGAAAATTATACAGGTAAGCCGTGGAATATTTTGACACAACAGCACCCAGTCAAATTACTTTCAAAATATTCAACAGCATTTTTATTAAATAACAAAAACATACAATTCGTACAACGTGTCAGATTATTAAGCATTTAAGATGGACCAAATCGAGTCAGTCATGACGTCATTATTATGACGTTATCCTACCTGTCACTTAATTAATTACGACGCCATATGACGTAATATGATGGATAGACAACCTGAAAAGGCCCATTAGCAAGTGGTATTAATTACCCTCGCTCCGTCAGAGAATGCATGTATTGTATTCGGGTCTACGTGCATTCGGGATGGCAAGGGTCTGCAATCTATGATTGACGTTGTTAAAATATGTGACCTATAAATACGGGTGCTCTCTTAATTCAAGTGGTCCATATTGTGTGGACCACGCATTAACAAGTGGTAGTAGCCCTGTAATGCTCAATTTGCTCATGCCAATTTCAATAGAGGGATCCATTTCTAGGTATGCCACGCCTATTTCTAGCTAAGCTTCACCCCTTTTTTGCGTGTTGGAATCGATGTGTATATATACGCTGAATAATGAACTCCAAGACTTCCAATTTCAAGGTAACTATACAGGTAAGCTGATGACTATTTTGAAACTATTTTGACTGGGTGCAACGAAAACCGCGAATCGGCCTAAATTTGAGCCGAAATTATTTCATGGTAGATAGTTTTAAATCTCACTACTCCGTAAGCGTATACCTATACCTATCTAAACATATGGGTGATATTCTGGGGCCGAACGCATTATGAGCGATATGCCAGGACATACCTACACCAATTTGAATGCGCCGAATGTAAACCAACCATATTACAATGGGGCCATACGGCGAATATGTAACTACCTACGATGAGATTACTTGATGGTAGAATTGTGCAAAAGCACTAGCTCATATTGAGTTATATACATCCATTTATAAAAAAATTATTGCAAATCAAGAACAGACATTCTGATACTGAATATAGTAAAGTGTTGGCATTTGACAACTGCCCCTGGTTACTAAATTGAATATTACGAAATTACTACGTGGTAGAACAGTCAAGCTTCATTAGCGTGTTCATATCGCTATCTAACCATATCGGTGAAATTATTTGGCCAAACCTATTGCAGATTGGTAATAGTAGGGCATTGAAAACCCGCAGATCCGCCAAAATTGGAAAGAATTTACGCGATGAAATCGCATACTACGAAATTACGTCACGGTCGAATTTTTTTATATTCCCAATGTAACCTTCGTATTCACATCCCTCTACGTCTATGTGAGCGAAGTTCTGGAGCCGACCATATTACATACAGACAGTAGGGCACCGAAAAGCACGAAAATCCCCCAACATTTAAGCCAATCTGTGCCTAATAAAATTATTTCATCTAGAATTTGTTAGATTCGGAATATACCTAGTATATTAAGGCTCGAGTCTATGTAGGTGAAATTATGGGGCTAAACATACCACACAGACAATAGGGCACTGAAAACTGTGAATCACCATGAAATTGTGCACTACGAAATTACTTCATGGTAAAATATTTTTTGGCCTCAATCCATTACTTCACTAGCGTAGTGATATACCTATCTAACTATATGGTTGAAATTCTGTGGCCGAATTTCCTGTAGACGTTCTTGACCTAGCACATGCATAGGCCTACACTTTCGCTTGATTTCTGTATTCAATAATCTGCTACAATACTATTGACAGCAGTTTTGACTGGAAATTTGGAACATTGGTAGTCTATCAATACTGCTACATAATTGCATTGACCCTACATGGATTTATTCCCACGGATGGATTAAAGACAAAAGGATACTACTGATAATCACACATCCATTATTCATTCGAATCCCGCGAGTTCTCTTTCGATACGAGATCGAGAAATGTATCTCGTATGTAGAGGCCTATTGAGTAGCTATTGACGTAGTGATTTCATGATCCACAGTGTTGCTTTTACAGTCCGCTCCGGAAATAGACTGGGTCCCGGTCCGTCTGGTATCCGAAGTTGAGTCTGCGTAACAGTCTAGTCGTTGTGATAACGTAAGATGACCGGCCATTACATTAGAGGTGTAGTTTCGAAGAAGTCAAGCCTTTATTTTTAGATGGATCCATTATTGTTAGCGAACTCTTTGGACTTTTTCGCCCTCTACACTATTATTATGCATGTCTTTCTTTTGAAATTTACCACACACATAGTACGCCTCAAGACTGTCTGTAACAAGTCTGTAATTTGTACCCTATCTCGAATACAACAAATGTGAATCATGCTATAATACAATACGGGAAAGGTTAAACAGACATGGTACATCATCGTCGTCCTCATAATTTATTAATCCTGTATAACCTAAATTGAGTCAAGAATATAAAAAGAATATTTGCTTATTGAGTGCCTATTTGCAAGCCAATAGACGACTGTTTTGAAGAGTTACTATTGGAATAACTGGCTCAATTATCTAGCCAGTCATTTCAGTGGTGAATTTTCAAAAGGTAGGCGGTGGGGTTCGGGGATAGCTAGTCCATAAATCCCATATTTACAAGCTGTACGAATTGTATGTCTTTACTATAAAATAAACATTATATTGACTATTTTGAATCTAATTTGACTGAACGCTGTTTCTGGCATAGGCTGTTAAACAACATGCTAGCTGTATAGCTACCATGAACCTAGGATTCTAGGAATTCAGGATTCGAAGTATATAAATCGATCCCAACACGCGAAAACCATGCGCAGATGTTAACTAGAAATGGGCGGGTCATAACTAAACGTGGATTCATCTATTTTGGGGCAATATTAATCAAACGAAGAGCACATGTTGAAACTCGTGGAGCCTTCACGTCTGTAGCGCATACTATATTTTACTCGAAATCTAAGGCCCGTTTTATAAGTCGAAATTCCTGTCGCGCCGCGCTAATAACAACTGGTTGATTTATATACACCTGTGCAAAAGTTAAGCACCAGCAAAAACAATAGAACGTAGAAACATGATGGTACAACTAGGCTGCCATACTTTTTGTCCCCGCGTTAGCTGACATAATTCCAAGTACGAAATGCACATGCATGCATGACTTCACGCCGCTTGATGTCCGTGCGTGGCGGGAAACAGCACACGTGTTCAGTTATGTAAAAGTCCAGTTTGAGGTGTAGAACATTACATACAGATTTAGGCGACAAGATTAGGAATTTTGTGTTCATGACCGTGGTTTATTTGTACAGAGAGAATTAGCTCTTGATTGTGAACCGCTATGGCAAGACGAAGGTTAAGTGATCGTGTGAAATGGCAAATCATAGGCATGCATACCACTGGTATGTCATGCAGAGGGATTGGCAGACAGCTGAACATTAACCATACTGTAATCAGTCGTTTGATTGCAAAACATGGGCAAACTAACAAGGTGAAGGACAGGCCTAGATCTGGAAGACCGAAGAAGACTACTGCCCGTGATGATCGAGCCCTAGTACGCCTTGTTAGGAGATCTCCATTCACCAACAGCAGAGTGCTCAGCCAGAAATGGGAAACGCGCAATAGAGTGTCAATGTCTACCGTCAAAAGGAGACTGTATGCTGCTGGCATGAAAGCTAGGAGACCTGTCAGACGTCCTCTCCTCACTGCACACCACAAAGAGGAGCGTCTGAGGTGGTGCAACGAAAGAAGACACTGGAACATGAGATCCTGGAGACGGGTACACTGGTCCGATGAAAGTCGGTTCCTGCTTCATGCCACAGATGGTCGAACTCGTGTATGGAGGTCCAGACGCACGGCGTACGACCAACGTAACATCATGGAAGAAGTTCCATTTGGTGGAGGTTCCGTTATGATATGGGGGTGCATCTCATATGATTGTAAGCTGGATCTGTTGACTGTACCTGGAACACTAAATGGACAAAGATATCAAGATAACATACTGGATAGAGTTGTAGTCCCTCATTTTGTAAATCATGCACCTGGAACCCACCCTATATTCATGGATGACAACGCCAGACCACATCGTGCTAGAGCTGTGCATGAATACCTCCGTCAGAATGCCATCGAAACCCTACCATGGCCAGCAAGGAGCCCTGACATGAACCCTATTGAGCATATCTGGGTCATTTTGGGAAACATTGTGAGAAGGAGGGATCCTCCTGTGCAGAACCTACAGGAATTAACAGACGCACTCCATCTTGAATGGCAACGAATACCACAATGGCATATCAGTCGGTTGGTGACCAGCATGAGACGTCGTATCCAGGCCGTCATCCAGGCACAAGGTGGATATACCCGGTATTAATAATGACAGTCTCAAACTCGTGCACAGATGTTAAACCTCGTTTTCAGACACCATTAATGACAATCTAGCCACGTGTGTCAACTGTAGGGCAATAGTTGTCAGTTGTGTCAACGTAACCATATTCAGGCCTCGTTTTCAAGTTCAAACAAAAACATACAGTGTTTCCCCACCATCATAATCAGCATTCCTCTAGTTGCATTATTACCTCTTGCACTAAGATGGATGGGTACATAAATGTTTATGCTATTGCTTTCTTCATAGCACATGAATATACCCTCGCATGTGCGTAAAAAGAGGGTGGTGCTTAACTTTTGCACAGGTGTATATATAGTGGGCTCTGTCATTTTCAGGCAGATTTAGCTGACACAAGAGAAGTTCGACTTATAAATCGGGCCTTACATACCCCCATTTCCCTTTCGATTTACGAATTAAAGAACAAATGTGATTGTTAATACATTTCTAATACATTTCTGATTATTTGTTAGCGTATTGTCACTTTAACAAACAACGTAATAAGACGTGTAGACGCCATTTTACAATAGACCTTTCCACTTTACCCATTCACCTATGACGTCATAATCAACTACGTGACGTGTAGAATGACATCATATTGAATGACGTCATTATGACGTCGAGAATGACGTAGAAATGTACGTTATGAACGCATATTTGAAGACGGGTTATATGCTGTTGGATATTTTGAAACTAATTTGATTGGGCGCTGTTTCTGCCATAGGCAGCAACAGCACCCAGTCAAATTAGTTACAAAATATTCAACAGCTTTCCTGTATAGTTTCCAGGAAATTGATAGTTAGGGCATTCGGGGATCGATCAATCCCAACACGGCGATAGTGATCGGCGTGGCATACCTAAAACTGGAACGGTCAACTAGCTTGTCATCGTCATATTGTTTGAAGTTATTTTCTGGACTGGTTAGAAATTCCTGTATAAACGCATAGTTTCCTCTGTTAGAAATTAGCCTGGTGTAGTGGTACATTAACACGACTACTCTCAACCAGCGAACCGCGTTCGCATCTCAGTGTTCTACTATCTCGGCATCGCTGACATGTGGGCATTTCTCACACTCATTCTATCACTGCCGCTATCTACGTCAACTTAATAGGTACCAGTGTCAATCCGTGGTAGTCTTCTATCAGTAGAGAACACTCCCCTAGAAATGTAGACCTGGCATAAATGAGGCTTAAAAATAGGAAACAGCTAAATGCTGATAAGATAAAAATCTACTTGCTCGGTCATTCTACATACCAATGAAATGGTGTACCGACTGAGGCAATCAGCGACGCTAACGTAAACAGTGCACTACGCTAGAGTTAAAGCTAGATTTATAAGTGATTTTCCATTAGCGTTATTTTTTGCAAAATTTAAAATCTAACGTGCTCACGTTATATGTTAAAATATTATTAAAATATTTTCTGCTAATAAATCCAACAAGAAAACTACAGAAAATAGGTTACTTTTGCACGTAATATGTGTCACTGGCATGCGCGCTCTTTAAACAGTTTAGGTGGTGAAATAACTCGGAGCTCTAGGACAGTGGAGTCAAGCAACACGTTTGATGTTGATGTCCGCGTTCCTGGAGAAATCTGTAATTTACTATAATTACGTTACGTAATCGTGTATCTTCCTTGGTTAAATTCCTTAATTATGTCGTGTGTTAACATCTTTATTCTGGATCAACTTTGCATGATTGGTCATATTCTCAACTTTCAGCTGTCATAAAAAAACCACAAGGCACGCGATTACCTCTGTAATGACGTGATTATAAGTTATCATTATATAACATAATGTATACCGAGTCTAATATGGATTTATTGCTATGACTATGAAAAGTTCTACATGTGGTCAACTCAGTCTCCGTATACATACATTTCGATTAGAGAATCCCATACTATGCTTAACCTGGATGGCATAGCGAGTGATGTAAGTGACAATAGATTAAGACACTGAATCGTAAATATTACATCCATCTACTTCCGGAAATTCCAAACAATTGCAATAATCGCACATATAAATGAGCTCAATGGATGAATCCGATTTTCCACCCAAGTATACGACGTTATAATCAATTACGTCACATGTAGGCTGACATCATAATCATAATCGACAGAGAATACTCCGCCATGAAGCGGGAATACTCCATCAAGGGTACGAATTGTATGTCTCCATGGATTTTCATGAATACAC
This sequence comes from Chaetoderma sp. LZ-2023a, assembly GCA_034401795.1. Classification (NCBI taxonomy): domain Eukaryota; kingdom Metazoa; phylum Mollusca; class Caudofoveata; order Chaetodermatida; family Chaetodermatidae; genus Chaetoderma; species Chaetoderma sp. LZ-2023a. Next base: position 60,780,662 of record CM067366.1, on the reverse strand, counting down.
ATTCTGTTGAATATCTGAAACTTATTTGACTAGGCGCTGTTCCTGTCATGGGCGGAAACATCAGCCAGTCAAATTAGTTTCAAAACAGTCCACAGCTTCCCTGAATTGTTACCTTGAAAACAGGATTCTGGGAAGTCTGGGTTATATAAAACGATTCCAACACGCCCAATGCGTGGGCCAGATCTTAGTTATAGATAGGTGGGGCGTAGCTAGAAATGAAACCCGTTTGTTTGTCTGTCACGTCGATTTCGCCGTTGACTGCAACGCTTCCAGATGCGATCAACGCACATATTGCCTTTTATCTCGAGACTCATGTACTGTATTGGAACAACACTTGGGCACGTGATTATCTATAGCGAGGCGATGGAGCATGATGCTATTGAGGTGTCTACGTCAAAGTATATGGTTACCGTGGCCTTACAACATGCGATATACATAGGGCCGTGCCACAATTAAAGTCACTTCTATTGACTAGAATAGCGCGGTTCCCCGCCATACGTTTATCCTCAACTAGATACTACGATCTCCTGACTCACTACATAATCCCATGCTCACAGTGGTTTCTAAATCCCCATTGAGCAAATCCACACATATCTTCATGAATGAAGTCGTGTGCATGAAGCAGAAAACCTAGTTCCCATGCGTATGCCTGTCTGACACAAATGAGATGTAAGATGACTATATCTATATTCAATGTCAGGATAAGTGGAGGAAAGCTCATTTCACTGCAGTTCACCGTCATTGTGCACCTCTATGTGACGTGGGTCATTGCTTTCGAGTTCTTTTGGAACAGCTCCTAGTCTAAATATTATCAAAATATTCAATATAATGTATATTAAATTATAAATACACCAATAACATACAATTTTGACATTAATGTCTGACCCTTTAACACTTTCGAGCCGGACCTACGTCATTTGATTGTGACTTCAGCTAACAAGTGACGTTTTCGATTGTGACGTCATACACTAAATGACAAATCAGATTTCTCCGTAGGATATTTGCTTAATGGCTGCCCTGACAAGAACGCAATTTGTTACAATTGAGGAAGTATTACATTGCTTCCGAAGATGCTCCAATTTGTAATGAGAAACTCGTTCACAACCTCTCCCAAACATCCCTACTCAAATTGTGGTACCGATTAAGCATTAGCTTAGTGTTGACGAAGCATTCGTTTATATGTATATATTGTTGTCAATAGAGCGCGCTTATGTAAATTGGTACATCCATTAGTAATTAAAATGGAATCGATAATCTGACAGACATGACAGTTGTTTGGTCCTTCAGAAACTACTTTGTTAATGTATAGCATGGTCCTTAGGTTACAGGCGTATGCTGAATTCTCGTATAACCATGGCAACCCGATGTAATCAAATATACGGACATCAGATTATAATTAAACAAAGCAATCGGAACCGTTACTATGGCATGAGCTAGCGTTAAGTGCGTGGATCCATGGTTTATTAGAGTGCGCCGTGCGGCCTGGAACCTCCGTCTTCAGCACTCGAGGTTTCTGTCAGGGTTACCTCACCCTTACTTCCTTTAGTCGCCTCTTACGACACGCAGAGGATACGGAAGGTGTATTCTAAGCCCCACCTACAGGGTATGATCATGTCGATAGTCACTTACAGGACTGGCGGTATGATCAGCGAACGAAAAGAAGAAGAAGAAGAAGAGCATGAGCTAGCCGTGCCTTGATTTCTTGGACAGTTAGATCCCGTGACTGACTGCAAGAACGGTTGAATCCGATCTGTCACTCAAGTATATGGCGTCATAATCAATTAGGTAAGTTACCGTTAGAATCATAAGTTACAGAGAGTACTAAGTCATGAAGGTGGAATAGCCCGAGAAGTGGACGAAATCTATATTTTTTGGTGGATTTACTATTTATTAAACATTATGTTGCATAAGCAGCAACAGCACCCAGTCAAACTAGTTTCAAAAAATTCAAAAGCTTACCTGTATAGTTATCTTGATATTGGGATACTGGTATTTCAGTGTTCGATCGATTCCGACATGGGCAAGCCGTGGGGGTTGGGAGAGCTTAACCGTCGATGGGTGGGTCATAGCTAGAAATTACCCCTCTACTAGATTAACAAGAAATCATTATTGCTCATAAAGCTGTATTTCTGACATGTACGTTAACACGTGGCGGCGTCGCGTGACTAGTGAAGGCGACATATGATTAACACGGGACAGGGCGCTGTATCAAATATATCTCTTGGAGAACTTGATGAATTGACAGTTTACAACTAAAGCCCAGGATTGGTGTGCCTGTTGTGGACGTAAATATGCGATGCAGCGGTGATGAGCGAATAGTAATTATCTTGGATCGGATGTGCTGGCAAAGACGGTAAAATCAACACGACAAATAATTGCTATGTTCAAGCAATTATACCATGACAGGTCCAAGTCAAAATGAGATGATGAGGTCGCCATGGCAAGACGAATATTTATGACAGATGCATAACACGCGAGATAGAGACAGAGAGCCCCTGTAATTAACACTATTGCTGCAACTCATACGCATATCTTGTAGCTCGCGGGGTAGTGTCGGGCCATTCCGGTGTGTGGTGTCGACTCACCGTACCGCAAGTGCACGACGAATGATGACGCTGGTTAGCATCCGGTCTCGGGGTGACAGATCCTGTACGAGACTTCCCTACGGGTAGCAAAAACCGGCTCCTAAGGCTGGTGGAACTCAATCATTCCGGCGGGGCCGTGCGACCATCGTCGCGAACATTAAATACAACGGTCTCATCCCACGAGTTTGTGTCACAGTATGCTTGACCATAGCAATTCGTGATCTATGGACTTACAAGATTTGATATGGCGACCAAAGTAAATATAAGTCTATACAATGATAAGCAGACTGTCGAGTATGCTAGATAAAACTAATGAGCATACGAAAATACAAGACATAGAGACAGCCGGATGAACATTTAAACATGGGGCTCCCGGAGGTACCACACAGACTCGTAGGTCCGCAGAGGTATCCCCGCAAGGGAGGCTCCCATACACGAGAATTAACTAATTAACTTAATATAAGTTATTATACTTCTATTCTGAAAGGAAAGAAGATTATCTCTGTAGTGACGAAAAGTGAGGTGCCTCACATGGGCACTACTCCTAGTGCTAATTTGAGGTGAGGAGTATTACCCTCGCGTGGACCATCATCACTGAATCCTTGCGAGAGGCAAGTGCCTCGCGCGGGCCTCCGTCACGGGAAAATGGTGCCACTGCTTAAAGCGGGAGAAGAGTAGTAGGCAAATATGGGCCCACTCTAATATTTAACCAAAATGTTTGGAAAGAAAAGACGCTACCTAGTGAGATTATGACTATAGGGTTGCGTGCTGTTTTACGTGAAGCTTTTAGATAAGACTGTCATTGAGAACGGTTGCCCTAAGACATCAATACTGAAGACAGCGTGCGTACAGTGCGTACATATTACTTCGCAAGATCTCCGAACTGGATAAGAATCCGGACATCTCGCTCCGTAACTACACAACACGTCACAGGACATTGGTTACTTTTCACAAAAGCATTTTTTAAAGCAACTGACCTATCGTTATGGTGGGGTTAAGAGAGTCGAATACCCACTGTAAATGTCCTGCCCGTGAGGGCGTGGCAGATCTGAATATCATGCCCAGATATTCTTTCGGAATTCGGTGGGGATGCGCATCTCGCCCGTCACCAGGTCCTATGGAACTATCTTTTTAACCTGTCGTTAGGTTTATGTACAAGTTGCCCAGTTTTGCACTGTGGTGCAAAATAAAATAATAATTAAGATATGTTTTCGCAGTGCTTTCCTACATTGGCAAAAGTGCTAACTACTAAGTAGCCGAAGATACGGAGAGAATGTATGTGATACCACACCCTGGCCATCACTGCTCGGAAACCCCAACAGTTTCCCAGGGTCGGATCAGCCCATGGTGCGGATAGGAATATCTAAACAATTAAGAAGCCACACCAGAAGAGAAGAGTATCCTACAGATTTCCTGACGAAGAAATTGTCTCTAGTCATATTAAACCTATCCTATCGAGCTGAATAGAAAAGGTTTTAGTTGGTGGCATATCGGGCTAAACAGAGTTGTAGCACGGACAGCGACCTCAGTGAAAAATTGTTGGTGGCGGGAGAAAGTGCTGCATATATAAGTGTTGCTGTATAGTGTTTCCTTCGTGCACTGCAGTCCTATATATTTTCTACAAATAAACAAAACGTATGAACTGATGGCCACTGGCCATATATACATAAACTAACCAGAACAATCAATACAGTATAACATGACCAGAATTATATATCTTTAGTACAGGTTAACGAACCTACTACGGTGTGGTTATAGTCTAGTCAATCTAGGCCAAAAATATTTTAACCCGGAACAAATTGCAACATAATTTTTTTACCTCGCCCAGTGTATAGGGGGCCATCATGTACAACATATCAAAAGTCTTCCAAAATTCCAATAGGGGAAAGGGTAAAATTTGCATAATTATTACGAGATTTGGGCCATTTCACCTGAAAAATCTATTTTTGTTTATTTCTTTAAAACCGGTATGTAATATATGTGTGACTGGGTATTTTTGGACTTTTTTAGTAATAAATGAATACGATTGACATATTCTCCACAAATTAAATGTATTGTGTTATGCCACTTGCATGAATTTACCTAATACCATCATTGATATTGATACAATACATATTATATTTTATTATGTCACGGTATTGCGTGTTTCTAAGCTAAGCTAAGATGAAATAGTATGGCATAGGTACCTGGTTTCTACTAATTTCATCTTGCATCAATTATCCAAGTCATCTTCCTCAATGAGCGTTATTGAATTCGAGCGACTGAGACCCTTACAGTCTTCGCAGGCGGATGTGCAGCTGAGCCCATGTTTTCTACAGGTGCATCTCTTTGATTCACAGCCAGTTTTGCAGCTGTATCTAAATGAATACAGTAAATCGTCAGGTGCTGCCAGCGTGTCAGTCTTAACAGGCAGCATTTGGTGGTTGAGAACTTTCCAGCCCCATTCTGTTGGATCCATATCTCCAGTATCTCCTCTCCAAACTTGAATTAGGTAGTACACGCGAAGACTGTGAAACTTTGTGGATGCGGGTGTTGGTGGTAAATCTCGTGCTTCAACATACTTGGAACTTTTTGCAACCTTCTCCCTGAATTGTTTGTACCACAAAGCAACTAGACTATCCATTGAAGTGCCATTGTATAGAATAAGCATTGCCTTCTCACCTGCTTTTATCACGTCATCTTTATTCGCATTACTCATTGTAAACACTTCAGCAATTTGAGAGAGTTCTGTGCAGCACTGGATTTTGCTAAGGGATGCAGATTTTCCAATTCCATAAAGCCTAGATGTTGAGTCACAGCCAAGGATAGCATGGATAAATAACAGCTGTGAGCACAAACAGAACCCCAGTTTTTCCTTTGCCATTTTGATATTCCACAGTCGGGGTTTCTTTGCATTTTGCTTTGACTCTGGTCTGAAAAATAGCTGACAGCCATTCATATCAGTATGGTATAGAAGCAACACCAGTAGGTCGGTATCGTCTCCAACAAGGTCAGTATGTGTTGACTTTGAAGCCAAGATAGCCGTTTGCGTAATTAAGACATCAGCATCACCGCTTGCCTTTATCGTTAAGCATCCAGCCTGTTCGAGAGATGAACTTAAGATTGATATGAACCGATGTTTGTTCTGCTTGTTACTAAGAAAATCAGGCTTACTCAGAGTTACAACTGTGTGCGGAGTCAGTACAACAGTTGCGCCTGATCCACGAGTTCGCCTCTTATGTGTTACATCTTTTATGTCTGGGCCATGGTCATAACCATCAAAAACTCTATGATAGTCATAGCTTTCCAAAATAAGGGCAGATCAAATGTAATCACGGGTGCAACATGGTATCGGTTTGCCTGTTCACAAACATAAGTCAAAGTGGAAAAGATGCAGGTCATGTTACTTGGCTCTAGATCTATCATCGGAAGGAAAATAACAGACGATTTACCTGGATAAACTCCTTGGTGAACAGTTTGCATCATGCCAGACCATGACTGTCCTCTTGAAGGCAGAAACAAAGAGAAATCCCAGAGGATGTCAATGTCAGCTGTTGGGTCTTTTTGTTCCATCGCAGTTAACTCCTTAAAGGTCAATGGGAAGTTCCTGGTATGCTGAGACTCAAAGTTCCTGATACAGATCTTGCCAACTTGCTTGATATCTTCAGATGTTACATTTATCCTTGGAATAAGTTTGCACGAAAGGTTTCCTGGTGAAACAGATGCAATGATTTCCATTCCATGAAATGTATTATGCCCATCTATTGTGCAAATATTGTGATCCACATTGACGGCAACAAACTGAATGAACTCGCCTGATAATGGCTGTGGTAGATCTCCACCATGAAGTGATGCACTGCGCTCAAACCTCTGTAGCTCCGCGTATGAACATCCAAATCCGTGCTTGTACAAGGTGTCAACAATATATCTAGATCCAAATTTATGGTGCATCTCACATGACAGCCTGAACTGCAAAGGTGCCAAAATAACTCTAGGACGAGTTCCTTGCATAATAGCCTGTCCAACTGATGCCTGTTTCATTTCTGTGTCTTTTCCAGTAAACAAAATCCGCAATAATTCCCGCAGTGCCTCTGGTAAATAATTCAATGCCTTTACTGGGTCGCTCATTTGCTCCCTTGATGGATAGCTTTCAGATGATGTGCATGAATCAATTAACTTAATATCGTGTCTAAGCAGTTTGGCAGCTGTCTGGATGATTAGCATGCTCTCTGATTTGGAATCCTTTCTCTTCTGTTCCTTATAGAAGTCAGTCAAAATAGTAGATGCTTTAGAAAGAAAGGTAACAACGTTTGGCTTACCATTCACAGTGCTAATAAATATTTCATCGCCATAATTATCTTTTATTTTATCCTGCATGTATTTTGTACTGTACGCTTTATTCTCTTTATTATCGAGATACTCTTGCATTTTATTAACGAGGTCGTGCAGGGTCAGCTGCTCATCATCATTATTTTCAAGAAATGTTATTGTCGCACTAAATGCTCTTACTCTGTCCAAGTCTTCTGGCCTTCCATGTTTTTGGGATGAGCAAGATGAGTGCAGCTGAGGGATATTTTTCATGGTTCGAAAATTTACGCTACAGCTTTGATGGTATACTGCATTGACAACGCATAAATCCGGCGTGAAGGCAAGCCGCCCAGCTACAAGTTTGCCCCATTCGTCTTTTCTCTGCTCACAGGCCTCGGCGATACTACATTGAAAGTCATGAGTACTTACTGGATAAATATCATAGCCACGTTTCTTTCCATCTTGAATTTTTGCAGGGTATCTGCATAGCAAACAATGTTCACTAAAATTGAATGTTGGACTTTCTGAACGGAGTGTTCGTATCGGTGGCGGAGATTGTTCAATTTTCTCTGCGTCACGGGCAATCCGCTTGGGATCAATGAACTCCCGTCGACATTTTACATGAACCCTCTGTCCTACTTCAGCTATGACATCGCCTTCACGGGCTCTGCTAGCATTGCTAATACCGTCACAGTCTTTAACTCGAAGCTTAACAGTTTGTGAGCCATTTTCTAGGCTCCGGTTACAAATAACGCATGTATCTAAATCCATGTCCATATTCTGATTGAATTGTATAGAAATTTATTCAAATTGTGAGATAAAAGTGAAAATTAAAATGCAATTTATTTTAGATAAAATTTTAAAAGCGAAAAACAAAATTAAACTTACTTTAAATATAATTTTTTTAAATTACCCCGGCCCTGTGCATACAACCATATTTAATCTGTGGTTTGGAGAATTTGTACAAGTGGTTCAAGGCAATATTGCCAATTGCTTACTGTCTTCCGTGGCCATGAAATTCAGAGCTTAGACAACATTTCCACTTCGTTTATTTGCGGAATGAAGCAGGTAAGGGAATTTTCATTATTCGTATAATGGCGGTAGCTAAATATGCGAATTTACCCACTTTCCCATCGAGGGATTTTGGAGGACTTTTGATATGTGACACCTGGCAGTCCCATGAAGGCCGCAGAAAAGAAATAAATTCTGTTGCAATTTGTTCTAGGTTAATTTGTAGTTTTACTGGACTATTAGTGAAAACACCTCACAGAAAATGAGGATAACTATAAACATATACAGAAATTATAACTAGCGGTCCTAAGACCGTTACAGTACCTTTTAGTCATCGGGACCGTTTATACGGATACGATATAATTAGAAGAGCACATTTAACGGAATAATTAAAATGTTAAGTATAGTTACTTGAATACTCAGTAGCCATTCTTAAGTTTGGCTATCGTGTTACTGAAATTGATATGTCATTCTTAGTTTGACATGAGTTGATGCATTCTCAGGATGCTGGAAAGTTCCCACATGTTGGTTCCCGCAAACAGGATTCCTGCAAGCTGCTCATGACGGACGTACCCTAGGCAGGAATTATAGACTTCCCGGGTAGGCGCGTGGCCGGAGAGGAGTAGTGACGCAATAGATGTGTATTCAAGAGACAGAGCACATAGAGATGCCAAAGAGGAGAGGGGAGGCATACTTTTAGTTTTCAATTTTTGACCTGGAATTATTTTTTCAGGCATTTTCTTTTTTTGTTTTGTTTTATTTTAATATTTTGGTGCGTGCTGTAACTTTATTTAGTAAATGATCCTAAACCATAGCTCACATGGGTGTTCTCTTTGGGTGCGGATAATCATTTTCTACGCAGAAAATACCCACGCTCCAACGTACCACAATTTAAGTTTAAATATAATAATATAATATATATATGTACACATAAAATATAAGATTCATGTAACATACCCTTACGGGGTATTTAGTAAATTACATCCGAATTACTTGCGCACCCTGCGTAAATAAAGGGGTACGCAACACGTATCTCTTATTATTAAATATATATTTGCGGCTGTTATAGCGGGTCCGCAATGGGCAGCTCTCGCTGACCCCATAGTCGTCCTGACATCTAAGACAGGAAGAAAAATAATAAGAAAAATAGAATATAATAATAACTTAACAGTTAGTTTATCAGGCAGCCCCAGCGTAGCTGATGGGATTATGACATTATTGCACTGGAGGATGTTGTATTCTTTACATCGTACATGACGTTCTTACAACACCGGAGTCGGCAGTGCTCATTTTGTGTGGGAAACAGCTGGGCACTGAAATGCGCAGCTGTGTCGGATAACCATAGTCATCCTAGGGACGGGATTCAATTAATCTAAAATTATATAATAAGAAGAAAAGTATTTAAAAAATAAAGTAATAATTAATACACTTCCATGAATCACACCATTGATGCTTCTGCTGTATCACAAATGCTGCTGCGAAATTTCCCCACTGAGTCTGGGTCCCACGACTGACGGTGGTTGGTCGCGGTGGATGCACTATCATTGCTGAGATGCGTTCCCTATTACTGGCACTGTCGGAAATGTCTGAAGTGATGGTGGCGGAAATATGAGCATCTTTAATGTCTCTCACAGTTACTGCCGGTTCTAAAATATCTGTCAGTGAGGCAGCGGTGGTGCTAGTGGTTGCTAACGTGGTTGATGTTGCAGTTGTTGTAGTCGTATTGGGGGCTGCAGTAGCTGTCGTGGTGATTGTGGTGAGCTGTATCGTATGCTGAGGCAATGATGTGGGAGCGGATACGGCAGGAGATGACATCTTCCGCGACTTAGCATATTTTAACAGACGATTTGTGGTAATGTTAGGCACGGGTTGAATGTCCTGCGTGTGGGCGATACGTCTCTTTCCCGTGTATGGCCGTTCCGGCGTGGTGCCCTTTCTGATGGCGGGGTCAGAAAGGCTAGGAGGCGGATGCTGGATAACACGAGTTGAAGTTATGCTAATCAACGCAGGCTGCGACGGTCCTGGTCCCTCGTCTATGGTCAGGTCTGGCGCAGATGGTGACTGCGGGTAATTTTGAATTTCTATTCCTGCAGGTGTCATGATGACTACCGAAATTGGCTGACTGGCTAAAACTGCTTCAGACACTATGGGTGCGGGTGTAGTGGCTGTAGTTGGATGGCTGGTTACTGATGCAGGTGCTGCCAGACTGGATTCTGCGGAAGACTTTCGCTTCTTACTCTGCTTCAGGACCGGTGTAGATGTAGTGATTGGTAGTGGCGTAGCACTCGCCGACGTGGCTGCGGGCAGGATTTCACGTCTTGCTGTCGGTACGTTGCTAACGGTAGCCACGGGAGGACGATGACTAATGGGAAATCTATGAGTAGTGTTCTTCGTACGGGCCATCTTCTCGGTTGGGAGAACTTTGACCGGAAACCGAGATTCGAAACGCGTGGATAACACGGCACGATCTTCGTTTTCTTCCCCGGGAACCAATGTCACTTCTAACACAGAGTGACGATAATGGAGCGCATGGGTCACTCCATAGCGAGTAGCGGTATAGAGATACTGACACGTCACACAGAAGGCTGACTGGAGGAGATGATCCTTATTAACATGAAGTGTGCGGTCAGATTTTCTCGTAAAAGTGCTGGTACAGGGTTCTCCGCTAGCTAATAACGAGCTGCACGGGAATCTTTTTGGAACTGGTACCGATTCTTCTTCAGACGAATCCGATAATGCTAGATCTTCAAGGAGTGACATCTCGTTCCCGCATGGTAGGTGGCTGCGGGAACCTTATTCAAAACATAATGCCCTATCTCTTCATTGTGTTAACTTTCCAGGCCAAGTATAATAAATGAACTAATAAAAAAACAGCAGAATTTGGTTTTCGACACGAAAGAAGCCCAATGCTATCTGTTCTTCCCTGGTGTCGAGTTTTAATGAAAAGACAAAGTTTCAGAGCGCGCTTTCTCCTTTTATACTATTTGGTGACGTCATAGGCGGCGAATGACCACCCCTGGAAGTTTTAACAGGTGATTCGGTCAGCCCTATATGGAAAGTTTCCTCTTTCCTATTCTAGACGTCTAGGCATTAATTCTTCCCGTATAAAGGGAGTACTTTTAATTATAGGAGGAGTGGCTCATTAACTTTGTCCTATCCTAGCCTCCGATCATCATAAAAAAGTGGTACTACTTTTTCTTTGAGGCGCCTCACCTTTTAATTAACGTGAGGCGGTTTTTCAGATTGGATGCTTATAAACTTGCCTGTTTTAATGTTAGGCTGGAGCGCGCGATGGGGTGTGTGGGAGCCTGATGACGTCAGCAGCAATTAGCCTGACTCACCCTCGCCACTCCTCCATCACGATGTGGTAGTCGCGTCTTTGGGTGGCTCTTGTGTTTAAAGCGTTTGATCCAATTTACTGGAAATAGCAGTAAATGCCACTTGGTTCTTAAAAGCACGTGGTTGATCGGAAACGTATATACTGTTTATGGCAATGGCCAAAATACTGTTGCTGAGGTATAGTCTGTTGTAGATGCGAGATATAGAAAGATATGTATGTTATATCATGAATTTTTATAATATGATGTCCCCTATTCGCGCGAGTTCTTAAACATGCGTCTTCGTATATGTCTGTAATAGGTAGTTCTCAACACGTGTTGATTATGGACTGGAACGCAGGGAAGAGAATTTTTGAAATTCTCCTTGTAATTATACTGTTAGATTTTTTATGCTACTTTATCGGCCCGTGCGCTAATGATTTGTAGCACTGTAGAGCAGTTGTGTACTTAATCAAAAATGTAACAGTAAAGTTGTAAGTAATTTGATGTGTGGTTTAAACTGATCTATTCAAGTGGTAGATCAACGTTACTGATCCCGACAAGATAGCTGTGTTTTCCGAGCGGGAGGGCTTGCCAAGCATTCTCCTCAATGGGTAGAACTAGCTTCGTCCCGGCCTAGACCAGACACATTAATACCATTTAATAATGGTTAAATTACAGTACAACTCGGAAGTGGGTGCCACAGTTATTACAATTTACAATGCCGTCGTTTGGAGAGTGTGAATACAGTCAACCTGAGTGTCTGTGTTTCTGACACGTTGGTGATTTGAATCTGATACGCGTGGCTGGTTATCTGTGGATGATACTTGCGCTGTGGTGAAGGTGACGTTTTTATGGCCGCCAGGTGCGGGAGGGGGGAAGGAGTGGCGGCGTGAATGTCAACTTTATGGAACCTTGAGGGTATTTCGCTCTGTATTGGCCGAGCCGGTGGGTGGGACAGAATTACTTTATAGTGCAGATGACCTGTCGGATGCTGTCATAACTTTGATCAATCCATTATCGAATTCAACTTTTCGGTAGCAAAATCTTACTCGTGACTGACGACAATACGGGCATCTTGCTCTCTTAATAATATTGACTGTTATTACGTGTAGATGATGTATGTAGATTTTGGCTGTTTCCGTACGACGTCGGGGAAAATGGGAGGGGGGAGGGACGTTGGACAAATGTTCCTCCCGTGACGCGTACTGTAGATGGCTGTAGTGCATTCCTTATATCCATATGATCAGTTCTCCCATAACTAGAAAAGAAGGTGTGTGTGGGAGATTTGTCGGCTGTTGTCTGTTGATGATAATGTTGTTGGCGGGATGTCCGGGCTGCTGTATGATGCCGATGTTATAAGCGAATGGGCACATTCCAGTTTTCCACGCTGGTGAACGCCAAGTATGTTGTTATTGTGGGAGGTGTAGGTTTGCGGGAGATATTATTTCTCCCGCAGCTTGTGAGGGAAGAACTGTTGCGGGAATTTTTATGTCTCTATCGGGAATTAATTAATACTGGTAGGTGCTTCTAAACGATGTTGTTGCCGATGTTGAATGTCTCTGTTATGCTGAGCATAACGGAGTAGGTATGTGATGTACGTGCAATGACGAATTGACGTATCCAGCCTTGAGGGCAGGTGTGCTCTGTATGTGATGACGTTCTGTCTGTTGTGTGATGTCCTGACTGCTCATGGGGGAGTGTGGTAGGCCGAATGGATGGGGTGGCATTTGGACAGGGGATGTGGTCATCTCCCGTTACACGACGGTTGGTGTCCTGTCATAATTTTTAGACACCGGGAAAATTCGAGCCGAGAGTCTGCTGAACAGGCTGCTTCCCTGCCAACGGTGGAGGGTAATGTTGGTCGGTGCGGTGAGGCATGCCACCTCCTCTGTTGCAGCAGTCTCTCTCATATCTGAAGATTAATGGTCAACAGACGACGAGTGGAGTGTGAAATGGACGGGGTCGGTGATGTCCGAACTTAGTGTATAGATAAGGGACGCCAATTGGATTTGGGGTGGTGGTGCGATGTTGGATAAGGGTCTCGCTTGGTTGTGAAATTGGTCTGGCGTTTTTGGGAGGTGGTCGGGTACACCTTGTTGTACGGTTCTGCGGTTCTAGACACGCTAAGGCTTCATCTAGCCTCCTCACTTCCATGCTATTCACCATATGTTCCACTCCACAGGAAGCATGGCTTGGGTCAGCCTCAGCTTCCACTTGTGGTTAATCTATGATGGGGTGGGGGCATAGCATGAAGTGGGTGGGAATGAGAAGAGATCGGAGGAACAACTTTTCGATCTGGTCCCTTGGACAAAACAAACACAAAATTCTTCAGATACGACTTCCCAGATCGAGTAGACCCGCGCTGAGGAGGGAGAGGGCGAGTACGTATCTCGTCACCGTCGTCAGTGTTAGCCGCTTGTTCACCCACATTCTGGCTTGGTAGGAGTGGGGCTGAACTGGCACCGCAGTGCTCTGCGCTAACCATGGGAATACTAATTTCCATAGAAATATCTGTCTGGGTATCGGTGTCACGAGAAACGCCCAGCGCTGGTGCTGGGTCGTCACTGACACAAGGTTTAAGCCGATCGAAGTGGATGACTGAGGTCAGGCCATCTGAAGCACGGATACGGTAGGTCACGTCCGACGTCTTACCAACTACCACATATGGGCCTTTCCACTGGTAACTCAGTTTGCTTGGCACATTTGCAGATCGTCGTGAATCGTGTACCCAAACCATCCTTCCTGCTTCATACGGGTCTCCATGCGCCCACTGGTCGTCCCATGTCTATAAGGTTTCTCTCTCTAACTCATGGGCTTGTTCGATCCTTTGCCGCAAGAGTTCAACATAGAGAGATGGTGAATTTTTCTCTCCTGGCATCCGAGGCATGGATAGATCCAGGGGTAAGGCTAATTCACGGCCTAACATTAACCGAGCAGTGATATAACCCGTGCTGGAATGTACTGAAGTGCGGTAAGCCATGAGTACATACAGGAGCCGTAGGTCCCAATCTCTACAATCAAGGTGTGTTTCCTTCTTAAGCATCTCCGCAAGAGTTCTGTTGAATCTCTCTACCATCCCGTCATTCCGAGGGTGGTATGGAGTCATCCTTGTTTTGATGATATGGAACAATTTGCAGAGCTCCGATATGACCCGGCTCTCAAAATTACTTCCTTGATCGTAGTGCAACTCATAGGGCATACCAAAACGGCAGAACACATTGCTTGCCAAGGCCTCTGCTATGGTGGATGCCTCTTGGTCGGGCAAAGGAAATGCTTCTAACCACTTCGTAAAGTATCCTGTAATATGAGGATGTACTTATTTCCGTCATCCGTCGTATTCAAGGGTCCGAGCACGTCGATAGCCACTCGCTCCCACGGTGCACCAACAATCTTAATTTGAGATGGTGCGATGTGGGGTTGGCCAACAGTGCGTCTTTGGCATGGGATACATTTGGCAACCAATGTCTTGACACTATCGCGAATCCCGATCCAGTGGAATCTCAATTTGATACGGGCAACAGTTCTTTCCACGGCCAGATGCCCAGCGTTATCATGCAGTTGTTTTAATATAAGTTCACGATAACTTTCCGGGACTACCAGACGGTCATTAATATACACGTTATTTAGTAATCAACATTCTTTGAACCGTTGGTAATAATATTTTGCCGTGGTGGAAAGTGGTGTTACTGATTCCTTAGGAGGACGTACACCCTCCTGGATCCACGCATATATATTTCGTGTCTGCACATCTGTTGTTTGGTGGTGTGCGATTTGCCCCGGATTCCACTCCGCGCACCTCAATTGGGGGAACTCCGGAGATGGCTGTGTTGACTGTGTCATGGGGCGGCCTCTTCGTGTTCAGCTTCCGCGCCGATTCTACTAAGGGCATCAGCATTCCCATGCAATTTGCTGGGATGATGACCAACGTTGAAGTTATTGGCCTGCATGGATTCCTGCCATCTCGCTACCTGGCCCTCCGACTGTTTCAAATTCCTGAGCCATCGTAGTGAGGCATGGTCTGTACGGAGTGTAAAAGGGCACCCGTACAGAAAGTGTTTTTTTACTTGGTGAAATGTACCGCTGCTAACAGTTCTCGCTTGGTGGTTGCATATCTTCTCTCCACTTTATTCAGAGTATGCGAACCATAACCCAATACCTGCTCCATCCCATCTTCTGTGACCTGAGATAGAACTGCGCCGATAGCAAAGCTGATGTATCAGTGTCGAAGATGAAATCGAGGTTTGGATTAGGATGAGCAAGAATCGGGGCAGTCGTCAAGAGTTCCTTCAACGCCATGAAGGAGCCTTCACACTCACTCGTCCACTGAAATGGTCGATCTTTCTTGGTGATCTTGTAGAGGGGTGAAGCAATCTCGCTGAAATGTCGGATGTAATGGCAATAGTACTGGCATAGGCCAAGATAACTCTGTGTCTCCGTAACTGAAGTGGGCTGTGGCCACTCTGCTACTGCCTTAGTTTTTGATGGCTGAGTAGCCACTCCATCACCGGATATGACGTGTCCTAGGAACTCAACGCTCTGTCTAAAGAGATGACATTTTTTTGGTTTGAGTGAAAGCACAGTGTCCAAATTGATTAAGGTGTGCTCAAACGTAGGTCCGAAGACTATTGCGTCATCGATGTAACAGAGACAGATTTCCCATTGCAGGGTGTTTAATACCTGCTCAATGAGTCGTTCAAAAGTTCCGGGAGCGTGGCACAACATGTAGGGCATCTTGCGGAATTGGAAAAGGCGATCCCTACAAACGAGTGCGGTCTTTTCCATGTCAGCTTCGTCCATGGCTACTTGCCAGTAACCGCTGGCTAAGTCAAGGGTACAAAACCACTTGGCTCTGGACAAGGAATCCAAGGCCTGATCTGTCCGAGGTAATGGATAAGCGTCCTTGATGCTAAGATCATTAAGGCGGCGGTAGTCAATACAAAATGCAAGTTTCCGTCCTTTTTGCCTGCTAGTACCATTGGGCTAGCCCATGGAGATACTGAGGGTTCAATAATACCAGTCCACAACATGTCATTCGCTTGTTGGTCTGCTTCCACTTCCTTATGAATGGGAAGACGTCGTACCAGTTGACGTACGGGGCGATTATTGCCTGTGTCGATGGAGTGTCGTACGAGATGAGTCTCTCCGAGCTCCATGTCTCCAGAGGAGAAACCATCGCGATATTTGTGTAGTAATTTCCGAATTTCCTGTTTCTGTGATTGCTGTAATCCAACTGTGGCATTTAGATATAAATCATGTAAATGTTCGGGTAAATCATCAGTCATGTGTGGTGGTGTGTCAGCAGGTGTAGGTGATTCCAATGAGATTATGCCCACTAAATGGCCGCAGCGTACTCCTGGTACCAGAGTGATGGGATCTGCGGTACCATTAAACACTCTAAAAGGTATATATTTCCTTATTAGTAGTGTCTACTATCATGCGGGGACTTGCGCGCTGTGAGGTGATCATATAATCAGGATCGGGTTCCAGCATGCCAATGTGTGTGTTGCTTCCATGTTACTTCCTAGCTGTGGTGCAGTGGCCCATAAGATTTGTTCTTGTCCCGGCTCAACTGTGGCGGTACTTGATAATATAACCACACACGTGTCGTATAACGACGATGCCGGTCAAAGAGGTATTCGTCGGCCGTGTGTGTCGAGTTCTTGTTGTTTGCAACGTATGATGGCTTCGTTGGCACTGAGAAAATCAGACCCAAGGAGGGCATCATTGTGAATAGAGGCGATGACAACTCGCTGCATGAATTGCATCTCCTCTATTTGGATGATTAAATTGACTACACCGGCTACGGGCACATTAGATCCCATAGCCGTCTGTAGGTAAATGTTTGTAGGCTTAAGGGGAGGTTTCTTATGAGGTTGGATGCTCTCATATAAGTGCTTGTTAAATGCAGTATTTGAAGCACCAGTGTCGCCGGTGGCACTGATGGAAACGCCACTAATCAGACAGGCACATTTGTATATTACTTTGCGGTGTACCTGTGGAAAAGTTTCCAATGACGCCGTCTGCGACAATGGTGTCGGAGCGGAATCACTCTGTATGTACTCTGACTGTTTTTTAATTGCTTCTCTTAATGTGGTTGATGGCTGCGTGAGGAAAGGGCCAGTTCGTCGTCGCCGCTGCTGTGAGGGCTCCGGTGAAGGCGGAGCTGGGGTAGCAATGATGATGGAGGTGTAGCCATTTCTGGGTATGCTGTATTAGTGTAGACAGTGGTGCTCACGGGATGACGGATAAGTTCCACCTGTGCAAGCCATTTCTTGCAATGCTTCATGGGATGCTTTGGTGAGGCACAGAAGAAACAGTGATGCCACCAGGGACGTGTTTTCCCTGTCTACGTCGGCACTTGCGAATCCATGAGGCAGAGCGAGCCACTTCTCCCGAGTCGCTGCTGTCTGTGGATGCGGGAGATGCTGCTGGATGGTGTGGTGTTTTGCATACCACCAAAGGACATCGAGAATTCAGTGTCTTGGTGGTGGGACGTGACGCTTGCAAAAACGTTATTTCAGCGGAGGTGCTACAACCTACCACTGCCGTTTTACACAGGAAAGAAGGCTCGTTATGTACGGAGAAAGAGGGGGATGGCAATGCTTCGGATGGAGGAGGCATCATAGGTATTGACATATGTGAAGCCGTGCATTTGGGTGTAGGTGTAAAAGCTGATTTTGGTGGGTGATTGTTGGCCACCGAACGTTGTTGTACGAAAGCCGCATTTGAGCCGGGAAGCGGATACGGGCACTGAGGTGGGTTTTGATATTTCGGTGCCCTTAAAAGTTTGATTGCTTCTCTGGTTGTGGTGTGCTGCGGTCAGAGGCAGGCGCTGTAGAGGGAGGTCGGTTAGGATACCGTTCCCTTCAATGGCCTAGCTGACCACATCCGAAACAGGTGTTTGGTGGCGGTGCTGTGATGGTGGTGTTTGTTGTCCTAAAATGAGTGGTGACGAGGTTGGTGCTGAGTGTCGTGCCTAAATTAGTTAGTGTGGAGATCTGTTTATTGATCTCATCTATACGTTCTTTCGTGTTGCCGTTGTTATTGTTGCACTGGTTCCCGTGCCCGGGGGCCACATTGTAATTTCCTCTACGGGCACGCCCCCTTCCTCCAGGCACTTGATTCTGATTGGAATTCTGCATAGCTGGTGGTGGTGATGTCTGTGCGGTTGGTGTTGATGAACTGGGGGAGCACTAGTGGGCGTGGCGATAGCTGCACCCTCTATCTTGTTGATAGGATGGAGTTGGCGTTGGCTACTCTTTTCCCGCTCCAGAAAGTTTTCTATACGAACCGCGGTTGCCGTTAATTGGGCCAAACTACCGTGGTCGCCTAGAAATAATTTTTCTCTCAGGGCGGATTCACCGCTTAATGCATCGATTAAAGTGTCAAGATGCAGATGGATTATGCCTTCCATGTTGGTGCTCGGATATGTGCGGGTGACTAGCCTTCTAATTTGGCTAGCTAACTCCGGAAGAGTTTCTCCCGCTCGTCGTCGAAGATTCTTAAGTTGAAGACGACGGGTTTCTCCGAGGGCTGTGTTGCCAAATCGCTCCATCAATGCTCGATCCAATTGAGTGTAGGTGGGTGTGTAGTCAATCCCAAGATCCGCAAGAACTTGAAGGGCTTTTCCAGACAGCGTTGCGGCGAGATATTCACCCATTTTCTGATCGTTCCAGCGGTTGGTCGGACTTATTATCTCGAACTGGATTTTGTAATTGGTCCAGTCATTCTCCCCACTAAATTCGGGAGGGAGAATTACTCGGCCAAGACCGCAGGGAGAATGAAGTTGCTGAAATCTGGGTGGTGTGGGTATCTAAGAGACTGACGAGTGGTATGAAGCTGGTCATTGTGCAGGTGGTAGTGGTGTTGGTGTTTCTTGTCGATGCCAATGCCGAGGAGCGAGGACATGCATACTCCAATTTAATGAGTCCGGCCCGGTTGTAGAGCCATAAATCGGCATGGGTCTATGGATGGGAGGCAGAATGTCGTGAAGATTACGCAGACGTTCTATCCGAGGTGAGGAATGATATTCCTCATATGGTGGTGGTGCAGTCGGCTGACAATCATGATGTGTAGCGTGACTGATATACCGGCGAAAAGGTGGTGCCGATTGATCCCAATAATGCCGCGGGGTCCCACTCGAGTATAGAGTTGCGCTAGGCAGTGCGGGAGGTTGTCTGTAATGTGGATTGTCACCCGGCCATATGGTCTCCGTAGATGACATGGGTGAATGATAGTAGTCTGAAAGATTATTTATATGCCCGTAATCGGGTATTTGTCAGGGTCGTCCATGATTCGGCCCTGATGGTGGTGGCCTGTCGCGTACGTCTGAGATAGTTCTAAACTCTGTTCCCACCTGTGAGGCATCCTGAAAGGTGCCATCACTGACAGGCGAAAACAGGTTATATTGCGGTGTTGTTGATTCCGCAGAATTTTTGGTATAGTCGGTGAGCATGTGAGATGTAAATCCATCATATGACGCTACCTCTTAATCTCGGGGTCATGGGTTCGAGCCCCACATCAAGTGCCACTTGTAGCTCGTGGGGTAGTGTCGGGCCATTCCAGTGTGTGATGTCGACTCGCCGTGCCGCAAGTGCACAACGAATGATGACGCTGGTTAGCGTCCGGTCTTAGGGTGGCGGATCCTATATGAGACTGCCTTACGGGTAACAAAAACCGGCTCCTAAGACCGGTGGAACTCAATCGTTCCAGTGGGGCCGTGCGACCATCGTCGCGAACATTAAATACAACGGTCTCATCCCAAGAGTTTGTGTCACCAGCATGCCTGACCATAGCAATTTCGTGATCTATGGACTTACAAGATTTGATTTGGTGACCTAATTAAATATAAGTCTATACAATGATACTACCTAAACAGACTGTCGAGTATGCTAGATAAAACTAATGAGCATACGAAAATACAAGCCATAGAGACAGCCGGATGAGCTTTTAAACATGGGTCTCCATGAGGTACCACACAGACTCGTAGGTCCGCAGCGGTATCCCCGCAAGGGAGGCTACCGTACATGAGAATTAACTAATTAATTTAATATAAGTTATTATGCCTTTAAGCTGAAAGGAAAGAAGATTATCTCTGTAGTGACGAAAAATCATGTGCCTCTCGCGGGCACTACTCCTAGTGATAATTTGGGGTGAGGAGTATTATCTGGGCGTGGACCATCATCGCTGAATCCTTGTGAGAGGCAAGTGCCTCATGCAGGCCTCCGTCACGGGAAAATGTCGCCACTGCTTAAATCGGAAGAAGAGTAGTAGGCAAAAATGGGCCCACTCTAATAATTAACCAAAATGTTTGGAAAGAAAAGACCATACCTGCTGAGGTTATGACTATAGGGTTGCGTGCTGTTTAACGTAAAGACAGGACGAACGATTCCCGAAGGATTCCCACGTCGCCGTCTTATGTGATTCTTAGGATGTTGAATTAGTAGTTGCCGCTTTATTTATGCGGGCCTTCTGCTCTGCTTAGCTAGCTTTTAGTTTTTAGAAACAAGAACTATTTGTGGGCTGCAAATGGCGGATGTCTACCTGGCTGTTAGACACGGCTGTCATTGAGAACGGATGCACTAGGACATCAATACTGAAGACAGCACTCACACATGTTACTTAGTACGATCTCCGAACTGGATAAGAATCCGGACATCTTGCTCCGTAACCACATAAAACGTCACAAGACACTGGTTACTTTTCACAACAGCATTTTAGACAACTGATCTATCGTTTTGATGGGGGTAA
This sequence comes from Chaetoderma sp. LZ-2023a, assembly GCA_034401795.1. Taxonomy (NCBI): domain Eukaryota; kingdom Metazoa; phylum Mollusca; class Caudofoveata; order Chaetodermatida; family Chaetodermatidae; genus Chaetoderma; species Chaetoderma sp. LZ-2023a. Next base: position 60,759,709 of record CM067366.1, on the reverse strand, counting down.
GAGAGACGAATCCCCACCGTAAAAGTCCTTCCCGTATGGGCGTGGCAGATCTAAATATCATGCCCAGACATTTTTATGGAATTCGGTAGGGATGCGTATCTTGCCCGTCATCTGGTCCTATGGAACTAACCGTTTAACCTGTCGTTAGGTTTATGTACAAGTTGCTCAGTTTTGCACTGCGGTGAGGGAGGATTGTTCAGCAAAATAAAAAAATAATTAAGATATGTTTTCGCAGTGCTTTCCTACATTGGCAGAAGTGCTAACTACTAAGTAGCCGAAGATACGGAGGGAATGTATGTGATACCACACCCTGGCCATCACCGCTCGGAAACCCCAACAGTTTCCCACGGTCGGATTAGGGCATCATGCGGATAGGGATAGCCAAACAATTAAGAAGCCACAAGGCTGAGTGGAACATGAAGAGAGAAACTATCTTAGAGTTATGAGTCTTGCCGGCGTGCCGGGCTAAAATATCGCAACTACCGGAAGGGAAGAGTATCATACAGATTTCCTAACGAAGAAATTGTCTCTAGTCATATTAAACCTATCCTATCGAGCTGAATAGAAAAGTTTTAGTCGGTAGCATGCCGGGCTAAACATAGTTATAGCACGGACAGCGACCTCAGTGAAAGATTGTTGGTGGCGGGAGAAAGTGCTGTATATATAAGTGTTGCTGTATAGTGTTTCCTACGTGCACTGCATTCCTATATATTTTCCACAAATAAACAAAACATATGAACTGATGGCCACTGGCCATATATATAAACTAACCAGAACAATCAATACAGTATAAAATGATCAGAATTACATATCTTTTGTACAGGTTAACGAACCTACTACGGTGCGGTTAGTGAAAACACCTTACAGAAAATGAGGATAACTATAAACATATACAGAAATTATAACTAGCAGTCCTAAGACCGTTATGGTACCTTTTAGTCATCGGGACCGTTTATACGGATACGATATAATTAGAAGAGTACATTTAACGGAATAATTAAAATGTTAAGTATAGTTACTTGAATACTCGGTAGCCATTCTTAAGTGTGGCTATCGTGTTACTGAAATTGATATGTCATTCTTAGTTTGACGTGAGTTGATGCATTCTCAGGAGGCTGGAAAGTTCCCGCAGGATGGTTCCCGCAAACAGGATTCCTGCAAGCTGCTCATGACGGGAGCGGATCGAACTCACGACTGTAAGCACAATATAGAATGTCTAATGAGTAGTTAGTAAGAGATACAATAGCATTACTGCTGTGAAGAAAGTTCCCATACACCGATGGTACGGATGGAAGTTTACATCAGCCCGATCACAGGCGGGGGTTGTTAGATGCAGTTGAAGATACAAAACAAAGCGTAACGGTGCTGGGTACGTCAGCCAGCTCTGAAGACACACCGGGCAAAGTTTACTTGCTGCGGTCGAAAGTTAGAAGAACCTGCACGACATCAGTGCAGGGACGGTTGAAATACCACTTTTTAGCATGTCCGGCAGATCTGGTGAGTCATCCACTAAAGAACATCGCTGTCTCTACATCTGTAGAATCACATATTCAGGCCGTAAAGGCCTCACCGCAAGTTCGTGCTCTGAAGTAGAGCTTAATATTCGTGAACAATAATTAGAAAGTTCCAAATTGCTCCCGCAAATAAAGGGAGTTACAAAATTGCTTTAGTGCGGTGGGTTGGATACTGCTAGCCACGGGAGAGAAACCGACAGAAGGCGAAGTAATCACCGTAATGTCGCGCTGATCGTAGCTGGAGCAGGTCCAACCTATTCGGCCCCTGGCCGAGGATGCTCTCGATCTCTGGATCACATCTCCTTTTATACTACTCGTGACGTCACAGGTACAAGCTCCAACCAATCATCGGCCGAGCAACAGCCAATCAGCGCGTAGCTAATAATAGCGCAGTCGAATGTTCTAGAACATTCTAGAGGTTCTGCATCCACGTGGTTATGCCGTCACGGCCATACTTTGAAGATAATCAAGTAGGGTTTTCTGTGGATAACTCAGCCGATTTTGAAATGGTTTACAGATTTAAAAAGCCCGTCGAATGCTGCTCTTGAGCAATGCCAGATTCGGCGGGAACACGTAATTAAGAAAGATTACATGGTCCCATCTCGGTACACTTAAAGCGTTATCCCATCTTGGTCGTAAACTACGTGCTCCATCAAAAATAGTATCTAAGCGCACTATGCGCTTTAACAAACTTAGTCGTTTTTATAACACGATCTCTCTCATAGGCCCGTATACGCTTATGCCTCTACCCAGGAGGGGGGGGGGGCGTGTTCAGGGAACGAATCCAGGACGGGCGGCGCGTACCCAGCTTGGCTGGAACGGCCGGTACACGCCCGGTCGATCCGAACTACACCCTTCATGTCGAGCACATATGCAGTAAATTGTGGCAGAAGGATTCAATTTCTATCGCCATGCATTTCATATCAATTATATATAATATAGATACATGCAGCTAGAGATATAGGCCTAATAATGGTTTTACTTCCGACACAAAGTGGTGCAAGCCTTATCGGCAGGGTAAGTATCCGCTCAGCACAGACTATTGTTTCTGTTCAATCGCATTGTGCCACCATTTGTGATATATGTGAGGGGAATATTGTCAAATAAAGCAACGCCAGCATGTAGATCGTCTATTATTTAGAGACATTCGTATATTCCGATGATCGTATATTCCGATAATAATTACTTTACTTGTTCCTTGCCATCTGCTATTTCATATCTATTGCGTTGCAGAGACAAGGTATGAAGCGACGAGTTATCGGTATTGGGCGACGCGTCTAATATAATTAATGGACTTTTGCATTTTTAGCTATGCCCCGCCCATCACTAGCTAAGCTCCACCCATACCTCGTCGTGTTGGGATTGATCGATCCCAAATGCCATAGCTATCAATTTCCTGAAAACTATACAGGGAACCTGTTGAATATTTTATAACTAATTTGCACTGCTATGGCAGCAACAGTCAAAGTAGTTTCAAAATATTCAACAAAGTATTTATTAAATAGTAAAAACATACAATTTGTACAACAACGCATAGCCCGTCTTCAAATATGCCTTTGTGACGTCCTTATCGACATCATTCATGACGTCATTCATTATGATGTCATTCTACACATCACGTAGTTGATTATGACGTCATGTGATGGGTGGGTACTCTGGAACAGTGAATTCGATACCGAGTTGCAATGCTTTATTCTATCGCTTCATTAGAGTAAGTATGGAGCTGTTATTAGTATTGTCAAATACGTCCCATCTCTCAGAGATTCGATGGGAAACATCGAGTGAATGAATGCTCTATTAAGTCATGCTATTGGCCACAATGGCTACGTAATTAACTCGGGGGTGGGGGTGGGGTGGGGGGGTGTTGTGTACGAAGAGACCGCCACGTTTTCCGAAACCAAATAGGCCTACAACCGATCGATGTGAGAGTGAACTGGACTACCCCTCCACACGTACCACACCCATGCAGAACTTACTTGCGTCGCACATGACTTGTGTAACGTGTCCGGAAACCCCACTCTAATGTCTCTTTCTCATTGCTTAATCTTGTTTAACTATTTGGTGTACATGTCGGTTAATAACTAGCCGATATATCGGTTTGCATTCACACTGCGAGATGATAGGCCCGGACTGGACGGTGCTGCTACCTGGTGGAGAGCGAGATACAATGCTGGTCGTAGAGCTACCTGCCAGACAGTGAGAGCCAAAGCTGACGTTAATGCTACCTGGCAAATTTTGACGGAATAGGCCGTGTTCACATAGGGGAGCAATAGCGATATATCGGAAGATAAACCGCCGATTTTGTGGGATTAACTTTTGAAATATGTGACGTATTTATTCCGGTACAAGAGCCGGTCCAATGAGAACGCTAGCCGATATACCTGGTATTTACCGAAATAGTGGCTGTATGAGAGCACGGCCTTTTGTATGGCCATCCTAACCATGGGAATATTATAGATCGAGTGATTTTTGAAAGCTTTCGATGTTAAGGATAGAAACGGATTGACACGCCGTTTTTATTCCAAATGCCCTCTACTGTCCAAACGCGTACAGTTTCACTGATCGGATACGTAAGTCTACATATATCCATTGCGCAATGTGTCCATCCTTCATCAATATTTTACTTTTTAAGGAAACTGTCAAGGGATATCCGAACGCCGTCTCATACCCTCTAGCCATTTTGCATTATATCCATTGTCACCCAGAGACGTGCAGAACATCGATTCACACCCAGTTCTTTAAATGCTTTGTTTTGATGTATCTTCTCATCAATCACGGCTGCCATAGAGGGATTACTATCATATACATCTAGATTAGGCGACTGAGTGTTGACAACGCCTTGTGTGATATAATGATTTGTTTGTCTGGATAGCGTCTAGTTAGGATTACCGTTAAACACGTCCCGTTCAGGCCAAGTTCAAAACGGTATTCGTTTCTTTGTTAGGCTGAATTCTTTGGTGTTGAAACTGTGGTTCTTTGTGGTTTAGGTGCTCTCGACACCAACGGCTCGATACCCAAGAGGTCAACAAAGGAAAGGGATTCTGACTGCCTGCTCATGTGAAATGGAGAAAGGAAGCCTGGTGTGGTGACCGTATGCGATAAAGCGGGAGGTCGGGCATATATGCTGACAACCAGTAACTCCCAGTCTGATGAATGCACGCTACATTTTCGATGGAAGTGTTGACTTTTTTGAAACAATTTGACTGAAACTTGTTGGTGACTAAGCCACCAACAATGTTAAGTCAAATCGTTTTCAAATTATTCAGCATATCCAAAGTTAATGCCTACTGAAATTACCGTCTGGTAGCTACAGCAGTTAGACAGGCAATACACTTTGAAACGCGTGTTTACCTCATCCAGCATGATACATGGAGGGAATCGATATGGTACTCGAGTATCTTACGTTATAATCCTTATCTGTCGCATATTAGCTGTCGTCTCAATCAAATGGCATAGGTCCGTCACGAAACGACTAGAGTTCCGAGAGTAAGCGTCTGAATCGTATGTCTCTGTTGAATTTACAATTTAATAAATAATCTGATGAATGTTTTGAAATTAATTTGACTATGTCCTGTTACTGCCATAGACAACAACACCCACAAACCAAATCTAGCCTTAAAAACTGTAGTCCACAACCTACATGTATAGTTGTTACCTTGTAATTTAAATTCTGGTAACTTAGGGTTCAACCTGGTAAACTCGATTCAAACGCACGTATAAGGTTGGCTGACATTAGCTAGAAAGAGACGGGGTATATCAGTTCAGTTCAGTTCATTTCGGAATTGTCTCCCATATACGGGAGCACCTCGCGAGCTAGTATACTACAACAGTAGAAACAGGCTCGTGCATGTATTAGTTGGTCGATTTACTGCTGTGTGGCCCTGTGATGGTGTAGTGCTTAGAAGAATTGTGGTACTGACGTTTCTAAATTATAATAGAAGTTGCCGCTTTGTGTGTTAGGCATATGTGTAGAATGATCGAGCAGAAATTACGTCAGGACGTTATTGTTGGCCCAGATGTTGTAGGTCCAGGTGCCACCGGTGGTACACATATGTGTTAGGGTGAATCAAATTAATGTATTTCATGCGAATTTCAGTTATGTCGGTACAGACATTGAGAAAGTACTGACGACCCTCGGGTTTACCATTGTATAGCACGCAAGGTGGAGTAGCAATGTAGCGGCTGCACCTAGCTCTGTTCAGCTGAAGAATGTAACCTCCTGTCAGTAACCGTAGTCATATTGCAAGTATCCGTACGTCATAGGGGTGGGAGGGGGTGGTGGGGTGGGGTTAACGGCAAGGTCAACTGTTGGGTGCGCAGAGGAGAAATTAATTGAATAGTGCTGATGATACTCTAACGAAGGGTGTAGCTGTAGTTGCGAGTTGAGATTCGCAGATCATTGCTTGTGCGTGTTAGTTCTGATAGGGGTCTTCCACGCACACTTTTTTGGTGGTCCGTCCATAAGTTCATAGATGGATGGAGGCTCATACCTAGTTAATATTCTGCGCATATCCGCAAACTGGTGTTAGGTGTTATTCCATTGAGTCCTGCGCCCATGAGAATGTAAGCCGCTAGTTTAGCTTTTTGTGTTTTCATGGACGGTGGGCCGTGCACAAATGAGATGATCTCTCCTTTGGATGCCTAAGTAGAGAACACAGCCTGGTGTTGGTAAAAGTTGTCCATTTTGAATGAATGTTAGCGTGTCCTGTTTGCAGTCTGATAGGACAGCGCAGTGAACGATATTTGCTCCAAGAACTCGCCATGCCATTTCACTGTGGTGGTAGCATTTTTGTGCAGGTCCAGGTGACTCTCTCTATTCCAGCGAGATATAGTTTATGCGCAAGGATTGTAGGATTCACTACATCAAAGGCTGACTTGGCGCCATTGAGTGCAACGTATATGCTAACCTTCTTGGTAATTGAGTAACCAAGTCGACCTGTACAAACGTAATTGAGTATCAATGTAATTGTACGTAGCTTGTCATACTTCAAAGACGCTAGAGCTACAGTAAAACTAAAATCAATGGTCAGCTGGTTGCAATCAAACAGTGAAGAACACTTTTGCTTAGGTTACTCGATGTACTGAACGGTAAGCCAGATTTTGTTGTAAAGGATGCTATCCACAAGTGTGAATTTCACCTTCCAACTCCCATCCAGATGGGCCAATGATACTATTCTCTGTCAAATCACAGGCGGTATCATCAATTCTGAATATACTTTTATGAGAACACATAGACAAATCCCATTCAGACAGTGATGATCCTTCAGTACATAGCCTTGACGCAATGCACAGAAGTAACATGGTAAAGAAACCCCCAATATACCTCAACTGCTATAAACCGAGCGCGGAGATTTGTTGACTGTGTGGTTGGAATGATGCCCCCAGGGCTGTCAGGATGGCCCAATGGAATAGCTCGTGACACGCGAACTGCCAGGACAGCACTTATCCCCTTTTCATATCAGTACTAATGCAGAACTCACTGGGTATTTTTCAGGAAAGAATCATTAGTTATTACAAGACAAGTAATAAACATGCTAGCCATGCATCTCACAACAATGACTGTCGATGGATAAATCCAGGTTTAGCTATGCCCCGCCCATCTCTAGCTATGCTCCGCCTACTCTTTTTCCGTGTTGCGTTCAATAGATCCCACGCCATATGAACCACAATTTCCAGAAGGTTTGGGTTCTGATGCTGCCAATATGACGTGAAATGATTGATCGATAAACAGAATTCATCAATTGCCTATTACCTGAGATCGTCCGCATGCCAGAGATGACCACTCTGCTTGGAGACAGGAGAGTGGAAACAATCATTGGATAGTATGCTTTCAAGGGAACAGATATACTGAGTCACTCGTCGGCACAGGTGCATTAAGCCATGTAAAAGAATGTTTGCAACCTAATGATAAGATCCGGAAAGTACTTGAAAGATTTGATTAGTGAGGGACCAGATTGGAACCTTGAACAAATGGAGAGTTTGTATCCAATATACTTTACAGAACGCGTGACGCCAGTGTATGTGGTATTAAATAACTTATGTGGACAGTATTTGCACGAAGGAGTGAAGACGGCCAAAAATGGACCTTTCCAGTTTTTCCATCTATCACATAACGTCATAATCAACTACGTGACGTGTATGATGACGTCATGATCAATTACGCATGACGCGATTTAGTCCGCCTTAAATGCTTAATACTCCACGTTGCACGAGTTGTGTCTTTACTTTTCAATAAACATGATGTTGAATATTTTGAAACTAATTTGACAGGACGCCGTTGCTGCCATAGGCTTACCTGCATAGTTTTCTGGAAATTGATAGTCAGGGAGTTCAAGGATCGATCGATCCCAACACGAGCGTGGTGTGGGTGGAGCTTATCTAGAGATGGGCGGGGCATAGTTATAACTGAAAAGATCAATTGCCTCCAACATTGGGAACATTAATTCCTTATATATCCAGAGTTTACCATATGGCTCTAGTATGGAGGTAACCACGAAAGCCTTGTCCAGAACTTCCAGCACTCCAAACTACTACTGGGAGTCGGTGATTGGCCGACTTCAGGGTGTTTACTGTATTAGTGATTCAGCTTCCGACCGTCTGTTGAGCTAAGAAATACAACTAGACCGTCGTCTGTAAGAGAGTTTCATGGTGGTAGGTCAAGCCCAGTTGTCATGTATACATTTTTCAGAGAAAATTAATTAATTTAGCAGATAATTGACTGTTTGTCGCTTGATCAGCAGCAACATCTAATACAATTGACCTTTCCAGAGTGTCCATCGATGATCTGACGTCATATGACATACTTATACTCATACGTCATACTCAGCTAAGCGGCGTATAGGATGACGTCATAATCTTAACGTCATAAATGATTCTATTTGGCCCATCTTTATCTCTTAATAAACCGACACGTTGTACGAATTGTATGTCTCTACTATTTAATAAACATGCTGTTGAATAATAATAAGAAAAAATTAGTTACCTCTCCGGGATGTAGAAATTGTTTGAGTGTAGCTTTCGTGGCCATCCCAGTCACTTCTTCAGCACTAACTGACGGTCGCTGGCAACGCCACTCTGGCCAGTTCTTGTCGAGTCACGTAACAGCATGGATTGGTAGACTGCTGGTACACGGTATCCCTCGTCTCAGTTCATGGTTGGTCTCTTTCACTTTCCGTTTAAGTAAGTTGGTCTCGATGTTGAAAGCTACACTCAAACAGGTTCTACATCCCGGAGAGGTAACTAATTTTTTCTTATTATGAATCATCCTGGGATCGGGACAAATATTTTCGGAAATATGCTGTTGAATATTTTGAAACCATAGACAGCATCATCACCCAGTCAAATTAGTTTCAAAATAGTCCACAGGTTACCTGTATAGATTTCTGGAAATTGATAGTCATGGAGTTCAGAGATCGATCGATTCCAACACCAGCGAGTTGTGGGTGGAGCATAGCTAGAGATTGGCGGGACATGGCTAAAAATGGAAAGGTAAATTAATTTCGCTTTGTATAAAAAATATGTACTACAACTTGCATAGTTTGTTTCGTACGGTTGTCTTCAGGTAGTCGTTGCATTGTAATCCTTTAATGGCTAAAATAGGTCAAGAAAATCAAATTATTTGCTTTTTGAATACCCATTTGCAGGCCAAGAGAAAATTATTTTAGAAATTTTACCACAGGAATAGATGGCTCTATTAACGAGCCAGTCATTTCAGTGGGAAGCTGACAAAAATCGGCTTCTCTTGGATTAAAAATTGAAATTCCTCAAAACCACTACGGAGGCCGATTTTGGTGGGCTATGGCAGTGCCGTGGTTAAAAATGGTCTATGTGGCAGCCATTAGATCCCCATCTGATAACATTAATATACCCGCAACGAGCGACATGGTTAATGCTCGCATACGGCACCCTGCCTCCTGCACTCCCTGAACAAGAACGACCACGATATGTTTTAATGTTACTCTCCCATGTGTCAAGGAAGCCTTTAACTCCAAACCATCCATTATCTGAGGCAGAGCAGTCCATATCGACATCCAAGTACCAATGATGCGCTCCATACCTGAAAACATATTAAAGAGGACAATTATACCTATTCTCCGCCCATTTCTAGCTAAGATGGGCATACTTTTCCCACGTGTTGGAATCAATTTCTATTCTTCGAAATCTGAAATCCCAGAATCCCAATTTCAGTACAGGTAAGCTGTTGAGTATTTTAAATCTAATTTGACTGAGCAGTGTTGCCGCCAACGTCTACGACTCCCAAAGCCAACGCCGATGCCGACGCCAACGCCGACACCCGCCTATGGTAGACATACAATTTTTACACTTTTGTGACGGCTCTTTCGATCTTCATGGCGGAGCGGGGCCATTTTCATTGTGACTTCAATGGACCTTTCCACTTTTAGCTATTCCCCGCCCATCTCTAGCTAAGTGCCAGCGACACCTCACTCCCTGACTATCAATTTCCATACAACTATACAGGAAAGTAATTTGACTGAGTGCTGTTGCTGCATAGTCCAGGCAATTTAGTTTCAACATATTCAGCACGGTTATTAAATGGTAAAGACATACAATTCGTACAACAACGCATAGTCCATCTTCACTTAAACGTTCGTGGCGTACTTATCTACGGCATTCGTGACGTCATAATCAAGGACGTCATCCTACAAGTCATGTAGTTGATTATGACGTCATTTGATGGGTGAATAAATTGGAAAGGTCCATTAACATGCGACGTAATTCATTGGGACGGCAGAGAGCTGAGCGACAGATTGCGTCCCCATATTAGCTAGTGAGTAGGTAATTACCTATTTAAACGATTAGATCCAGCCATTCCATATTGATTAGTTGTCCAAATCGATGGGGTACCAAAGGCAGCATCACCCATGTAATACCCTTGTTTATCCTCTCCGCCATACCAGTCTAAACGTGTATCCCCTTGCTTCCATGCATTGTATTTACGAAAGTGTGCGCCATAGCTACTAACTCGATGCCGAATAGGAATTCCACACGGATTGCTTGCAACTTTGCGAGTGCATCCTGAAAATATGAGAATATACATTTTATGCACTTACCGTGTTCGACTAGAAAGTCGAAAGCTAACAATTAAACTGATTTCCATTTTAAGAGTCATAATATGTACTGGTCTAGCACTGCGGGAGTTCTCTATATATAATGCCTATATTCAATTACTGTATGGGAAATTATTATGTTTTATCATTAGCATTACTCAAATAAACACATTTTTAAAACATTCATTGAATTTTAAGGGCACCCACCCCTCAACATTAAATTGTCGCGACAACACTTTTAAAAATGCTCTTCCCGATTATTTGACGATTTTTCAGGATCTTCCTTGTATGGAATTCAGCCATTATCTTTCTGTTGGAGGACAAGAACAGATGACAAATTGTCGTAAAATCAAGACACGCTCGCCAATAAAGCTATGCTACCGTCTGGGGTGTGGCAAACCATTGAGAAATAGACGGATTCATGAATTTTTAATTCATAAAATATGATAAGAAAATTGAAATTTGTTGGTGTTTTATTGAAAACTAATTCTAGTTTGCGATCTACTTTATTAAAGGTATTTTGGAGTTTATGCATGCAGGCTTGCATGATGGTCATTTCCAACATTACGCCCTTAATGGGCATTACCCCATATACTTTTCGACATAAATCCTGATCTTAACTTATGTGACCATATTTCAAAAATACCATGAGTAACTACAAATGACCAATATCGTGTCTTCAGTGGCAAAGCTACAAAGTTACGCTTGCTAAAATGCAGCCCACTCCATAGATATTCTCAGTGGATATATTAGAAGGTATATTATGACAACCTCTAGGGCCATCTAAGACAACTCGATGTACATCTTGTCAGTCTTCATTTTCCCTCAGACCGCACAGACCATTTCGCGCTAAGTTCGGGTGGCTTTGTAAGCATGCGTGTATCTATTTGACCTATGGAACCATGAATTCTCAGAAGGTCAATTTCAACTTAACTATAGTATAACAAAAATAACATAACACATACTCTTGAATATTTTGAACATTGTTGTCTTCAAATCAAATTATGTTCAAAATATTCAACAGATCATGTCTTATATCGTGTTCAAAATTGTACTAACTAAGATTTTGTTTTTGTTTTGGAAACTAATTAATGTATTTAGGATCTGTATTGCATATGTTGAATATTTCGGAAAGGCAGTAACAGCTCTCAGTCAAATTGCTTTCAAAATATGCGACATAATGCAAATACATACGATTCAGTAGCTGTGGTGTAGATCTTACATCATCTGATTGTGACGTCAGCTAGCACGTGGCAGGTCCTTTCATTCATAATGCCTTACCTGAACGTCTGCTATGCTCAACGCCACCTCGGATGAAGAGATCTTGGCCAACATCTGTTCGTCTATAGAAAAATATCACTGTACGCTTCCACGGGCTATGCGTGGTTGTCTGGGTTGTCATCGTTGTTGTTCTTGTAGTAGTTATCGGCTTGGTTGTTAAGCGCTCTGTCGTCAATTCTCTTAGAGTAGTCGGTTTGGGCGTTGATGTTAAGGGTAGTGTAGTCCTTTTTACGGTTGTGTTGGGCTGGGCTGTTATGCGGTCTGTAATCGGCGACAGAGTAAGTAAAATGGGCTTAGCCGGCGTACTTGTGTATTCATTAGTCGCATTAGGCGTTGCTGCCGTCTTAGTTGTGGACGTGCCTCGTACCATAGAAGTTGTATCTGTTTTTGTCTCTATTGTCCGCTTTGTCTCACGTGTTGTAGATGTGTCTTGTACCATAGAAGTTGTGTCTTTTGTCTCTGATGTTTGCCTCGTGTCACGTGTTACTGTTGGCGTGGTGACATTCTAACTGTTGTCCGACTAACAGCCTGCGCTGTCTTTGCTTGTGTCGTGATCCCCCTTGTGTATCTACTAGTTATTGAAGTCAGTGTTGTCGTAGGTGTCTTCTGTGGTGTGGATTCTGTCGTACTTGTTTCTGGAAAACTTGTCAATAAGTAACTTTTTGGGGAAATTGGTATACGAGATATTGGTTTATTTGTAGTTCTACTTATATATGGCATAGTTATTTCACTGGTCACTGCACGTGTAGTAGTTCTATGTGGCGTGATTGTGCTACTTGATGGGACACCTGTAGTGCGTTTAATGTGTGTTACAGCAGTTGTATCTGCTTCAGTTTCCGTTGTCTGCCTTGTATCACGTGTTAATGTAGGAGTGCTTGTCATTCTAACAGGCGTCTGACTAATAGATTTTGCTGTCGCGGCTGAAACAGTTGTCACAAATGCTACACCGCTGCTTACATGGCTAGAAACTGTTGTAGTTCCGTGCGCGCGACTCGAACTTCTAGTTATTGTTTGGCTTGAACCGTGTGCTGTTGTAGGTGTACCACTAGCCATAGATTCTGAAGTGCTTCCATCTTGTATAGTTGTAGTTCTGTCAGCAATGGTCGAGCTTCTATCTGTTGTTTGAATAACAAATGGTCCACTTGTCATAGAGCCCGACGTGCTTTCAGCTAGTCTAGCTGTAGGTACACTAGCAGTGCTCGACCTAATTGATGCCGGTCTTGTAGCTGGTGCTATCGTAGATGGATCAGTTGTCATAGATGCTAGAGCACCAGTTTTATCAACAGTTGACAATATCGTAATGCTCGTTCTGGGCATATTCTTTGTTGTCTGGCTTCTGGAAACGGTTGTATTATGTACAGGGTTGGCTGAAACATGTTGAAGATCTGTAGAATTAGTTATATCATCATCTGAAGTAAAATAATAATAATAATAATAATAATAATAATAATAACAATAATAATAATAATAATAATAATAATAATAATAATAATAATAATAATAATAATTAATCATGCTGCTGCTACCACTACTGCTAATGCTGCTGATTCTGCTGCTGCGCTGCTGCCGCTGTCAGTGCCCGATTAAATGTTTCGTAGGCCCTAGGCCAAAGTGCGACCCGGTCCTAAAAGGGGGTCTGTAGGTCATCCACTTGGCAATTTCGAAATCTTCATTCTGCCAGATGGGCCCTCTCGCATTTATAGAGATAATATGGATAATCTGTCGGGTGTTAAACTTTTACATTTTGTCACCGGTTAGAAATTTAATGCCACTTCTGAACTGGTCACCCTGGCAACCGCACCCCACTCCCCACCACTACGATACTGAGAGGACGTACTCACAGGACGAAATCCGCAAGGTATTGTTGAAATCTATTTGCTCTCTGAGACCATATCTCGCATTTCTAAATAGTCTCTATCGGCCTACAAATAAGCACTGAAATTGTTATAATTAATTTTTGGACAAGATTTGGCGATTAAAGGGGAATGAAAAGTTGAGTGCTACAGAATAAGATGTATAGGAAAATACATATTACGGAGCTCGGATTCTTAGCCTCCACCCCACCCAACACCTAAAAGCAGAGAATATAAGGAAAAACAAAGTCTCCGTGAATCGGACCTGTTTAACAGGGACTAAAACTATATGCCATCCAAGAACAAAAGCCAGAAGCCTTATATAGTTTTGTTTTTCCCTATTTTCCTCAAATTTCGTAGACCCCTAGCTATCATGGCCCCTGCTAAATGTCTTAGTACCTAGGTACCGCGTTTAATAGTGTGCCTAATGGATACACCGGCCATGGTCGCTACTGTCGCTGCTGATGTTGCTGCAGTTGTTGTTGTTGCAGCTGCTGGTGTTGTATGCTTACCCAATAAGTACTGTTCTACTGCAAACTGGGGAGCGGCTTTCGAGATTGACAAAAATCCTAGAACAGAAAATAACAAAACGGATATACATATATGCATGCCTGCCAGCCTACCTGCATACCTGCCTGTGCGCATGTCTGCCTGTCTGTCTACATGCCTGCCTGCCCGACTGTCTGTCTACCCGCTTACCTGCTCGTGTGTATGTATGTGCACTGCTTAGCATAGGGCAACTGTACACTGAAGCAGTCAGAATGAAAGATTATTTGGTGTTCATTTCTCGAAAAGCGAGTGTTAGACACCGTCCGACAAATTTAAATGGACAATGTGTATTTATTTCCAGAACTAGTATTACTATGACAATTGGCAGCGTGCCCATTGTTTTGAAAATAGCGTAACATAAACTCGTATATAGGGTACAGAACACATGAATTCATACCCATCACCTAGAGTAATGACTGACCACACAAAATGTCCATTCAAATGGCATCTACAATTCACTAAATGTTACGTGCAGATCGGAGGCATAATTTCGTGACAGATGTTAAAAATTCGTTTAGTTGTGTGTGATTGGGAAAATGATAAGAAAGAAAGGTGGTGGTGTTACCATCTTGAAAGGTTAATGCTAGCATTAGAGCCAATTCTCATTTATTTCATGACCCTGTGTTATTATGGCAAGTCAGAGTTTGGGCGTAAATAGTGGAAAAAGCAATTATATTGGGTATTGTAAATTTATATGAACATAACAGTGCAGCAAAATAAATTAGAGTAATAACGATCACTCAAATTGTGTCTATGTTACCTCTACAGACCAAACAATACATCTGATAGCATTATTTGAATATATTGTCTATCACTTAGTCCTGTCTCTATCAGACGCTAAACAATCCCATGCATTGCTGCCATTATCCTCAGTTGAACTGCATTGCTGATTATTCTCCTCCTTGTCGCATTCACTATCTAGAATATTCGTGTGCATATTGGGAAGTAGATCACCCTCATACGCTTGAGTTCTAGTATGTGTTCACTACTCAGGTCCAGCCATTATTATTTTAAGTTGGTGGGGTCGTCTGCTTTAGTACATGGTTTATCTTACAATTGATTTGTGATAGCGGCGGCGACGGCCTGCGGCAGCGGTCGTCGTCGTGGTGGTAGTGTTGGTCGTGGTAGTGGCCGTGACGATGATGATAATGATGATGATGTTGATGATGATGGTGGTGGTCGTGGTGATGATGGTGGTGTTCATGCGTATGGCGATGACGATGATGATGATGATATAATGTATTTTGCGGCTACAGTAATTAAAAAAACATCTGGCAGCTGCAATCAGTCCTTCTTTA
Source organism: Chaetoderma sp. LZ-2023a (assembly GCA_034401795.1). NCBI lineage: Eukaryota > Metazoa > Mollusca > Caudofoveata > Chaetodermatida > Chaetodermatidae > Chaetoderma > Chaetoderma sp. LZ-2023a. The sequence continues at coordinate 60,744,146 of CM067366.1, read as the reverse complement.
CCACCGTTTCTTGTCTTCACTTTCCTACTTTTAAGTGTTCTGGGCTCAGGTTCCTCTTGGGCATCAGTGCACCAATTAGCTACATGATAGTTACCCGATTTGGCGGGGTGTCCGCTTTGGTTATATGCTATCTTTTCCAAATGAGTACCTGAAGACAAACCCTTATTAATGCAGAGTTGATAAATCGATAATTCTTTGGATTGGAGCTTTTTGTCTACACCACCCCATATTGCAGAAGTACGCACGCCATCTTATTATTTTTTTCTGTACTCCTGGCAAACACATCAGATCTTGAAGCAACATAGGTGTTGGTTTTGCGAGATATTTGACGCCAATGAATACGTGTGAATATTACAGAGCAGTCAAGAAACATTTATGAAACACGTTAAATCGCAGGAAGTATACATGGGGAAGTGGGACTGGCACATATGAAGAACAGGGAAGTCATTCCGTTGAGACAATCAGGACCCGTGCATGTATCAATTCTTTGTTTTCACTGTATTTAGTATTCACAATAATTGTTAAATAGACACGTGCACATGCCAAATTAAGAGTACTATACATAGCTATGTGGACCTTGCTGTACTATTAAATTGGTATATGATATGGTACACATTCACACACGGGCCGTAGTAAAATGTGATTACTGCACAGTCTTGGCCAACATCTTCTTAAGCGTTTTAGACAGCATGAGATACGCTTCAACAGTGAAATATTCTGTTATTGGATATTGATATCAGGTCGTAAATAACTGATAGGACATCGCAGAGGGTGACTTTCATAAATTTGATATTTCTCCCTTCCAATATGCAAGGTGCCTCTAATAACACACGTGCGTTCACTTTCTCTATGTTAATGACAGTGTGTGGTGATGTGGCGAAAAGGCGTAACCGCCAGGAAAATGTGGCCTTATCAACACTTACTCAACCAAGATGCCTTCGCGAACATACAGATTGGGTTGCCCATCAGCTAGGTATTCGGAAGAAAAAAACCCACCCCTCTGTACCAATTCATGATAATAGGTTGATTGCAAGGAGTGAACAAAGATTTGAATCCCGGTGGAGCGAGGATGAGCTACATCTGCTGGGTATAAAAGTAGTAAAATACTCGAAGATTGTAAATATGGTGGCCCATAATCCAGCAGATATGCTCGAATATTCTTTGAAAAGACCTACACTTGTTTCGACCACAAAGTCCAGCTTGCCCTGATATGATTCAGATTGTTCATCACGAAAGATATGAGTTTGAGTGATGCAACATTGCCTGTGGAAATGGGCGATAGCGTGATGCTACATTTGACCAGATATTAGGGCTTTAAGCTTTCAAGACTGTCACATATTAACTTATGGAAATTGAGTCTTTTTGGGTCAATTTTGAGTGTGAGCGCAGTTCATATAGAGATACAGTACTCTATGTCGGACAGTCAATGGCTTGATTCGGTTATCGGGATCTGCTGGAATTAATATATTCACATAATGTAGTTGAACAAATAATGACTGGCAAAATAGAATTATGCTCTAGTTAATACAGTTCTCAAGGCACGCATTGTGTAATGCATATTTTGGTATGTTTCTTTGCAGATATACCCATGGATAATTAGCCATTCTAAGAACGATATCACCGTTGTCATTGCTCTATATGGCAGAACCTCATTTAGCTGTATTTAGGGCCTAAGATGCTACATATGCCAACGTTGATACACCGTACATGGCGACTATGCACACGTGGATGCTAGTGATATCCTGAATGTTATGTTTATAGATAGACACAGAAAATTAGCTAAAATAAAGACCCCGATGTACTATTTAATACAAAATGCACAGATTATGGTGAATCCATTATTTTATTTATTAAACCCGTGTCAAACGCGCGTATATAGTGTGTGGATTCTTATAGTATTTTCAACACATATTGATTATTATATTAGTACCACGATATCGAGGAGATCAGAATTGTGGTTCTCTATATTGAGATAGATTTCATCTTAATTAACTAATTAATAGTTGTTTAAAGCTTAATTATACTTACCAAAGAGGAGAAGAATATTCACGGAAAGCGCAAGGAATCTCATTTTGATCATACGGTAAAGATAGTGTGCTTGATTTTAAGACCTGCCTTGACGTTCTGGGACTAAATAGTCCGCACTAAGACAGATTGGATGGCGATTTAAATCTTTACTGATTCCACCTGATTAACATTTTCAATGCTATATACTACGCGTAGTAGCTTAAGTCTCCTGCAATTAAAATTATATTAAACGGTTAAATACTACGTTGACTGAAATATGTTGATTCCTAAAGCAGCAGCGACTGGCTAGTCCAATTGATTTCAAAATAATAAACACACTTTTACGATGTATATAAAGAAATAGATACACTTGGATTTCAGCCTTGAAAGGACTAACCTTTTTTAATTTAGGTCTGACAACTCGGATAGTTCGGTATCTATGAAATCTAATCACGTGGAATTCAGTATGTCGGAGATTGGTGTGTACTAACCCCTCCACATTGACCACCCGGTGTGTCCGTACACATCGACGTCTAGAAAGGTCAAATTTCGGAAAGAGAGGGTATAATGTGGCACCTGTTCCTGTGACATATGAGTAAGTGCCAGCTAGTATTCGGACATGAACCTGCACTAGGGAAATAGAAAATCATATAATATTAGCGAAAAAACAATGAGATTGTATTGGATGGAATTTATTCACATTTTCCATCTGTAATTACTTACTTAAATCGGCAATTATATTTTGCAATGCAAATTCAATTTCAAAAAGGATGACACATATGTGAAAAAGATGTTCCCTTCTGGAAGAACGCATGTAATTTGGTAGATAATGCTGTAATACATGCTAATTCTAATTAGAAGAGGTGGTATTTGATACGGGTAATGGAAGCCATTCAAAATGGCGGTTACGGAATGGCCGCCATTCCAGGTCAAAGTTCACATTGCTCAACCTCTAGTTATAGTAGAGAGCTGGGGTTCATGTCAAACTAGGTGTTTCCGATATCGATGGTTATAATCCTGTACACTATATGTATGAAAACTGTATTCTGCGGCTGTAGTAGTAGAAACATCTTACAGCTGCAATCAGTCTATCTTCGCTTTTGCCCTCTGTGTCTTGTCCTCAGGCGAATTCCTTAGCCTCCTCAGGTCCATTCTTGACTTGAGTGTACCGAGTCCTGCTTTCTTGATGTCACCTCGCATCACGCTTAGCAGATTTATGCAATGCCGTCCTCTCCTGGCTTTGTATTTGTTGGCTCTTAGTAGAACAGATTCCAAGACTCTGTGCTGGTGTGTCCCCGACATCCTTATCAAATGGCCAAACACGGACCATCTTTGCTGGGAGACTTTCGCGGGCAGCAGCGATGTATTACAAATCGTGTATAGTCCATCACCGGGGCTTATGCTGTCTGGCCATATGTGCCCAGTGATAGTGCATAGGTGTTTGCGGTGGCAGGCATCACGTTGGTTTAGAGCTGCCTTTGGAGCTGTCCACCTGTTACAGTTATACAGCATCAAGGAGACGCAAGTTGCGTTGCATAAAGGGCAGGTTTGATCTACGAATTCATAGCTTCCAGAAGGACTGGAAAGCTATGCCCCCCCATGACGCAGCGTGCAGCAATGCCAGCAGTACCACAATGCAGTGAGTCCAGGATTTTATTTTTGCACCATGGTTCGGCGCCACGAAGTGGATCGTCATTTTCTTTAGTTTCATGATTTGTAGATAGTATATGTGAGATGGTTAGGTAAAGGCTGCGAAATCATAATTTAAATCACTCATTCCATACACGCTAGCTGTTGATTACTTTGTTGGTAATTTGACTTGACGGAGTTGCTGCCTCGGGCAGTCATACGTTTCAATAATATTAGTTTTTAAAAAGTCCCCAAAATTTATACCTTGAAGAATTTATTATATTTGGTCCCGGCAGTTGAAAGTTGATCATGGTGATCGTGATAGTGGTCCTGGTTGTTGGGTTCATCGCGGTCGTGGTTGCGGTCGTTGTGGTTGCCGCTGTGATCGTCAGCGTCGTGGTTGTGGTCGTCTTGATCGTGATAGTGATCGTGGTAGTGGCCGTGGCCGCTACCACTGCCAACGCCGTCATCGTCGTCGTCGCCGTCGTTATTGTTCCTACCTGAGCGTCTGTTGTGATCGACTCCACCTCAAATGAAAGATCTTGACCAAAGTGTGTCTGTCTATAGAAAAAGATCACCTCCTGTTCCAGGGGATGGTATCGTTCTCGCTAGAATCTTCATTCTCATATCCGTTCAGTAATTCTGAAAGTTAGGTATGAGAGCCTGTAGCACCCATTCTTTCGCAATTTCCCCTCTTCTAAGACAATTGTCTCACAAATGCATGGCCAATAATAAAACAATGGACACACCTGTTGAAGTAACTGTATGGCCGTGCTGTCTGTCTGTAACTATAGATTAGTAGGGGTTTTCGCAAATCGGTCACTTTAAGCGAATGCATACGGGACTTTCTACTATGGTTACTGGCCATATCTGGCAAAGAATACTTTATTTCTGTCATATAATAAATTCTAATTTTGACCTCAAGGAGGTGAGCTGGACCCCAATTCGTGTAACAAAAAATCTTCTAATATGTTCATTGAAAATGCCTTGCCAATGGTGTTAATTTATACCAAAATCAAGGCAAACTGGTATTTTTCACCTACGAAGTGTTATGTCAGAGTAAAATGTTTTTTGAAAAACAGTACCACACACAATGGCATGGAATTTGACTAAATTTAGATTTTTTTATTCAACCATATATTTTCGTTCACGAAGCGCAATTGAGTTCGAACTCATTCTGGATGATAATTGTGCGAAGCTGTTTGGATAGAATAATGCTGACACAAACGCGGGTTTTGATCGTGACTCGGGTCTTACTGCCCCAAGAAACATAACCCCATATACACTCAGGCACAGGCAAAAAAATGTGGAATCTTAAAACAGTTTCCAGGAGGAGTATTTCGATTTCCAAACACAATTCACCTTTCCAGTTTATCCATCCATCACATGACGTCATAATCAACAACGTGAGGTGTAAGCTGACGTCATAATCATGCTGTCATGAATGACTCGAAATAGTCCGTATTTAAAGCTTAATAGCCCGACACGTACGACGTGTATGTTTCTATTATTTAATATGCATGCTGTTGAATATTTCGAAACTAATTTGACCGGTCGACGTTGTTACCAGAGGCAGCAACGTCGCCCAAGCAAATTAGTTTCAAAATATTCAACAGCTTACCTGTATAGTTTTCTGAAATTGATAGTTAGAACGTTCGGAGATCGATCGATCCCAAGCACGGAGGAGGTGTGGGTGGGGATTAGATAGAGAACCATTATCAGCGTCTCTCAGCATTTTTATGTAGCGTACCGTAGGAGATCTCGTCCTGCTCACTCTGAGCTGATACCATACGCGCTGTAAAATAAATGTGTAACATGTTTCTCTTTACAATGGAATTTTCAAAATGTTAGTTTATCATGAGTTTATGCGTCAGCTCACTCTCATAATATAATATGATTATTATAAGCTTAGCCGTGCAACTCATTCTCGCCTCTTTATGGGATTGAGACTTGGAGAGGGGTCGGTGTGAGAGAGGAGAGGGGTGGGTGTGGAAGAGAGAGAGAGAGAGAGAGAGAGAGAGAGAGAGAGAGAGAGATAGAGAGAGAGAGAGAGAGAGAGAGAGAGAGACGGAGGGAGGGAGGGAGGGAGTGTAGCTCGTGGGGTAGTGTTGGGCCATTCCGGTGTCTTGTGTCGACTCGCCGCACCGCAAGTGCACGACGAATGATGACGCTGGTTAGCTTCCGGTTTCGGGGTGACGGATCCTGTACGATACTGCCCTAAAGGTAACAAAGACCGGCTCCTAAGGCCGGTGGAACTCAATCGTTCCGGTGGGGCTGTGCAACCATTGTCGCGAACATGTAACACAACAGACTCATCCCAAGAGTTTGTGTCACAAGTATGCCTGCCCATAGCAATTTCGTGATCTATGGACTTACAAGATTTGATTGGTGACCTATTTAAAATAAGTCTATACAATAGTTTTACCTAAACAGACCGTCAAGTATGCTAGATAAAAATAATGAGCATACGCAAATACAAGACATAGAGACAGCCTGATGAACTTTTAAACGTGGGGCTCCCGGAGGTACCACACAGACTCGTAGGTCCGCAGAGGTATCCCCGCAAGGAAAGTTCCCGTACACGAGAATTAACTAATTAACTTAATATAAGCTATTATACCTCTAAGCTGAAAGGAAAGAAAATTATCTTTGTAGTGTCGGAAAATCATGTGCCTCACACGGGCACTACTCCTAGTGCTAGTTTGGGTGAGGAGTATTATCCTCGCGTGGACCGTCGACACTAAATCCTTGCGAGAGGCAAGTGCCTCACGCGGGCCTCCATCACAGGAAAATGTCGCCACTGCTTAAGGCGGGAGAAAAGTAGTGGTCGAAAGGGGCCCACTTTAATATTTAACCAAAATGTTGTAAAGAAAAGACCATACCTAGTGAGATTATGACTATAAGGTTGCGTGCTGTTTTACGTGAAGACGGGACGAACGATTCCCGAAGGATACCCACGTCACCGTCTTATGTAATTCTCAGTATGCTGAATTAGTAGTTGCCGCTTTTATTTATGCGGGCCTTCTTCTATGCCTAACCTCATATTTATTTTTCAGAGACAAGAATTGTTTAGGCCACACATGACTGGCTTCTATCTAGCTTTTAGATAAGGCTGTCACTGAGAACGGTTGCCCTAAGACATCAATACTGAAGACAGCGTGCGTACAGTGCGTACATGTTACTTCGCAAGGTCTCCGAACTGGAAAGGAATCCGGACATCTCGCTCCGTAACCACACAAATCGTCACAGGACATTGGTTACTTTTCACAAAAGCATTTTTTTAAAGCAACTGACCTATCGTTATGGTGGAATTAAGAGAGACGAATACCCACCGTAAATGTCTTTCCCGTGAGGGCGTGGCAGATCTGAATATCATGCCCAGACATTCTTTCAGAATTCGGTGGGGATGCGCATCTCGCCCGTCACCAGGTCCTACGGAACTATCTTTTTAACCTGGCGTTAGGTTTAAACACAAGTTGCCCAGTTATGCACTGTGGTGCGGGATGATTGTTCAGCAGATTAAAGAAAATAATAATTAAGATATGTTTTGCAGTGATTTCCTACATTGGCAAAGGTAACTAATTACTGAGTATCCGAGGATACGCAGGGAATGTGTGTGACACCACACCCTGGCCATTACAGCTCGGAAACCCCAATAGTTTCCCAGGATCGGATCAGTCCATGGTGCGGATAGGGGCATCCAAACAATAAAGAAGCCATAAGGCTTAATGGAACGTGAAGAGAGACAATAACTCAGAAATATGAGGCCCTTTAGGTATGTTGGCCAATCTTACACAACCTTGCCGGAGTGCGGGGCTAAATTATCGCAACTACCGGAAAAGAGGCGTACACTACGTGTCTCCTAACGAAGAGATTGCCTCCAATCATGTTAAACCTATCCTATCGAGCTGAATAGAAGAGGTTTTTAGCCGGTAGCATGCCGGGCTAAACAGAGTTATAGCACGGACAGTGACCTCAGTGAAAAATTGCTGGTGGCGGGAGAAAGTACTGAATATATAAATGTTGCTGTATAGTGTTTCCTACGTGCACGGTAGTCCTATGTTTTTCTACAAATAAACAAAACATATAAACTGATGGCCACTTGCCATATATAAACTAACCAGAGCAATCAATACAATGTGAAATGATCAGAATAATATATATAGTACAGGTTGAGCAACCTACTACGGTGCGGTTAGCAAAAAGGCATTACAGAAAATAAGAATAACTATAAACAGATATAGAAATTATAACTAGCGGTCCTAAGACCGTTACGGTGCCTTTTAGTCATCGGGACCGTTTATACAGATACGATATAATTATCAAAGATGTAATTGACGAGATAATTAAAATGTCAAGTATAGTTACTTGAATAATCGGTAGCCATTCTTAAGCCTGGGCTATCGTGTTACTGAAATTGATACGTCACTCTTAGTTTGACGTGAGTTGATGCATTCCCTGGAAGCTGGAAAGTTCCTGCAGGCTGGTTTCTGCAAACAGGAGTCCCACAAGCAGCTCATAATGGGAGCGGATCGAACTCAGTACTGCAACCACAATATAGAATGTCTAACGAGTAGTCAGCAAGAGATACAATGACATTACTGCTATGACGAAAGTTCCCGTACACTGATGGTACGTATGGAAGTTGCCACCAACCCAATCATAAACGGGGGTTGTTAAATGTGGATGAAGATGCATAACTAAGCTTAACGGTGCGGGGTACGTCAGCCAGCTCTGAAGACGTACCGGGCAAAGTTTACTTTGCTGCGGTCAAACGGTTTAGATAAACCTGCACGACATCAGTGCGGGGACGGCTGAATAACCACTTCTTGGCGTGGCCGGCAGATCCGGCGACTCATCCACCAAAGAACATCGCTGCCTCTACAGTTAATGCTTGACATATTCGTGAACAATGTCTAAAAAGTTCCAAAAATGTTCCCGCAACAACAACAAATTGCTTTAATGCTGTGGGTTGGATTACTGCTGGCTACGGGAGAAAAACCGACAGAGACCGAAATGATCTGCTTAATGCCTGTCTTGATGATTGTAGCTGACACAGGTCCAACCTAATCGGCCCCTGGCCGAGGATGCTCTCGAGCTCTGGATCTCGTCTCCTTTTATACTACTCGTGACGTCACAGGCGCAGGCTCCAACCAATTATCGGTCGAGCAACATCCAATCAGCGTGTATCTAATAATAACGCAGTCGAATGTTCTAGAACATTCTAGATGTTCTGCGTACACGTGGTCATGACATCACGGCAATACTATGAAGATAATCAAAAGGGGTTTTCCGTGGATAACTCAGCCATTTCTTAACCGATTTTGAAATGGTTTACAGATTTGGAAAGCCCGTCGAATTCTGGTTCTTGATCAATGCCCGATTCGGCGGGAACAAGTTATTAAAAAGTATTACATTGTACTGTCTCGATACACTAAAAGCGTCAAAAATAGTATTAAGCGTGCGCTTGCGCACTATGCGCTTTAACGAACTTTGTCGTTTTTATAACGCGATCTCTCTCATAGGCCCATATACGCTTATGGCTCTATCCAGGGGGTGCGTGTTCAGGGAGCCAATCCAGGATGGGCTGGGCGTACCCAGCTTAGCGTACCTGACCGGTCGATCCGAACTACAGGAGGGAGGGAGGGAGGGCGGAAGGGAGGGAGGGAGGGATGGAGAGAGCGAGAGAGAGAGAGAGAGGGAGGGAGAGAGAGAGAGAGAGAGAGGGAGAGAGAGGGAGAGAGAGGGAGGGAGGGAGGGAGGGAGGGAGGGAGAGAGAGAGAGGGAGAGAGAGAGGGAGAGAGAGGGAGTGAGGGAGGGAGAGCGAGGGAGAGAGGGAGAGAGGGAGGGGGGGAGGGAGGGAAGAGAGAGAGAAAAAGGGGGGAGGGAGGGAGAGAGGGGGGTGAGAGAGAGAGAGGGGGGAGAGAGGGGAAGAGGGAGGGGCAAGTGGTTGAGGAGGTAGACTGGAAGAGTGTAAACATCGTCGTGTCGT
>CM067366.1:60520307-60734018 GCA_034401795.1 Chaetoderma sp. LZ-2023a | reverse complement strand
CACCGGAGAGCAGCAGTCGGACAATCGCCATGGTATATTTCCCGTTTAAACCCCTCCTATAGCATGCTATGGAACCCATATTTGCTCACTCGACTGGTCTTGCTGACCTGGCAGATATGTACGCAGTTGATGCTGACAAGGTCGAAGAGAGCGATGGCAAGTCATTCGCGCTACAGTACGAAGCAAACTCAAAGGTATTCTCCCTCCACCCCATTGGTGGTGATGGGGTGGAGCTGCTCACAGACCTCAAGGATGTGTCGAAGGAGCGCCTTGGTCGCAACATAGATGGCCACAAGATCGTGTTTCGGAACGATTTCCCGAAGAGGAAGTACATCCTCGAGCCGTTGATTGAGGTCTCGGATACAGAGGTGGCAGACATCAACACCCTAAATGACGAGCTCAGCTTTCCTCTGGTCAAAACCAATTCGAGCAATGCCCCGCCGATAACAGATGAGGATCTGCTATTGACCCTGGCAAAAAACCTGTAGTTCATGTTTGAGAAGAATGAAGTGTGGTACCACGCTGGACGTGGTTGTGACTGGCAAACATGGTTGCCACAATATAGGCCTCCCGCAGTCATTGACATATAAGTTACTCCCCTCTCCACTGTTGGGAAAAGGGATGGGAAAGTTCGAAAGCTCTACAATCTGGGATCATCCTTCCTCACCCACATATGTGAAGCTGTCTCCCTGACGAGGGTGGGTCACCGGATTAGGGTTGCAGGTGGAAAGCTCCTGTTGCGTCGTCCATTCGATGGACCTGAAGAAGCTGTTAACCTCCAGGAGAGTATCCTACAGATAGATGGTGTATCACATGTCCCCAAAGCCAAGGGTGCTGTTAAACTGCTTCAGCGAGTCGGACTCCCTAGCCCGCAAATGACTCATATAGTCCTAGAGCTACGTTTCTTAGCCGGCGGCAGAGTGAAGCAGCTAGCTCCTGACCCTGAGGGGATGGAGATCACTATCGATCCGGATGGAACACGGCTCGATCTGGCACAGATATTTCTCTAGGGGTTCACTCTGTTCAGTTTAACTCTTCATGTATAGCCATGATTCTCATCATGCTGCTCGCGCTGGCATCTACAGCAGTGGCAAAGGGCGCTGAGACTGCCATGATATTAGATGCCAAGTGGACCCACGTCCGGGATGACCCCCAGTATAATCCTTGGGTCGACCCCTTGCGGAGAAACATTTACGACCACTTTCACCCACGTGAAGAGATCGAGTCTGTCTGCCACTTCTATGGTGTGGAGAGGGTAGGACGCGGTTGTATGCTGGAGACACCTGCTCAGCACCAGATTCTCTGTATGACATGTGAACATGCCAGAGTCTGCCGTGGTGCTAAGCACTTTAGCCTCCTACCAGGTGAGCGTTGTCAAGGTAGATGGAAGACACTATGGATGGTCCCATCACGCCGATGCGACACTGGCCGAGACTACGTGTTTGTCTCAGCCTACACAAAGTGCAATGCCCGTCCCGTATGGGTGGGGGCGCCGTCGGGGGTTGGGGGTGGGGGGGGGGGGGGCTAATGCATTTTAAACTGTGTTTAAACTTTGTTTACACCAGAGAGAGGGTGGTGGGAGCCGCGGATCGCAGCGGGGCCGGGCCCAGCATTTAGACTGGGTTTAGATACCACCTTTTTATGTGAGCTATCCCATTTAGAGACATGGGGCATTGTATGTATTTTTGTGGCCGATGTCTCAAATTCCTATGCCCCGGGGATTGAGAGGGCGGTGGGGGCCACGGATCGCCGACGGCCGCCAGTTGAGGGAGGTGGTTTCATTTTGACTCCGGCCGCATATATTATTACATATATTAGACACGTGCCACAGCTGGTATAAGTTGGTATATCTCTCCGTATCCCGACCTGGTCACATTTTGCACATTTTTAGCAACGTACAATACGTCGCTACATCGTAAGCCTTTCTTAAAACATTTCCTAAATTTCTTTCGTAGCAATCCCTTGTACAGCTAAGGATATATTTTGCTAAACACATGATGGATCCGATCTGTAACTAAAGTATATGACTTCATAATTATGTGCATTGTCATTTGAAGTCAACATACATGTGGCGTAATTGATCATGATGCCATATACATATATCCCGGTCCTCAACATTGAAATGTCTGCAAGTATAAATATGTTATGTCTTTAATGGATTTACTATTTACTAAACATTCTATTGACTATGTTGAAATTAAATTAACTGGGCGCTGCTGCTGCCAGATGCAGCAACAGCCCACACACAAATTAGTTTCAAAATAGTGAACAGCTTACCTTTATAATTGCCTTGAAATTGTGATTCTGGAAATGTATGGTTCAAAATGTATAAATTAATCCCAACGTAGGCTAAGCTTAGCTAAAATGGGTGGGGCATATCTAGAAATAGATCCACTTACTCATGCAATCCATAGAAAGAACACATTGTACTTACTGTTCATAACTTCCTTTCCAACTGGCCTTGACCTCTGACTTCAACACACTTAGTTAAAAGTGTAGGTCACTCAGATCTGGGATAGCGGCAATGGAGGAATCCAGTTTTAGCTATGCCCTGCCCATATCTAGCCAAGCTACGCCCATGCGTCTCCCGTGTTAGGACCTATCTATCCATCTACTCTCTGAATCTTATATTCCAGGAAACTATAACGGTGAGTTGTTGAATATTTAGAAAAAAGTTTGACTGCCTTCTATTGCTGCTTATGAGGGCAAATCAGTGGTAAAATATTCAACAAAATGTGTATTAAATAGTAAAGCCATACAATTTATAGAACAACACTTAGTCCGACATCAATTATGTGTGCTGGATCAATCTACGTCATCCATGGTATCATTGATTATGGCATCATCCTACACGTCACATAATTGATTATGACGTTAGATGATTGATGGATCAACTGGAAATATCTGTTGTCACGGAATAACTATCACAGTACAAGATTGTGTGAGAGAGTTGATATAGTGACGCTGTGAATAGTGCCATTCCCAATCCCAGCTTTGAAAGGTCAAGGTTTGATTTGAGAATGTGCAGAATAATTTGCTGGCTAGATGTGAACCACACAGTCCATTATCATCACATTTAACACATGCATTCACATAATCTCAATTACAAGGTAATTCTACAAATAAGGTGTTGAATATTTTGAAGTTAAAGACCCACCTTGACTCTAAAAGGCAGCAGATAGGTAGCATATTTTAGAAAATAAGGTATAAAACCCTTACAGATTTCTTAGATATTTGCACAGTACATTATTGGTATAGCACTGGTGCTGTCACCTCGAAGACATTGTTGGAACATATAGATTTAAATGAAAATTAGCTCAAATAAACATTGATAGCTGATTAAAATTTGAATTTAGTAGGCGGGGCTAAATCAGTGACATCATATTGCGGGAAAATGGGCTCTGAATGATTTATGAGCATAAACAGCTGATAGCAGCCACCTGTATTATCCCACGTCTATGTGAAGAGAGAACATGTAGTAATAAATACACGTATTACCGTGATTAAAAAGTGGGCTCTTATTGCCACCTATAACAGCAAATAAGGGTGGTGTAAGCTGTTAGGCAGCAACAGCCTTCAGCAACAGTGTTTGTAAACTGTGTACTAGCCTTTATAATACTGGCTTTGTAACAATTACTGTTTTGATGTCAGTGTGACAAGTGTTGCAGAAAACTATTGCCGCATTGACAGTAACAGATGAGAGAACATGTAGTAATAAATACACGTATTATCTTGATTAAAAAGTGGGCTCTTATTGCCACCTATAACAGCAAATAAGGGTGGTGTAAGCTGTTAGGCAGCAACAGCCTTCAGCAACAGTGGTTGTAAACTGTGTACTAGCCTTTATAATACTGGCTTTGTAACAATTACTGTTTTGATGTCAGAATGACAAGTGTTGCAGAAAACTGTTGCCGCATTGACAGTAACAGATATCTTCATTACCATTTGAAAATGACCGCATTAAGAATACTACATGCATCACTATCTGATAAAACTTGCTAATACCCCAATACTGAGCTAATTGTATTGCCAGATAAATTGGCTTAACTGTTTAACTGCTGAATTTCTGCAGCTTACATTTTCCATAGGGTTTAACTCTGGATATATGCTGAATATTCTGGAAACACTATGACTAACATAGCCACCAACCACTTTCAGTCAAACTGTTTTCAAAATATTCAGCAGTTCTAGAGTTATTGTCAGTTGAAATTATTGTCTGATGGATTGCAGCAGTCAGACAGTCAATATATATATATATATACACCTGTGCAAAAGTTAAGCACCAGCAAAAACAATAGAACGTAGAAACATGATGGTACAACTAGGCTGCCATACTTTTTGTCCCCGCGTTAGCTGACATAATTTCAAGTACGAAATGCACATGCATGCATGACTTCACGCCGCTTGATGTCCGTGCGTGGCGGGAAACAGCACACGTGTTCAGTTATGTAAAAGTCCAGTTTGAGGTGTAGAACATTACATACAGATTTAGGCGACAAGATTAGGAATTTTGTGTTCATGACCGTGGTTTATTTGTACAGAGAGAATTAGCTCTTGATTGTGAACCGCTATGGCAAGACGAAGGTTAAGTGATCGTGTGAAATGGCAAATCATAGGCATGCATACCACTGGTATGTCATGCAGAGAGATTGGCAGACAGCTGAACATTAACCATGCTGTAATCAGTCGTTTGATTGCAAAACATGGGCAAACTAACGAGGTGAAGGACAAGCCTAGATCTGGAGACCGAAGAAGACTACTGCCCGTGATGATCGAGCCCTAGTACGCCTTGTTAGGAGATCTCCATTCACCAACAGCAGAGTGCTCAGCCAGCAATGGGAAACGCGCAATAGAGTGTCAATGTCTACCGTCAAAAGGAGACTGTATGCTGCTGGCATGAAAGCTAGGAGACCTGTCAGAGGTCCTCTCCTCACTGCACACCACAAAGAGGAGCGTCTGAGGTGGTGCAACGAAAGAAGACACTGGAACATGAGATCCTGGAGACGGGTACACTGGTCCGATGAAAGTCGGTTCCTGCTTCATGCCACAGATGGTCGAACTCGTGTATGGAGGTCCAGACGCACGGCGTACGACCAACGTAACATCATGGAAGAAGTTCCATTTGGTGGAGGTTCCGTTATGATATGGGGGTGCATCTCATTTGATTGTAAGCTGGATCTGTTGACTGTACCTGGAACACTAAATCGACAAAGATATCAAGATTCCATACTGGATAGAGTTGTGGTCCCTCATTTTGTAAATCATGCACCTGGAACCCACCCTATATTCATGGATGACAACGCCCGACCACATCGTGCTAGAGCTGTGCATGAATACCTCCGCCAGAATGCCATCGAAACCCTACCATGGCCAGCAAGGAGCCCTGACATGAACCCTATTGAGCATATCTGGGACATTCTGGGAAACATGGTGAGAAGGAGGGATCCTCTTGTGCAGAACCTACAGGAATTAACAGACGCACTCCATCTTGAATGGCAACGAATACCACAATGGCGTATCAGTCGGTTGGTGACCAGCATGAGACGTCGTGTCCAGGCCGTCATTCAGGCACAAGGTGGATATACCCGGTATTAATAATGACAGTCTCAAACTCGTGCACAGATGTTAAACTTCGTTTTCAGACACCATTAATGACAATCTAGCCACGTGTGTCAACTGTAGGGCAATAGTTGTCAGTTGTGTCAACGTAACCACATTCAGGCCTCGTTTTCAAGTTCAAACAAAAACATACAGTGTTTCCCCATCATCATAATCAGCATTCCTCTAGTTGCATTATTACCTCTTGCACTAAGATGGATGGGTACATAAATGTTTATGCTATTGCTTTCTTCATAGCACATGAATATACCCTCGCATGTGCGTAAAAATAGGGTGGTGCTTAACTTTTGCACAGGTGTATATATATATATATATATATATATATATATATATATATATATATATATATATATATATATATATATATATATATATATATATATATATATATATATATATATATATATATATATATATATATATATATATATATATATATATATATATATATATATATATATATATATATATATATATATATATATATATATATATATATATATATATATATATATATATATATATATATATATATATATATATATATATATATATATATATATATATATATATATAGTGCTACTATGCATAGGGTGGATTATCATACTCTATAGTAAACCAGTTATCTAGGTATAGCGAATAAGGCTGTGTACAGCAGCCAGGTGCTGAGCTGTCAGACTATTTTGCTGCTTATCACGCATGCGCCATACACGTCATCATAGAAGCTCGCCTCGTAGGGTATTAATTTCATCTCAACCCAGGGGGTGAGACTTGCGGCTTTAATTTGATTGTGTGTTGTCGCTGCCTAATGTTTAGTAAATTGTAAACCCATCAAAGACCTAGAATTATCATACACTTTCGCGACACACTTACGTATTTTGGTTACGACGTCTGATACTTGTGTTGTCACATCGGATGCCTCCATTGTGCCATTATCCAGGTAGGTCAACTATTAAAAGGCCACATCCACACAGGCACGCCAGAAAGCTTGAAAATAACATTGTTAATAGTGTATACACTTAGAGGCTTAAATTGTTTACCTCGGTGTAATGGAACGAAATAATTCTTAGCATATGATGATGCTACCGATGATGATGATGATGATGAGTGATTATGATAGGCAGTGGAAGAAGTGAAAAGTACTTTCAGCTACATTCCGTTTGTCTTGAACCTTCTCCAGTGTGACTTTTCGACTGCGAGCGCTCTGAGCTCCTTCGTGTGTGCTTTCCCATATTTAGAAGTCGCCAAACATTTATCAAGTTGAAGCTGAGGTTTTCTGTGCGCGGCTGATCGATGTTGGCACCTGCCACTGCAAATTCTAGTATTTGAGCATAGGCCTTCGCTGTTGGGCAACATATTGTGGCTCTGTGTTATAGAGTTTTTACAAAGGTGCATTTTAGCTTAGATGTGTTGGCCAGCGATGATTCGTAAAGGTCCACAGATGTTTGCGGTCATACACAGTAAGACTCTTTGGGATTTTGGAGCTGCCCAGCAGTTCCAATTGATCAGCGCTATAGAGGCACATATAGAATCATATCGTTATGTCTTGACTTTCATCTGGCGTATAGAGCCACGGATTCACAGCCTCAAAAAGTACTGGCAAGCGATTCCTATTACACAGCGGGTTTCAATGTCGGAGGAGCTGTAGCGGAGCAAACCCAATATTCTGTTCTTCCATCACTTCTCGGTACCACGTTGGCTGGGTGGGGTTGGGTGGGCGGTGGTTTTGGGGGTGGGGTGGTGGTGCTTACAGTCATCATTCATAGTATGTTGTGTCGGATATGTATAGGTGAGTCGAACTCTGTCTTGGCTTTCTTCACGAAGAGGTTTGCTGCCTTGAGCTGTTCCGAAGATACTGGAAGTAGCGTATCAGATATTGGAAGTTTTTCATCGGCGAGAAAGGCGACATCATCTGTAAACGCCATCACTAGTGGTATGCCTATCATTGAGATTAACGGGCTTGGTCTTGTGGATTGTTCTCTACCTGATAATAGAGCTGCAGCGTGGTAGCAAGTGAAGAACATCACCTTATGGTAACCATATTGATGGTTCAAACTGCAAAAGGCGTTGCTATGAAGAGAACATTTAATTTTCTGTTTGCCAATAAGAGTCTCACCACACTTAGTTGGTCATCATTTTAGCCAGCCGGGTGGCGAAATTGAAAGATTTGTGGACTCATGATGGTCTAAAATAATATGTCTATTCCCATCTTGTAGAAGTCTCAATGCTTGGAAAGTACTGCTGAGGTCAACATTCGGTGTGGTAAGACTAGATCAGTGTAGCTGCTCCACCCGCTCTTAAAAACCACTCTGCCTGTTTTCAGTAAATCGTCTCTCTGATGCGATTCTGTCTTAGTTCAGGTTCAGCTCCTTTAGACTGCTTTGAGATATGCGTAGTCGCATTGTTTTCTGCTGTTCAAACAGCTTTGTAGCGAGTCGATGATCGTCATAGTATTTCCTTTTGATAACCTGTATTCCTGGTCACGCTGATGGTTTAGCAGCTGATGTCGCCACACATTTTATGACTTTACTTTGGTCTTCGATTGGTTTAGTTGGGTTCAATTATTGTTTTCCTTTATGATGCCTTGATGGTCTTCTCGTTAGTTAGTTTTGAGTGATCGTGGTTCTCCGTGGATGCATCATGGTTGCTTATAGATGAGACGCATTTGATCAATCCGAAATGGAGCGATTTTATTTCATATAAATAAATAACATATTTTATTTAGTTGAGACGTTGAGTTATGCATATTAACGATTCGTAGCTCGAAATCAACTTCACAAATATATTATATTAGAATTATTATTATATTATTTTGTCTTGTGTGAAATCTTCTCATGTTAGGATTTTTGTCGTTCTGTCATACTTATGTACGCTAAATCAATCCACTAACTGAACTGAACTGAGCTGAACTTGGTTTACACACATGTAAAATCACAATTAGTAAATGACATGTACACCATGATGCACTAAATTTCAGTAATTGATTAAAGGCTCTAATTCACACATTGCTGGAAAATAAGATTGTTAAACGCTATATAGTACTAATATGTCATTTACACCCTGAGATATTACATGTGTGTAAACCAAGTTCAGCTCAGTTCAGTTCAGTCTTCTGAACATTTCCCCGCCTTGTTATTGATGAGCATCAATCGCTTGAAATCTGTGGACGGACAAGAATCCCTCATCAATGATGGCATTGCCCACTTTCGATCATATAAGGGCCGTCTGTAGATAAAAGAACATTTTATGCCTTGGATACTGTATTCATAATTGATAACTAGATTTTGGGACAACTCTTCATATTACAAGATCTGAAAATAAGTAAATAATTGGGCGAATAATATTGAATGTCTTTGACATAACGCTATGCAATGTAAATGTGCACACATAGCGAGATTATCTGTCTCTGACACAATACCGTGTGTTTTCTGAAAATACCTCATTTCTAGCTATACACTTCCCACTTTTAGCTAAGCTACACCTACTGTGTGCGTGTGTTGGAATCGATTTATGTTCATTGAAAACTGAATAACCAGAATATTAAATCTACGGTAACAATACAGGAAAGCACTTGAATATTTTGAATCTAATTTGAGTGCGATTCGTTTCTGGCAATGGCAGCAACGACTCCCAGACAAATTAGATTCAGAATAAATAACAAAGTGAGCAGGAGTCGACATTCTGAGCGTGGCATCACCTAACTAATGACGTGATTTATTAGCTACGTCGGATAATGGAGGATTCCAGTTTATCCATCAATCATATGACGTCATAATCAACTACATGACGTGAAGGATGAAGTCACAATGAGTTGCAGCGTGGTTGGCATTGCTAAATTCATCAGGAACGCTAAAATTGATGATGGATTAAGCTTAGTTTTACACATTGTATATCTTTATTATTTAATAAGCATGCTGTTGACTATTTTGAAACTAATTCGACTGGGCGCTGATGCTGCTATGTGCAGCAACAGTGCCCAGTCAAATTAGTTTCGAAATATTAAAAAAGTTTACCTGTATAGCTTAAGGAAAAATGAGATTCAGAGAGTGCATGGATCGATAGATCACAACGCAGTCAAAGCGTGGGTGGAACTTAGCTAGAGATGGGCGGGGCAAAGCTGAAACTGGATTCCTCCATTTTGGGGCACAGATTAGGACCTTCCTTTTCACCTAACAGTATGCATGATTACTGAATTTGCGGCTGTAGTAGTAGAAACAGCATACAGGTACAATCCGTTCTTCTTCGATTTTGCCCACTGTGTCTTGTCCTCAGCCGAAATCCTTAGCTTCCTCAGGGCCATTCTTGACTTGAGTGTACCGAATCCTTCTTTCTTGATGTCACCTCGTAGTACGTTTAGCGGATTTATGCAATGGCATCCTCTCCTGGCTGTGTATTTGCTGGCTCCAAGTAGGGTCAATTCCAAGGCTCTCTATGCCGGTGTCCGTTCTGGCATCCTTAGCACATGACCAACCATCGACCTTCTTTCCTGGACGACCTCTACAGACAGCAGCGACGTATTACACATCTTCTATAGTGCATTATTGGAAATTATGCTGTTTGGCCATCGGTGTCCAGTGATGGCGCGCGCGTATGTGTCTGCGGTGGCAGACATCTAGTTTGTCTAGAGCTGCCTTTGGATTAACCCAGCGGTTACAGTAATACAGCATCAAGGGCACGCAGCTTGCATTGTATAAATGTAGCCTTTTTATCAAGAGAATCTTTGATCTACGAAGCCATATCTTCCAGAAGGACTGGAAAGATATGTTCCCCATGACCCAGCGTGCAGCAATGTCAGCAGCACTGCAAAGTAGTGAGCCAAAGATTTTACCTTTCATCCGCGGGTTTCCGCCACGAAGAGGATCGTCATTTGCTTTAGTTTCATGCTTTGTGGATATGTATATGTGGGTGAACTCTGTTTTGGTTTCATTCATAATGAGATTCTCAATTTTTAGTTTGTTTGCAGCTATTGTGAGAAGTTCGTCAAGGGGTTTCTTTTCCTCGTCTATGAAGTCCACATCATCGGCATATTCCATTTCTAGTGGCATACCCAGTATTGCCATTGGTGGGTGCGGTGGTGGGGGTGGGGGTGTTCTTGTGGATCCTTCCCGCAGGGAATTCAATGCAGCAGCAAGGTAACATGTGGAACGCACCGGAGATAGACCATCTCCCTGTAGGGAGCCGATTGATGTCTCAAACTCTACAGCCTTCACTGACTTGACTCGTACTCTCACCTTTGTGTCTGCAAGCGGTAGTCTCACTAGGCGTAGCTCATCCTCATTGCAACTGGTCTGGCAGTGTACATCTAGGATATTTGAACGTTTAATTGTGCCGAAGGCTCGTAACATATCAATGAGCACAGGTGGGAGGTTAATTTACTTTTCCTTGGGATGGTATAGGGTGGCAATCTCTTGACACTATTACACACGTAATGTATAATACTATATATTTGCATGTCACTGAATATATTAGTCATGAAGTTAAATATCTCGACGTAATATATTCAATTTTGGAGCAAAAAGAAGTAAAAAAGTAACTGGACAACATAAAGCCGTTCATTTGTTAGCCCTTTAAAACTCAACTTTGTTCAGAAATCTCAATTTTCTCATAGGAAATGTCCATTTGCAGACCAAGAGAAGATTACCTTTGAAAATGTAACCCCTGGAATGACACGCACGGTTATCAGGTCAATCATTCCGGTGGTAATTTCTCAAGAATAATCTCTTTTGGTCTGCAAATGCAGATTCCTCAATGCCACTACAGAAGCGGTTTTTGTGAAACTCGAGTGTTGAACTGGCTATGTAAAAATAGCGGTTTGTCAAACTCAAGCTCGAGTGACACAATGTATCGTTCATAGATTTAACTATATCCAGATCGTGGTCACTGCAACAATGGCAGCTATTAAATAACATTAACCCCGCCACGGCGATGCCAGCCAAAACATACTTCTGATTTTGTTCTCGAGGATTATGTTCATGTGCTTGACAACAGTAGACTATTTCTGACATGTTATCCCTGGGATGGCAGACACGATAACCAAGCCAGTCATTCTAGTTGTAAAGTTTTTAAAAATAGTCGTATCTATGTCTGCAAATGGACATTCAATAAGGAAATATATTGATTGTGTTGACCAAATTTGGTCATTAAATGGCATTAACGTCAGCATGTTTGTGTAATCGAATCTTCGAAACACGAATCGAAACGTGATCCGGTACACACTAATTATTTGAAAGCAGTCCGTCTCGGCTAACGGATGCAGGACGCAATGTGACGTCTAACGAAAACGGGGGGGGGGGGGGGTGGGCGGGGGGGGGGGTAGTTTGGAGTCTCTATAACATACAGCACGCCGTAGAAATAGCTTAGCATCTTTCCAAAGCAGAATAACATGTACTGCTGAATATGTTGAACTTAATCTGATTAGGCTTAATGTTATTTCCTAGTCAAAAGATGATTATTTTTTTAATTTTACCACTGGAATGACTGGCTCGGTTATCGAGCCAGTCATTCCAGTGGCAACATTTCGAAAATAGTCCTCCTTTGGCCCACGGATACGTATTCAACAAGACCACTGTAGAGGCCGGTTTCGGCAGGATTCGGCATAAAATGGTACGTGCTAGAATACCGTCGTATAACGTTCACGTTAACCCATTGTACTATAACGTTGAAGTTAACAGGTGTTAATTCTGAAGTCGGAATTAGTCTACATTGCTGATGTCTCGTGTGCAAGCCCTCGTGACTGATCACGATGCTAAACCTGACAGAATATACAACATAGCAACATCCGATGACTATTGTCCAGGTATGCGGAAGAAACAATCACCAGATGAGTGGCTTATGCTTAGAAAGAATTCATCAATCAACAGGGATATCTGACAACGATTCTTTCGCGTAAAAGGTCCCACCGCGCTCCATTGGATAAATCCCCACCGTGCGCTGGCGTAAAAAAATCTAATATTGCAGCCACCGTGCGTATGGTAATAAAATCATCAATGTTTGGAGCTGCGTTCTTTCTCACACCTCCGCGTCAAGCAACATCCACAGAACCCACGGCAAATCGATTTCTCATCTAACAAATTCTATAGTTATAGCCAGTCAGTTCATTCTCTTGTTGACATTCCTAGGGATTACTGCGCCCTATAAAGGGCATGTCAAACAAACCTTCCCACGGGCGGTTAACGAAATTCCATTGCTTGCGTGGAGAGGACAATTAGTGCTAACAGCGCATAGTGTAGTTAAGGGCGTGTGTATTTGGCATTTTGAGTGAACACTGTTGCTGCATAGGCAGCTTCAAAAGCTAACTTCAATTCAAACCTGTTCCAGAATATTTACCAGATATCACATCCCGGAAGACAAATGCTCACCAGTGTATCAGTATCATCAATCTGCGAATGCGTTGTCATGTATTTCTGGGCTATTAATTCCATTCTAGATGCACGGGCACGTATATAGAGAATCTGGAACGAGGTCACTTTTCATATCACTATTATGGACCGAGTTGAAAATTATCAATTTGCGCGGGCTTTAGCAAGATTGATCATTTTCAACGAGGTGCATAATAGTGATATGAAAAGTGACCGAGTTTGAGATTTTACTTATCATATAAACTGTAAATTTGAAATATTTGCCAACAGTTTCTGATGTGACTTTTATATGATTTCTCATTGTTGATTTTCGTGAAATCGATACCGCCGCTGTGACGCACCACTACTTGATAACAGATACTGAATTCGCAGCAAAATATAGTGACAAACACAAAATCTGGCGATGTCAGCCGTTAAATAGTATTTTAACTGGTCATTGAAAATTATAGCCACCGCCATCAATCGTTACTTCGCTGCCGACCGATAAACTGTCAAACGATGACATTTTGCGATGACGTTTCATGAATGACAAATCGTAGTAAACAAATCGTAGCAAAACAGTGCCGTGTAGTAATCCCTACGCGTCACGCTCACATCAATCGATGTTTTAGTTGGTCGATTTAAATGGGTTGCGCACCCAACAGCCAATGAACATACCCCGTTGAATATGGCACGTCTGCTCCTATCGAAAAATATGGAACGGGCTAGAAGGCGTGTTTTTTATATGATAAGAAATCATGTATTCGTTGTTGCGGTGTGCAAGGCTGATGTCATCGATTAACACGCTTATTGTGAACCAGTTACCAGAAACAGTTTGCGCATTGCTGATTCAATATCATGGAATATTATAGAGTCGGATGTCTACCTTGGCTTAGATGTTTGATAGGTTAGCAGATGTAGTGTATGCGAAGGTACACAGACACACATCATTTGACACGCGACACTAGACTGCCATGATGATCTATGTCTGATCGCATCGTATTGAACAGGCCGGAACACAATGTGGTGATCTGTCAAGTCACGATGTTTAGCTGTATATCAGTATATATATCTAACGAAATATCAATCAAACATAATATATCTAATATTATAACGCACTACGATTCAATAGTTAAATACATGAGAGAGAAGGTTTTGTAATGTATACGGTTGACAATCATAATTTTATACTATTTCATTGATATACTCATTTGCCATAGCGCTGGATAGAGATGGGAAGTTGGTTTTGCATCATATGTAATATCATTATGTGCTAATCAATATGATGTCTCAGCCTCGAATGTCATTCACTGGATTTCTTTTGACGGTTCTCACTCTCCTGATACATATAACTTTACTGGAATCAGTGGCGTATCAAGTTGAAGAGGTGTCATGGAAACGATCAGCTGCCATGTCAAAATCATCTTCATCAAGGTCAACTGGACACCCATCAGCAGCGGCATCTGACTCATCATCAACCTCGTCATCATCGGCATCATCCTCGTCGCTATCTTCGTCGTCATCGGCGTCATCTGGTGGTAGCGGTCGAGCGAATATACCTCCTAATGGAACATTCACCGGGAGAGGGAAGGTCACTGAGAGGTTAGTAATAATACAGTTTTTTCAATATAGTTAAGACTTCAATGAAGTTATAGGAAGACAAACAATGCTTTAAAATAATTACCGCTAACAGTTGTTCTCATTGCGACGTCATAAACAGATTAATGCAGCATAGGTTTAGAACAAGAGACCCATGCAGTAGAATGAGACCATCAGCATACGAATTATGATTAGAGCAGTTATAACGAAAATACTTGGAAACATAATGCATTGTGCGTAACGTAGGCAGTCCAACGTTTCCATTACTAATAAGCGCTGGGGGCAGGGAGAGGGATGGAAGGTGGGGTAGGGGGGGGGGGCGTCGATGGTGAGGGGTTGGGGGGGGGGGGGCAGGGAGAGACACAGCCTCCAATCATGACCTTGAGAGAGATACGTATACTTATATCCTCCACAATAGTTAGTCTTCCAAAAACAGTAAATTTATTCAAATGGGGCTAAGATCTATTTTTCTCGAGAAATGCATGATATACCATCTAAGAAAACCTAGATTTCAGAATTTTCCTGCCGAGACCTCACACACACACACACACACACACACACACACACACACACACACACACACACACACACACACACACACACACACACACACACACCCACCCACACCCACACCCACACACACACACACACACACACACACACACACATCTGGATACCCTACATTCGCGCGAGTGTACAGATCCTTCCAGGCCCACCCCTAGTGTGCCCGCCGCTACCAGCAATTCAGTACAGCACCACTGCCAATGAGTCATACACTAGAGACGTATGAGGAATAACGCCATACTTCAGTATTATTCCCTATTAACTAAGCTAGAGATGGATACTACATGACGTGTAGACCGACGTCATAATCAATGCCGTCATGAATGATGTAGTTAAGTTTGTCGCGAATGCTAATTGATGACAAACTACGCGTTGTAGTACGAGTTGTATGGCTTTACTATTTAATAAATATTCTGTTAAATATTTTGAGAGTAATTTGACTGGTCATAGGCAGCAACAGCTGCCAGCAAATTGGTTTCAAAATATGCAACACCTTACCCATATAGCGTTCTGGAAACTGGTAGTTAGGGAGTTCGGGGATCAATCGATACCAACATGGGCGAAGTGTGGGTTTGGCCAAGCTAGAGATGGATGGGCCATAGCTAAAACTGGATTCTTCCATTACCCATTATAAACAAGAGGCTTCAAATTATCACGGTACATGGATGAAGGTTGCATACAGTATCTCAGTCATGTCCATTATGAGCATTTCAAGATGGTAAATACGTGTATGTGTCACTATATGGTAGGCACTACTTTACTAGATTTATATCTATGTTACAATACAGATGTAAGTCATATTCAACAAACACACCGCGTATTTCACTAATCACCCTAGCGTGCATTGCTTTGCCTGTTGCTCAAATAATTGTTATTCTCGTCGATTCACTCTGTAAGATAAAGCTTCCGGGATCTGTTTGATTGCACAACATCGGAGACTTAAGATCATAGACGTATTAGAGCCTAGACTGGAAGCACGTCTCCCTTCACTATTGGGACAGTTGTTCCGATCGCCAGTAACGCGAGTTCACTAAATTGCCACTGCACGTGTTTGACTAGCTGACGCAGATGATTGGGTACATATATAGCCTCCAAAAGGACTAGATCAGGGGTGTGACAGCAATCGATGAGAGCATAGGAAATTTCCTAAATGGGTACCGGCATAAAAACTGGGGAAGTTATAGATAATAAACTGAAATGAAAACCAGCCTAGATATGGTATAAATGGGACCTGGAATCAGGGACTCGATAGACGCCAATCACAGCAATAAATTCTAGATTCTAGATTCCATGAAGTGGCACTCGGATAAACACGTAATTAAGAAAACGGCAATGAAACACAGAACAATAACAAATATATAGAATCTGATAGATCGTCCGCGTGACAACTTGGACATTCCCACGCCACCTCACCCACGCCACCCCGGCCCACACTAACCTAACTATACTAACCAAACTGCCGTATAATATATTATATTCTTCTTCTATCTACTAATAAGTAACACCAGCTGATAAAATTACAATCCCAAAATTCAAATAATCGTTAAAAACATGCCAATAGATGGTTAGATCTATGACTGAGGAGGCATTTAGAGTCAAGGGCACTGAGTGTGCCGGGAATGTACTGAGTGACCCATTTCTTTGTGATGGCCCATAGTTCTTAGGGCTGGATATCGTGATTCGCGAATACTGGTGATCTCACCACAACAAGCTTCCTTTCTTCATTTTAGGCGAAGCAGTCAACCCAGATCTCTCCGATTTTCTGACTCTTTTGATATAGGCTCGTTAGTGTCACGAAAAACAAAACCGCATAGAATCAAAATTTCAACAACAAAAGTATCGCATCGCCATACTGAATTCAGGTGCTACTAGGTATTAAGTCTCTAGTGAGCCTTAGGTCATGTTCTCACCAGAGACTTAATCTGGAATAACGCCCATACTGCTGTATGGTGTTGTTCCTGATTAAGTCATTAGTGAGAACGCAGCCTAAACCATCTTTCTCATTGTCTAATCCTGTCTAATCCTGTTTAACTATTTCATGTACTATGTATGGTAATACATAGCCGATATATTGGTTTGCACTCACACTGCTGGAAGATAGTCCCGGACTGGGCGGTGTGGCTACCCGGTGGACAGTGAAATAACATGATGACTGTAGCGCTACCTGGAAGGCAGTGAGAGAAAATGCTGACGTTAACGCTACATGGAAGATTTTAACGAACTAGGCTACGTTCACATAGGGAAGCAATAGGGATATATGGTACCGGGACTTAGCCACGTGGACGGAAGAATGGATACATCAATACGGATGGACGGACATAGCGACAAATCACACACGGACGCACGAATAATAGTCACCACCAGACACGCACACGCAACTACACGACTATGGAATATGGCTGGATGATCGACACACCACGTGACAGGGGCTGGATGATCGACACGCCACGTGACAGGTGACAGGTGACAGACTCGATGGGGCAGGTTGTGAACCTTACAGCAATAAATGGACAAATATATGCATAGACTAGTAAACGACACGCCCACAATGGAACAATCAGTTATTATTCGAAATGGACACGTGCAGAGTATAACTCCTATAATTCCATGTACCCATGTTATTATATCCTGTTATACGATTGTTTGATATACGTTAATTAGTAATAATTAATTATACTCTTTGGCCACATTCACGCTCATACGCCCAATCACTTAATACACACACATTTGTTGACATAACGGCATGATCATGCAGGCTAGTGAGTTAGAGAGACGAAGTTAAGGTTAACTGTGTTATGTTTTGTTAGAATATTTCTCTCTTAGGAATCAATTGTAGTTAAGTAGAATATATTTAGAATAGGTAAGCGACCAGAATTTTTAAAATTGTATGTGTAAACTCTATGATTAAGGAAAGTCAGTAAACGAGTCATCAATAGAAAACAGCATTGTGTCATCCATTCCATCTATCTCCGCTAGGAGGAAGATCTCGGTCGGTACGCGGGCTGTGATGGTGGCGAGCTATATCTCTACAAGAACCACCGGACCACCCGTAATACACCCTCGTACCATATTTCTTGCCTGTTATACACCTATTCTGCTTAACTACAATCGATTCCTAAGAGAGAAGTAATGAAGTATTCCAATGTTAAACTTATGTTCTTCTCCCTAACTAACCAGCCCGCTAACTACATATCTGACAATCTCACTCCTTACTAGCTGTCACTAGCGTTCAGAGACCGCTGTCGAAGTCTGTCCAAGTCCGTAACTGTTACTCTCACTAACTCTAACTGTCTGTCGTCAATATTCGTCCGCTCTTAAATATGATGCTGTCGTTATGACAACAAATTTGTGTGTATTAAGCGGCGGTGTGTATGAGCGTGCACGTGGTCTAAGCGTATAATTAACTAATATAACTAATAATAATTATCGCATATAATACACTCGTATAACCAGGGTATATTGAAGTACAGGAGTTATGCTCTGCACGTGTGCATTTCAACTAATAACTGATTGTTCCATTGTGGGCGTGTCGATTAATATACATATATGTGTGCATATATTGCTGTAAGGTTCACGACCTGTCCCATAGAGTCTGTCATGTGTCACGTGGCGCGTCGATCATCAAACCGTATCCTATAGTCGTGTAGTTGCATGTGCGTGTCTGGGTATTGCTATTAATCGTGCGTCCGTGTGTGATTTGTCGCCATGTCCGTCCATCCGTATTGATGTATCCATTCTTCCGTCCACGTGGCTACGTCTCTGTACCATAGATATATCGGAAGATAAACCGCCGATTGTGTGGGATTCAATTTCGAAATAAAATAGCCAGTTCATTGAGAACGCTAGTCGATATTTGCCGAAATAGTAGCTGTATGAGAACACGGCGTCACTGGAGAGTTACTCGGGAATAACGCCTTACCTCAGTATTGCGTTACGTCGGTTAAATATCTTGAGAGAACATGGCCTAAGGCCGTGTTCTCACTGGAGAGTTAATCGGGAATAACGCCATACCTCAGTATTGCGTTCCGCCGGTTACGTCTCTCGTGAGACGTAGTTCTTCGAGAAAGTTAATAGGGAATAACGCCTTACTTAATTATGGCACTATTCCTGATTAAGTCTTTAGTGAGAACACGGCCTTAGGCCGTGTTATCACTAGATACTTAACCGGCGTAATGCAATACTGATGTATGGCGTTATTTCGGATTAGCTCTCTAATGAGAACACGGCATTAGGTCATGTTCTCACTGGAGAGTTAATCGGGTATAACGGCATACCTCACTATTGCGCTACGCCAATTAAGTCTCTAGTGAGAACACGGCCTTAAATTTATAGATCTGGTTCGTGTTGGACCGCTATTATTGTTTGTAAACACTCCGCGATAGCGATATCGCATTAATGATTTAGCCATTCCACTCACCAATTAATAAATACATTAATCACGCGTTATGCTGTGTGTTTCAGATAGCATTTTATTATGCGTTACATTTACGTCTATGCTGATTATTTTTCAAATAATTTGTCTGCAAGTCGTCGTTGCATAACGCAGTAACGAATATAAACAAATGATAACTGATAAATTTATTACACCCAGTACAGACGTTATGGGGTTATATAAAGGTTAATTAATTAATATATCTCTTGAAACTCCGTGTCTAGATATCCCGGATGAAATGCCATTATAGTTAATCGAGACACAATCGCTCCAGATTAAATGAACATGTATGTTACTATGACAACAGTACTATTGACACTGATATTTGTTACACACTAATGCGTGTATGTCATATTATTGGCAGCTTGGCTGATTTATTAATACATGAGTTGGTAGTCGTAGGCATGGTCAGGAAATTGGTTAGATTCGCCATCAGTCAGATGATGATAAATATGGCACAGCTCAGGAGTAACTGTACATGTTTACAAAACAAAACCAGAAACATGTTACTTTTGTATATGTTAGCACGTTTTACTCAATGTTCTGTGGACTATTTTGAACATAGTTTGAAAGAAAGATAGTGCTGATTTAGGCAGCAATGCCTTTCAATTCAAAATATTTAAGTGTACGCCTATGCGTTAAGTTACTTCTGAGCTGTGCTATGCGCCGTCGTTATTGTATTTCTAAACAAATATAAATTCATATTTCATCTAATAGATTACCATTTATTTGTCAGGAATGGAGGGATCCAACCTGTCACTCAAGTATCTGACGTAGGCCTGCTAATAGATATCGTATATACCAGCTAGATTGGTCTCTCCTAACCTATAGGCGTATGAACAAATGACAAAACAACTGCTAGTAGTCAAGGGGGGGGGGGGGCTGTCTGCTAGTGTTATCCTGTCAGAAATGGTTGATGGGTATAGGCCACAAGGTCAACTGCAATCGTTGGAGAACAATTGCCGCCAGCCGGTCCCCACCAGTCAAAAAATGATTGACGTGTACACTAGGTCAAGTGCAATTCATTCTAAATGAGTGGGTGGTTGCTATTGTTCATGCAGGTGTCTGCTCTAAATGTCTTGCTACAGGCTATTGTCTGTTATGACGTGATAATGCATAGATTAATGTGTTTTTAAATAGGTGACACATGCATATGCTGTGTTTGATGTATTAATTAGGAGGGCAGCATGTTGCGGATTTGCGGCCGCATGCGGCCATATCTTGTGGATCTGTGACCACACGTGGCTGCATGCTGCGGATTTGTGCCCGCATATTGTAGATTTGCGGCCAGCCTGAGATGTGGGCTGGGTCCCGTCTTCCAGTCATTTAATTTTCAAAAAAATTAGAGTGAACTACAGCGCTACACAATATAGAGGTAAAGTAAGCGATGTTGTATGTATAAGATTATATAGACAATAATCTCTCGTATTTAAGGAGATATATGTCTTTAAAGTGGCAGTCATTTAATTATTAAATTTTCAAAAAAATGTTGCGACCACAATTTTATACAGGTGGCTACACATCTATACATGCGGCAACATGTGTATGTACATGGCCGGAAACACATACACGCCAAAATGCATGCGTACATGTGCCGCCACATGAATGTGATTCAACCTTTGATAGGTCAAATGACCTGAAGTGGCATAAGATCTGATTCCATAACGATGAAGATAGCGAAAATCTAGACAGCATAGATGAAGAAATGACAGAGATGAGGAGTGAAGATGATGAGCCAATGGAATCGGAGAGTGAAGCTGGTGATGACTCAGCGGAGTCTGAGAGTGAAGATGAAGGTGAAGATGAAAAAGAAGCCATAGGCAATCTGGAACTATTCACCATATTCCATAATATTAAGCAGGTCTTAGATGCTGAACAATCGGGTTTAGAAGATGAGGATGGTGAAGTGAACACAGACCCAAATGGTGTAGGCCATGTGTCTATTTCCGTATATGCCAATGCTTTAGTTGCAAAGTGTATATACATAATGTTCAAGTGGAGAAGATTACAGAACTCTACGCTCAATAAAATAATTCGTCAGGAAACTAAAGATTTTTTTCACCAAGCGGTACGCATATGATGAAGCCGTCTTCTCAGCTTTTCGAAAAAGGGAGTTTCTGATCAAGAAGTACATAAGGAACAATCTAGATGCTGTCAATAATGATGGTGATTCTGTCGGTGATGGATCTGATCCATAAGGAATCAGTCGACCTATCGACAAACGGATCTCCAAAACATTGACTATTTGTTTATGCTACAGAAACTATATGTTTTTATCATATGTAATATTTCTTCAATGTAAAAATATGGATATAAATAAAACATTGGTCCTTTATGTGTGTGTTGAGTTGATGATTGCAGCTATATATCCAGCCGGGACCCACATCTGTCAATATACAAATCGGAGTGGGTGCTGTTGATGTTGATGTTGATGGTGGTGGTGGTGTTGGTGGTTGGTGGAAGTAATGGGTGGTGGTGGTGGTGGATGGGTGGTGGTGGTGGGTTAATGCTTGGTGGTGGGTGCTGGTGCTTAGTGGTTGGCGGTGGCTGTTGGTGGTGGTGGTGCTAGTGGCAGTTGTGGTGAAGGTGGTGGGTGGTAGTGGTGCTGTGGTGATAGAGGGGTGGTGCTGGTGATGACGGTGGTGGTGCTGGTGGTGATGATGGCGGTGGTAGTGGTGGTGGTGGGTTTTGGCTGTAGGTGGTTGTGGCCACAATGTCTAGACAATGGATAGCCAGCTATATTATTTTTGTTGCCGTGGCCTCATTGACTAGGTACTCATAATGCATTCATGCTGACATAGGCATGTGTGCATACGAGCGAGATCTTTATTAAACCCTCATGGACATACCATCTCCAACCGATATGCCATTTTTCATGCACCACGCTCTCACAATTTCCGACCACAATGTCTAGACAAATGGATAGCTTTCAGAGACAGTCATTCCAATGATAAATTTTCAAAAATAATCTTCCATGTGTCTGCAACGATGAATATGAAGAAATTCGATAGGTGTTGGTAGGTGGGTGGTTGTTGGTGATGGCGTAGTGTTTAATACATGGTGTTGGGTGTAGTGGTAGTGGTGGTGGTGCTTAGTGGTTGGTGGTGTATGTCGGTACTGGTGGTAGTGGTGGTAGTGAGTCTGGTGGTGGTGCTAGTGGCAGTGCTGGTGAAGGTGGTGGGTGGTGGTGTTGATGATGGTGGCGGTGATGGTGGTGTGTGTTGGTGGTGATGATGATGGTGAAGGTGGTGGTTTGTGTAGGTGGTTGATGGTGGGTGTTTGCTAGCGCAATGTCTAGACAAATGGATAGCCAGCAGAGCCAGTCATTCCAATGATAAATGTTAAAAAATAGTCTTTCTTGGTCTGCAAATTGACATTTTCTATGAGAAAATTGAAATTCTCTTGTAGAAATTCGAGGGTTAAATGGTTAAAGGGTTAAGAAAGTCTATAGCGCCCATGTAATGGTGTAACATGATGTGGTCGCTTAGGGCAGGTTTGACTGAATTATATAGTAAAAGAACATGGTTATAACGTATCACTGCTGTGTAGCCCAAAAGGATATATTTATATTCGACTTGTAGTAAAAGACCATCTATGATTATGCTACTATGCTCGTAATGTGGCTCTTAATTGTTGAAATGTAACATCGTGAATGATAAGGCATTCAGTCACCAACCAACTCCCCACAATGCACCTACTACTGTTAACGTATGAATGCCAGGAATTAAAAATTCATTAATCCTTAGTGGCAAACGACAATGGCCAGGGAGTGGGTTCACGCATTATTATCAATTTAAAAAAAAACTTTACTCCCAGTGAGGACATTGTAATATCTTGCCAAATATCAATCTCATGTCATTTGTTCACCAGAATGTGTTTTATGTATGCGAGTGCACTCAAATAATCAAGTGCTAACACTCAACTCCATCGCACCAAGCTGCATGCTCTCATACAGGATAATTAATGTATTTTATAGTCTGTGATATGAAAGACATATTTTATGAAAAACATTCAACAGCCATCAGCAGCACTGTTTCCAAAAAAACGGTAATAAAACTAGGAAAAAATTACTGTGTCTGGGCATGTACATACACGTATTGCTGCGTGTATACAGTGCAGCCACCTGTATAAAAGTGTGGCCGCAACATTTTTGTGAAAATTTACTAATTAAATGACTGCCACGTTAAAGACATCTCCTTAAATACGATAGATACATGATTATTATCTATATAATATTATACATACAACATCACTTAGTTTACCTATATATTACCCATGTAATGCTGTACTTAGCTCTGATTTTTTTGAAAATTAAATGACTGGAAGACGCCGCCCAGCCCCCATCTTAGGCTGGCCACAAATCCGCAATATGCGGGTGCAAATCCACAACATGCGACCACATGCGGTCACAAATTCGTAAAATGCGGCCGCATGCAGCCTCAAATCTGCACCATGTGGCCGCAAATCTGTAACATGTGGCTGCATGCGGCCTCATGCAGCCGCACATATACGCATGCATTTTGGTGTGCATGTGTGTCTGGGCATATATACACACATGTCGCCCCCAAATCCGCAACATGCAGCCGCATGCAACCACAAATCCGCAACATGCGGGTGCACATCATTTTTAAATAATTTAATAATTAAATGACTCCCA
This sequence comes from Chaetoderma sp. LZ-2023a, assembly GCA_034401795.1. Taxonomy (NCBI): domain Eukaryota; kingdom Metazoa; phylum Mollusca; class Caudofoveata; order Chaetodermatida; family Chaetodermatidae; genus Chaetoderma; species Chaetoderma sp. LZ-2023a. Next base: position 60,709,810 of record CM067366.1, on the reverse strand, counting down.
GTTTAAAGAATCCCGTTAAATACGATAGGTACACGATTATTATCGATATAATATTACACAACATCGATAAGTTTACCTTTTACCCGTGTAACGTAATGCTATGATTTTTTGAAAATTAAATGACTGGGAACACATTTTGTTCATGCAGGTGGCCACTGGACGGTATAGGTCATAAGTGGGAACTGTACTTTATTGTTCATGAGTGACCGCTGTGCGCTATTATTCATGCAGGTGCCTTTGATCATGGGCATAAACAATATTCTTCAATAAGCGCTGTTCGAAAATTTGGCAAGGAAGCCACAATTCTGCTTAGTTTCAAAATATTCTACCTTTTACTACAACAATGGGGGGGGGGGGGGTTGGCCGCAGCGCCCACCTAATTAATATGTTAAACGCTACGTGCATGGGACACCATTATTCGTCAACGCTCACGATGGTGGACATTGTTCGACACTAGCTCATTTCCATACCAATTTTGAAAATTTAATAATTAAATGACTGTCATCTGATTTTTTTGAAAATTAAATGACTGAGGCAGAAATATCTTTTTAACAATGAAGGGTGCTGCCACCGCCCACCTAATTAATATGTTAAACACAGCACCTATTTAAAAACACATTAATCTATGCACTAACATATCATAACAGACAATAGCCTGTAGCCAGGCATTTAGAGTGGGCACCTGCATGAATAATAGCAGCCAACGGCTCATTTAGAATGAATTGCACTTGACCTTGTGTACACATCAATCATTTTTTGACTGGAGGGAACCAGCCGGTGGCTATTGTCCTCCAACAATCACTCTTGACCTCATGACCTATACCCATGAAGCATTTTTGACAGGAGAACAATAGCGGCCAGCCTCCTCTTGGCTACTACTGTTTTGCTTTACTTAGTCAGCCACGGTAGTTTAATATTTTCAACTTAAAATACAGTTACAAATGTCCATAGCTTTCATTGACATAGCACACATCAGGTAGGATAACGGACTCCATCCTGATGGCAGGACTGCATCCTGAAAAATATAAGCAAAATATTGTTTGGGCAGAAATTATTTCAAACCAAATGATGCATCACCAATACAAATCTTTGACCTTACGATTCTCAAAGGATATCATATACAATAAAACATTACTAATAAAACTTGTAGACACTCCTGGGACTGACCATAAAGTAACTACACTCATTACCAAAATGTCTGTGCATATACGGTAACCAAAGGTGACCAACACTGGTGTCCATGGGCCACATTCAATCAGGCCCCACGCGGAAATGTAGAGACAGTAATTATTGACTAAGCTGTCAAAACGTCAACAATTATATGTCTCTCCTAGCCTATAGGCCTATGCGCAAATGACAAAGCAACTGTTTTGCTTACTTAGTCAGCCACCATAGAAAAACTACAAAGAAAGGGAAATCATCTACTAAGAAACTCTTTCTCAGATCGATTCCGATTCAAACAGAAATCTCATAACGTTTGTTTTTAAATAACTAAAATTATGACGTTTATTTTTTAAATAAGCAAATCACTAAGATATGGAAAATCTCCATGTACGATAAAAACGAAGGGCACATACACACACACAGACACGCACAAGACAAAGATATAAGGTCATATCAGGTATTTGACTCAATAATAGTTATATTAGAAAGTGCTCGATCGTGAGAAATTATATCAAAAATTCTTAAATATGAGCGTAACTTAAGACAAACAAAATGCGAAACACATTTGATTCATAAGCCAGGTTCTGACTCACCGCTAACCTGTTTTCCAGTGAATCGCAACATAGTCAACTTTGGCAGTTTCGCCACACCACCTACTATGGCATTTCCACCATTGGCCACCACTCACGCCCCCCTCATGTCCCACCCCACCCGCTGCACCCCCAGCTCGCAATGTGGTAAGATGTCTGCAATACGATGTGATGTAGTGTCACTCGCACCAATGGTGGCTTCTATCTGATCCAGCCAAAATGATAATAACGTTAAGATACATTTAAGCAAACGTTTGCTCAAATGTATGTTAACGTTATTATCATTTTTTGGCAGGATCCAATTTAAATAATCAGATAGAAGCCACCGTCGATGTGAGTGACACTGTGGGAGTCTGATATAGTTTAGGCCTTCTCTTATGAGGGTAGTTACTGATCCCCATCTCTTATCCACCTCCTCACTATTTTCGTTGCCTTCATTATCTTGATTTGCTTTACGGTCTTGGCATTCTACAATGTACCTGTGTGTTTTGGTTTATTTGTAGGTTCCATCCACGTTTCCTGGAGACACAGTATGTCCGGGAAATCATTATTGTTATATATATATATGGTACATTAAGCAGTCAAAAGATGGTTATTTATACGGATTAAGGAGACAACTGGAATAAGCAGTCATATATTTGTCTGCTTAATCCAAAATCCATGTACAAAATTGTTCATGTGCGTTTCATTTAAACATTTTGTGCTTTAGTATTAAATTTACCCTCCAACTATTGATATTAATGGGTTAAATTATTTTTAAATACCGGTTTTGCGGAAATAAACTAGATTCTTTATTGAGCCGTGTATAGAATAAAATATATTATATAAATGCATAAAAATACGGATTAAGCAGACACGTGCCCATTATTGCAAATAAAAATAAAATTATGCTATATACTTAAGATCTTAAGTTAGAAGTATCATGTGGGAAGCAATTTCAACGATTATTTGGGATAGCTTTTATAAAATAATTTATAGCTGAGAACACATTTTCAGGAAATATTTTTCGACTGTCTTGAATTTGAGTTTCATTAGTTAAGATCAATAATTATCTTTAATAAGCTAATCCACTACGAAAGTGGTGCATGTTTCCCGGTAACGGTAGTGACTTCCAATCAACCAACAAACTATCTTTCAAGGTGAACATGTGGAACACTAGGTTGTATAGGGATGTGTAGGCACATATTGAACAAGTTAAAGAAATGGATTTTAGATTCTAGTGTATTTCTCGTAAGCATATCATAATATCAGCTATATATGCCTGTCTAGCCATAATCTATACCCCTCATTAAAACATTTAACTGGTTATTTGAACTATTTGTCATATTTAGTTTTACCGCCTTCTTTGTATGGCGGGTATGGCGAAAGAAAAACAATAAGGACATGCTTGTTGCAAACGGAAAATATTGTATTATTTATAGCTTTTAAAACATATTTCGTGGCAAACCTGAAGCCACGAGTCGAAATGTTTAAAATTATTCAATTGTCCCCAGTGACGGATAGGCTCGAGAGGACATACAAATTATTGAACATTAATTCGCAAATTGGCAGACTTATCATCATCATCATCTGTTGCGATGTTGGAGGCCCTAGTAAGGCCTATGGCTGATCTCAACTTAAATACGTATTGTGTATTGTTGCGCATACGTGGATAGTGGATGTACAATTTACATATGTACATAGGTTAGTAATTGGTAATATCAGGTTGGTAGGACATACTCACCTATTCAGGTTGGCTGTACAGAGGTATATACAAGCTTCACAGATGCTGGTAAGACATGTTCCTCTACCTTGCGTGGGTGTGCTTTGGCTATATACAAGTGTGCTAAACGTTGATGAGTCTGGTAGGATGCGCCCACCTGGCCTGGTCGCATGTAGCTATATACAGTTGTGGTCAACACTGATGAGGTTGGTAGGACAAGCCCACCTGCCCTGGTGCCAAGTACCGGTGCATAGCTTATGACGAGGGTGGTAGGATATGCCCACCTGCCTTGCTGTGTGTCCATACACCTATCTATGTAAGTAGTACCTGCTGTGAGGTTGGTAGGATATACCCACCTGGCCTGTTTGGATGTACAATATATATACAATATGTACAGTGCAATGTGGTGCGATAACTCCTGATTGGAATGATAGGACATACCCACCCGCCCCGGTTGCATGTGCATACGCTTTATCTATATGATATGTAGGACACACCCACATAGCCTATGTGAATTTTGCTGTGGGCTAGTACTAAATGGGAGGCTTGCATGTGGATTGAGGTGGTACAGTGATTGTATCTTCTGACACTCTAGTTGGGTCGGGCCAGTTAAAATTTCTACCTAAATAACTGGGGTCGTATTCATGTGCCTAAGTTACGCACGTGTTTACGCCCCCTACTTATTCCGTATTCACTAAAGGGTGCCTAACTTACATCAAAAAGCGTAATTTAGCCATGGAGCTCTAGCGTTTTAAGCCGGGAATCAGCTGTTCACGAGCACGCTTATGACGCGAACGAGGTCGCGGCTGTCAAATCTTTCTCTGTTTCTGTAGACCGCCGAGAAGTGTAAAAGTTTCACAACATTACTTAACTTCGTTTTCCCAATCCCTGTTGACAACATATATTGAGAACTGTATAAATATTAACATTATCTTCTAAATTAACAATTGAATATTTTTTATATAATTTTCATAAACTATTTAGCAAGCAATATTTGGAAGTAAGAAAATTCGAAATTAGGACTAGGTTACTATAGGTGTTACCAGTGTACAACCTACTTGGTTGGAGAAGACTCAGCGCAAATTGGAGACTATTTCACGGAAATACTGGTCGGCCTGCATTTGATTAATATATGGCATACCAGCATTTCTGATAAATATTCCGCTATAGATATGGCCCATAAGCAAGAGGTTAAATGCACCCCTCCCATCCCACCCCGCCCACTTAGATATATATCAGCCATGGATTTGGCCTACAGTGCATGTATCTGCAAGTCCCGCTACATACGCCATCACCCACACACACCCTGGTATGTCTGTGGCGAAAATTCCAGGACTACATTCGATTCCAAATAATCCAATCCAAAACAAGTTTCACCGTTCACGAGCAGCACTTATTTTTCCCCCTGATTTTTAGCACTGATGCAGTTGCGACCCAAACCCTGCCGACTAAAAATTATGAATTATAAAGAAGTTCTAGATTCTACACCTATAGAATCCATCTAGCCAAATTTATATAAAATCCACCAAGCGGTGGAGGAGATATTCTGGTAAAAGTTTCATAAAATCTAAGATTTTTCACCAAAATATCAACCAACCAAAATTATGAATAGAATTTCTAGAACCTACTTTGCTATGGTCCGTCCAGCCAAGGGGGGGGGGGGGGGTGGGGGTGTTGAAATCCGCCGAGCGGTAAATGAGTAGTGTTTTGACAATTTTCGGTATATTTTTCATAGAATCGAAGATTTTTACCCCAAAAATTTGATCAATCAAGATTCTGCATACAGGTTGTTAAGCCTACACCCATAGCGTCCTTGCAGCCAAATTAGGTTGAAATCCGCCAAGCTAATCCGACAGACAGATGGGGACGCCATGGCATAAGCTCACTTGGCTTTTCAGGCCAGGTGAGTACACAGTAGTGAATACATAGTACATATCAGCTGATCTGTACTAAAGCTATCCAGATATTCCAGCATAGAGCAATATTTTGACTAATTTTAAGTAACTGAGCCAATCCAGACTGCGGTCTGATCCCAAATATGATTTTGCTGTTTACAACTGAAGCTGACAATGTCCAGAAATTTTAAACAGATTACTCTGTCTGAAGACAGGAGAATGTATGCACGTATAAATATAATTATATGACTATATATACTTACTTTATTGCTATCATTTAACAAAATTCACATTTACAGTAGCATAGAATGCAGTACAAACTGGTATTTTTCATCTGTGTTGAATGCACATTGATTAGGCTGTCATGGCTGTGTTAATGGTGTGATCTGATAAAGTGTCCTGTACATTATCATCCATAGCAATATGTATGTGGCCCTATATGTCTACACATAGAGTATCTATCTGTTCAGTTTGTCATATCATGATTTCCTCAGAACACACACTGATTTGGCATAGTCTGCAGGTTCCTACATTGAGAATGCTTCTTGGAAATTTGGTAATCTGAGAAGACACATGTATTCATTTTAGTCGACGCAGTCTTTTAAAAGTGCTGATCTTTCTAAACCATGAACAATTGTTCATTCCATCTTGCATCTCATCATGCTCATTGCAACACTGACTCTGCTTCAGTAGGCTTTGGCTCACAATGGCACCTGCAAAATAAATGACAGTTGTGTTGAATGGTCAAATCAATCAGAAACTGCCTTTGTAGTGGTCCTGAGAAATGTCTAAGTATGTCAAGAGGATATTTTAGAAAATTTACCACTGGAATCGCTAGCTCGATAACAGAGCCAGTCAGCCCGGTGGAAGATTTTCTAAAATGCTATTCTCTTTAAAATAACCTTTACCACCCTGATGTCAATATTCTATCATTTGCCATGTCACTAGCAAAGAAACTGCTGTAGGCAAAATTTTTCAACCACAGCCACATATTCCATCAAATTTGTTGAAAAATTAACCACCAGTTTTAGCTTATGCCGTGGCGACAATCTGTTGTCCGTCCGTCCATCATCCGTCCATCATCCGTCGACTTTTAAACCGCTACTCCTCCTTAACCAATAGCCGAATCTTAACTAAATTTTGGTCAAAGGATGTTATTGTGCTCGGATCCGGAACTTCTATTTGGAATTTTGATTCATAAATTTTGTGTGTCAAAATCTTAGATTTTATTCAAAATTTACCAGAAATTGTTAAATTGCTTCTTCTCCTTACCCTTTTGACCAATTTCAATCAAATTTGGCTGAAAGGATCCTATTGTCACAGGTTAAAGAACTTCTTTTCAGAATTTTGATTCGTAACTATTTTGGGTGAAAAACTTAGATTTTATTAAAAATTTACCGGAAATTGTCAAATTGCTTCTTCTCCTTAGAATTTTGACTGATTTCAACCAAATTTGGCTGAAAGAATCCTATCGTCATAGGCTCTAGAATTTCTATTCAGACTTTTGTTGCGTAAATATTTTGAGTGAAAATCTTAGATTTTATGAAAAATCTACCGGAAATGGTCAAAGAGCTACTCCTCCTTAGCTGCTTGGCATATTCCAACCAGATTTGACTGGATGCAGTCTATGGTGGTATTGTAGTCAGAATGTTGATTGATCAATTTGGGGGGGGGGGGGGAATCTTAGATTTTATTAAATTTACTGGAAATGGTCAAAATGCTACTGCTCCATAGCTGCTTGGCATATTTAAAAAATGTCACTAGATGGAGTCTATGTTGGTAAGCTCTAGAAAATCTATTCAGAATTTTGATTGAGAAATTTTGGGGTGAAAATCCTAGATTTTATGAAAATTTACCAGAAATTGTCAATTCGTTGCTTCTCCTTAGTCGCTTGACATATTTCAACCAAATTTGGCTAGAATGGGCCTATCATCGTAGACTCTAGAACATCTCTTCAGAATTTTAATTAGTTATTTTTTTGAGTGGCCATCTTGAATTTTCCGGAAATGATCCATCATATCCTTTTAAATGTAAATGGTCCAAATGCTATTGAGCCAGGTGAGCGCCACAGGCCCTTGGGCCTCTCGTTTAATTTAATTTGAAAACTCTACATTTTGACATCCGAGGTGTAAAGGTTAACCTTAGTCTGCAAAGTCCAAATTGGCATTCAATAAGCAAACTTTGGTTTTCTAAACCATTCTTGTCCATTAATGATTAACCCTTTAAGACCAAGAGAAGAATATTTTTGAAGATTTACCACTGGAATGACTGGCTCAGTTATTGAACCATTTCACTTGAAAATTTTCAAAGGTTGCCTTTTCTTGGTTTGCAAATGGGCATTTCTCAAGACCACTGCAGACGCCATTTCTGAGCCAATTTAAGGTTATCCTGTGCTATCTCATGAGTTTCGTGCAACACTTGCTGTAACTTTTGGACACAGTCACTGGCATCTGACGGGGCATCATCTGTAGTCGCAGACACAGGGCATTTGCACATTATGGCAATAGGCTGTAGCACTTATCGACCAAGCATCACCATGTTGGGAGTGTAACCCGTCTGTCGGCTTAAAGTAGATCGTATAGCTCCTGCGATGAAAGGAATACATTTGTCCCAACCTTTCTGTCTGTCATGCTCTTGCAGGTAACACCGCATACACTGCAAGACGTTACGGTTTATATGTTCAATCTGTCCATTCGAACATGGTCTATAAGCTGTGGTGCGTCTTTTTGAAATTTCCAGTAGATGACACAGTTCCTTAAATAAGTTGCTCTCAAAGTTACGACACTGTTCGGTGTGTAAGAAATATGAACAGCCAAATGTGGTGACGAAACGCCCCACATACGTTTTGGCTACCAGTTCAGGGAGTGCATAGCACTCAACCCATTTAGTGAGCTGACCTATGCTCATCAACGCATATCTATTTCCCAGTGCAAATGTGATAAATGGATCCAAAATTTCCCATGTGTACCCGTTCCAAGGGAAAACCAGCATGGAACTCGCCCAGAGCGGCTCTAGGCCAGATGGAAGCTTTTTTGCTACAGCTACAAATCCGACAGGATTTCACATACGCCACCACATCACGAGAGTATCCGTGCCAGATATATTTGGCCTTCACTCTCTCTCTAATGTTTTCTGCTCAGCCATGTGAGCGGGTTTGGAGGGACTTTGGAACTACCAGTAGATTCGGTGTGGTATTTGTTTCTGCCCAAAGATAGTGCAAAATACTATCGACAAAAATCAATTGATCACGATGAGCCCACCAAAACTTGACAGCTGGACTAGCTAAATATAGCTCCCCGTCTGAAGGTGTGTGCAGCTGCTCAATCCATGATACAACTGTCTTCAGATCACGATCCTCCAACTGACGCTCCCTTAGATCTTCCAAAGAGAATGCGTCTAACCACTTTGACCGTCCGCTAACCTGGTCTGTTTGGGGGACATCATCCAGCAGTCCATCTGGATCGTCGCTGTCTGTGTCGCTGTCTGATAGGTCATTATTACTCAGTTGAAAAGCCAGAGGAATTACATCATTAGCATCTTGTTCAAATTGAGACCATTGCTGCTGAAGCTTGGTACAATATTTGCACCCACCACATGGTATTGAACTAAGAGAATAGCCAGCTTTATAATAGTGGCAAGATGACGAATCACTTGGAACTCGTGATAAACCATCAGCATTAGAGTGTTGTTTACCAGGTCTGTACTGCATCATCATATTGTATTAGGACAGTTCTTCTAACCATCTAGCTAGCTGTCCTTCGATGTGCTTGGAACTGAGGAGCTAAGTGAGACTGTGATGGTCAGTCCGCACAATAAATGACCATCCTAACAAGTACATACGGTACTGCTTAGTAAATGCTACCACGGCTAGCAACTCTTTGCGTGTAACACAATATTTATTCTGAGCCAGTGTCAACGTTCGGCTCACAAAACCAATAAACACCTCTTTCCCATTCTGAATTTGGGATAATTCTGCACCAATAGCAGTCTCTGGAGCATCAGTATCCAGTATGAAGGTACCATCCGGTGTCAGATTACCTAACACTGCAGGGTTGTCCATAGCACCCTGAAGTGTTTCGAAAGCTACCTGATGCGCTAGAGTCCAGTCATACTCTACTTTGGAACTGGTACGTGCAGAGAGAGGAGCACAAATACCAGCAAACCCCTATATGTGCTCTCAGCGGTAATTCAGGAACCCTAGGAAAGATTCCAGCTCTTTCCTGGTCTTACGAACAGGCCAATTAGTGACGCTTTCCATACTGTTCAGCTTAACAGTGATTCCCTTATCACATACTAACTTACCTAAGAAACAGAGTTCTGTAAGGAACAAATTACACTTCTTAGGTTTAAATTTAAGGTTGTGCGACATGATTCGGGAAAGAACAGCCACCATGTTGGTCATATGACTGTCAAATTCTGTCCCTGTTACTACCACGTCATCTAAATACGCAAGACACTCGCACCAGTTAAGACCTTGCGACACCAACTGAACGACCCTCTGAAAGGTAGCCGGGCTGTTGCACGTACCAAATGGCATCCAGACACAATCAATATCTTGTGATAAATGCGAGCTTGTGGCGGTCCTCTAGGCCAGCCTTGACCTGCCAATACCCAGCTGCCATAGCAAGTGTGCTGATGAATTCAACACCACCAAGTGCATCCAGACATGTCTCAATGTGTTGTAAGGTGGAAAGGTCTTTGCGAGTTAAACTGTTCAGAGCTCAAAAATCGACACAATACTGTACGGTACCGTCTTTCTTCTAAACTAATACCGGGGCTGACGACCACTCTGATTTTGACGGAACTATAATACTTTTCTCTAACATTTCCGCAAGGTGTTTCTCTTCCTCATTCTCAAAACCAAGAGGAGTGTGTCTAAGTTTAGAACGAACACGTTGTGCATTACCTGTGTTAACCTTATGTCGTATCCCCTTGAACAAACCTAGATCAAGATCATCTTTTGCAAATGCATCCTAATACTCGATTAACCTGGATTTAACTTGCATAGACTGCATCTCCGATAATCCGGATGGTGGCCTCTCATACAGATCCTGTAAGAACACAGAGATGCCCACCTCAGTGGCTGTAGAAGTCTGTAAACCGTCCTGGTTTATGGGGTTACCAGCAAGTTGAAATTCCGTTCCAGGGTCTAAAACCTCCTCAATTTCTGTGACAATACTAAGATTCTGGTCGTGTTCCAGAGTAATATATTTGGCCGACAGGTTCCTTAACAAAATAGGAATCTGCGAATCTTTGGCAGTGGCCACTGTATGAGGCGTTACCAGACCCTCCAGTTTAGACGAGGGCTGGAGCACAACACCATTCTGTACCTCCCGATCCAGAACGCCCGTGGTCTTCACGGCCTCAAAAGCACCACTGACCTTTTTCTGCTTCAATGGTAGGCTCTCTAGGGATATATACGCCCCTAGGAGCCATGTTATCAACTAGGGTCTGATCACCCCTTTGTCGACTAGTTGAGTTAAGGAGCACCTTATATTTAATACCTTGAGCTAGCAGTTCCATGTACAGTCTAGCTACTTGCTCTTCAAGGGAATCGTCCTTTGGGTGCGAGTCGACAGCACCTTCATCATCGATGTCAAATACGACGTCCCCAGCATGGAGCAATCGTTCAAGGGCAGGAGCTGGGGCAGGCAGATCAGGATCTGCCTTAACGTTGGCCAGAGATATGGAACCTCCTCTGGACTCACGGAAACTCACTATGCCAGCAGCTCGAATTTTACCAATATTATGGAGTGCAGTAAGTTCCTCCACGGTTGCAGTGTTAATACACAAAGGTGTCGGCATTATGGGCCACTTGTTGATTTATAGCAGGGAAACGAAATTAATATTCGCTAAGAAAGCAATATCGCTTACTGAAATAAGTTTTGAGTGTATGCTTACTGAAAAATGTAACTCATTGAGTAGTGCTGGTGGTGCAACTCTAAATGTCTAAATGAATCTTCCGAAGCCAGACCAGATTCAGTAGCGTATCTGCATGCAAGCCGTCCTTCAGAAACTCGAAAGTATAATGATAACGGACGCGTTTACGTGAACTAGATTGTTACGGAGTATTAACTCCACACTCCCTTTGATGGTGTGTACACCAATATCTGCATTGATTTTCGAAATCCTATCATTGAGAAGAGAGAGAGATGCTCATGCAGTTGCAGCTCTTAGTCTTTGAAGGAACAGGGATTCAAATGGTGCAGTTGCTCATTATACAGGACCAGAGAATATGGCTGGATATCGATAAACTTCACCGTTTGGCTGTAACGCCTTACTATGTCTATGGCACGGTAATAGTGTTGGCAAATGCGGTCTACCGCGAGTTCATCATCGGCCGTCCTTAAATAGACAAAACCGTCGCCTCGTTTCTCGGTAAGATCACAGGTTCCGGTCCAGATATAGAAAACGATACGGTGAAATTTTTGAACGGCGTTGGCTATTCTCGACTGCAAAATATTAACCAGGTCTTGTGTAGTACCACCGCTTTTATACCAATACTCAGCAAACCCAGTTTGATCAGCCCTTTTCAAAATGAAACCTTTACTTGTAACCAACACAATTGCCTTGTTGGTAAATCATTGATCCACAGAAAGCTGGGTGCGAGCCAAAAACTCCTCAGATTTAACTTGAAAAGAAGACATAAGTTGAGTAGTGTTTTAACGGAGTAGCTAGCAATGTGATAATGAACTTTTTTTAAATTAATACTAACAAGAAAAAACAAATAATATTCAGCGTAATTAGTAAACTTAAGACTACAATTGAAACATATTTGTTGACTCGAAGGGAGACTACCCTCTAATGTTTAAAAAGTTAACACTAATAATGATAATAATAATAACAACAGTGACAGTGATTTATATCACTTCTTTATTCCAAATAATTCTGAAATAAACAACGAAATTGAACTGTAATTAAAGTATAAAGAGATGTCAAAAATCCGACGGTTAGACAACAGCTCAGAATCGCGGTTTCCTACATATGACACTGAAGACAACTAACAATAACAATTCAGAAACTATAGGGTTGTCATTCCACGGAATACTGACATATATGATAGAAACATAGCACGAAAATATACCTTGATTCGTTACAGTTCAAATAAATAACATTGAATCTTGAATCTATGACGTATATGACGTATGCATGTAAGGTATATTAATCTATATACCCGACATTTGCATGCTATAGTATACATAAATAATATATATTTAACTATCATCCTTGATTATTAGATAATAAAATACTATAACAAAATCAAAATGGCGGCCAGAGTCTGTCAAATTGACGTTCGGGCAGGACTAGAGTAGTCCGTATATTTCCGAGAATTCTTTTTTTTTTAAAGCAAAATCGTGAGAATTTAGAAATAAGACGCCGCTGAACCAGTTGAATACGCTTATATTAAAATTTTAATTTAATCTAATTTAAATAAGACCGTGTACAATATAAGCTTACACGAGTGCGATTTTATGATATATGGTTTTGGAGTTGGAGGTAGAACTTCTGGTAACGTAGCCACATTTTCGAAAACAAGCATTTTAATGACATTAAGTTAATAACATGTTGAGGAAAGCATTTTCGCATTGAATTTGTTGATTGAACGCTATTTTTAATATCTTGGGTTATAAATGTGTAAATAGACAACAATATGCTAGATGCTATTTCCTATATTTTACTGACACGTACGCAGTCACATGCATACACATTCACACACGCACGCAATGAGGCATAAACTATGATGACGACGTCGATGAATAATAATAATAATAATAATAATGATGGTGGTGGTGGTGGCGGCGGTTGTGGTGGCGGTGGTGGTGATGATGGTGATGATGATGATGATGGTGATGATTATGATGATATGTACGCACTCAATAAAAAAGAGCACTCAGATATTGTAGATTTTCGGCTTTTGTTCCATTGTTACCTATTAAATAACATTTAAAGGCAGGTGGGTTTACTGGCTAAATGGTCGAAAAACACAAATGACAAGTTCTGACAAATGTTAGAAAGTAATATAAGATACATAGCCAGCTAAGTTCCATTCATTGGTCACATTTGTAAATCACACTTAGAGGACATTCAGAGAGTGTGTGTCTATTCGCCCTTTCACCGACAAACCCCTGAAAAAGTAAATTCTTTATGATATAAAATTTACTCTGTTGAATATTTTGGAATTAATTTGACAAGAAGCTGAACATGCTGCCTTAATTTCAAAATATTCAATAGATATGGGGATTCATCAGTGAAAGGGTTAGCTAGTGTATGGTTCATGAACCACGCGAATCCCATGCAAGCGAACCGAACCATGGTTCGTCATCCCTTGGCTTGTGATTTTCAGAACGGACTGTGTCTTGCCCTCAGCCGAAATACTTAGCTTCCTCAGGTCCGTTCTTGACTCGCGTGTAGCGAGTCCTGCCTTCCTGAGAGGACGATTTTTGAAAATATAACATTGGAATGGCTGGCTAGATTATCGAGCCAGTCATTCCAGTGGTAAATTTTCAAAAATTCTCTAGGTCTGCAAATGTACATTTCTCACTTCTACAGAGACCGTTACCCTTAACCCTTTCGAGGTCAAATCCCTGATAAAATAAATTTTAAATATTTTGAGATTGTTATGACTGGAAGCCAACAATCACTGGTCCCCTTCAAGGTCTTGCCCCCACCCTCTCGCATCTGTGATTGCTATGTAACTGCTACCCCGTTACCACTATTACTGTCTCATTTGTGTTGCAAAAGTGTTTTGCTCCGTCTCCTGTGACCTTTCTACATGTGCATGTACTCTCATCATCTACACATTCAAGTAATGTTACCTTCATAAATGAAGATGACGCTCTGAGAGAATTTAAATTTCAAAAAGGAATGTCCTGCATGAGGGTGTAGTGTGCGCTACCTGTGTTTTATCCCTGTACATCTAAAGATAATCTCAGAATCTAGCAGCTAAGTGATAGAAGTATACATGGACTAAAGATAATCACAGAATCTGACAGCTGAGGGTTAGAACATAATAACTCGGATAGCTGGGTAGCCGAAATGTGTTTTGGTTACTTATTTAACCCGTTACCCGTCGAATTTGTTCAAGAAAATTTCAATCTTCTCATAGAAAATGTCGATTTGCAGACCAAGAGAAGACTATTTTTGAAAATTGACCACTGGAATGAACGGCTCGGTTACCGACAAGTTTTTAAAAATAGTCTCCTTGGTCTGCAAATGGGCAGTTCTCAAGACCACTGCAGAAGCCGTTTTTGGTTGATATAATTGTTAAATGGTTAAAACTAGACAGCGGCATTCCTGTCAAAAAATCTTTAAAACAATGTTTTTGTTTGACAATGAAAATTTCACATGATGAGTGCAAGTAATTTTTGGCCACTGTTACTGTACTTATTTAAAAATAATTATTACCTGCATGTATATTTTATGTGTATTAGGCCAAACAAAATAATATATAATATATGTTTCTTATTCACACACACACCCCCCCCCCCCATTTCAAGTAGGCAGTAGGTACATGTACGGCATTATTTTTTTTTATAGGTGATGCTGCGGTATTTTTTACCATGTTTTGCAGTTCAAATATTGTCAACTTTTAAGGTGGAAATCCAGCGGTCCTAATTTTAATGGGTAGAAATAATGAGGTAGCAATATTTTGGAGGCAGGTACATGTAGGTCGCAGCTATTGTTACAGATACATACTTTAGGGATAGGAAACATACATATAATTTTTAGAGCTTGGCATTGATAAGTTAACCCTTTAATGGTCAAATTTGGTCAAGAATATAAAAATACTTGCTTATGGAATGCCTATTTGTATGCCAAGAGGCTGTTTTTTGAAAATTTAGCACTGACATCAAATAACTGGCTCGGTTATCAAGCCAATCATTCTGTACAGTGGTAAATTGTCTTCTCCTGGCATGCAAATGGACATTCTTCAAGACCACTAAAGAGGCCAGTTTTATTCGGCTTCGTCATGAAAATGTTGATGTGACAGACAAATAACCAAATTGGTAAATAACATTACAAATACTAGGTCTGCAATCTATCCTTATTTTGCATGAGACCAAGCCTTGTAGCAGACGAGTCCTCTCTACAACTTTGCTGGTGCCCATATCAGGAAATGCTCATCCCTCTAGCCAAAATGAGCTGATGTCAAGTACCTTCACATTAACAGGATCTATGTGTGGTGTTTCAGTTCTTACTTTTGAGTAAGTACATGCCCTATTAATTTTGCCATGAAGTCTTGTGGTGGTGTTGTAAATTACAACTTGCTCATGGTGGTGTTGTAAATTACAACTGTCATGACTGGTAATATTATACACGTACACGCACTCGTACATGCACCCATGCGTGTCACTATATAAAGTCCTCCAGTTCCGATTGAACCCTCAACAAAGTATTGGGGACTTGAAGAGGCTTTATGTTTGTGGGCATCAGCAATATGTCAACATCATAGAAAGGATGGGGTGCATGCTACTGTTCTACAGTTAGGCATGGCTGGGGTGGGTGTATATTGTCAAAAGATCATTCACAACAATTGCTTGTAAACACTGACATTTCCTTTCAAAATTGATATATTGCTCGATATCACTGCATACTAGATCACCATCTATATATTTTATAAACAGGAGGCCCAAGGGGCCTGTATCGCTCACCGGGAGCATAGCCATAGGCATTTCAACTGCATGTATAGTGGCCATCAACAATAAGTAGAACCATAATGAGTTGAGCAGACTTGTAACAACAAATCAGAAGCCATGTTTCTTTATGTATCAACTTCTCTTGAACAAACAATAATGGCGCTTAGTCATCAATATCATATCTCCCAAATTTCGGCCCCACCCGTTCAGCGAAAGTCACGTTCATGAAAACTAGGCCGCCTTTTTGGGGGGATCGCCGCCCAACCATTTTGCCAATCAAGTTCCCTTGAAGAAAGTTGGTTCAGCTCATGCCCTAAATGATATTTCATGAGTTGTGAATCAATCGCTCAAACAGTCAGAGAAGATTTCTAAAGACATTTCCAAAAATCTACCAAAATCCAAGATGGCCACCGGCCAAATTGGCCGATCGGCTTTTTCTTAACAAACCTGAATCTCTATACCCTAATGATGCATCCTGCCAAATATAATTGAAATCGGCCCAGTAGTTCTCGAGAAGAGGACATTTTAAATTTCCAATTGCTTTAGTATGGGAGATTTTGGCGGGAAAGTGATCCAAGATGGCGGCCAACCCGTTTATCTGACAGGTTTGAAAATTGCAAATTTGAGGTCAGAATACCCAAAAAGCATATATAAAACCAATTTCGGCCTCAAAATCCATCAAATAAAAAAATCTTATAGGGCTGCCAAACATGCGATATTTTGATTGGCCCACGGCGACCAGGTTTTTTGAAGGATCAACTTCCCTTGAACTAACATTAATGGACCTTAGTCCCTAATCATACCTCCAAAATTTCGGCCAGATCCATTCAGCCGTTCTGGAGAAGTCGTTTTCGGAAAAAGTAGGTCATCCAAGATGGTCGGCAAACTATTTTGTCAATCAAGTTCCCTTGAACAAACTTGGTTCAGCTCTTGCCCTAGATGATATTTCATAAGTTCTGAATCAATCTCTCAAACGATTTCGTAGAAGATTTTTAAAGACATTTCTAAAACGATCAGCCGAAATCCAAGATGGTCGTTGGCCCAGTCATTCTGGTCAAAATTTTTCAAAAACAACATATTTCAAGATGAATACAAATGCTGGTTTATGGCCGGCTTGATCATTCAATGGTTAAAAGCACTTAACTGTTTCATTGGCTTGTGTATGTTATATATACAGTACAACGTATAAATAAGTTAGATTGTTTTCAAAACAAAAACAGAGACATTAGTTAGTACAATTTTGAAAACGATGTAAGAAATGTTATGTTGAATATTTTGGAAATATTTGTAATTGGACATGGATGGCTCTTTGTCTTCCAATCCAATTATGTTCAAAATATGCAGCGGTGCATTTTATTTGTCTTGGAAACATGTTCTGTTTTTTCTGAGCTGTACTGTGACGGGAAAATTATGGTACCAGAAATAGTCAGATGGATGGACAGACAGACGGAAGAAATTTGCAGATGCTCAAGGTTGCTGCAATTCAACTAAATTTGGTATGTGAGTTACTCATATGATTGCAGATTATGTTTCGATGTTTACATTACTTAGGCTCCGCGCCCATGATTGAGGTGCGGTGGGGGGAAATGCCAGCGATGGCGGAATTCAACGAATTTTATTGTCCTTATGATTGCGGTTGTATGACTTGTCTCCATCCATCTATCTGTTCGTCTCGCTACCTCCTCCGAAACAGTTTGGTGGCATTCAACCAATTCCAATTGTAATCGTATGTGAGTTACCCTATATGATTGTGACATGCCAGATTGTAAGACAACATGTATATAATACAAGAGGCCCAAAGGGCCTAAATCGTTCACCTGGAATTATTGGAAAACAAGATAACCAGTGGAAAAATTTACCAATCAAGTTTCTGTGAAGGTTTACCTACTTAAGTTTTATTAAAATTGATCTAGTGGTTAATAAGTAGTCTTCTGTATGATTTTCTCTGAAATTGCCAGAAAATCTAAGGTGGGCGCCAAACACGCTAAATGTTAATTGATCAACGGCGGCCATGTGTTTTACATTTCAACTTTCCATGGACAAAGTTTAATTGTTCTTAGTCCCTAATCATATCTCTCGAATTTCAGCCTGCTCTGTTTAGTGGTACTGGAGACATAAGTTGCTTTGAGGAAAACTAGGTTATCCAAGATGGCCGCTGATAAATTTATGTAACGTTACATTTGGCCAATCAAGTTACCTTGAACAAATTTGGTTCAGCTGTTCCCGTGATAATGCTTCAGTAGTTTTGATTCCAACCCCGAAGCGGTTTCGGAGAAGATTTTTAAAGAGATTTCAGAAAAGCGGCCAAAATACAAGATGGCTGCTGGCCAAATTGGCCAATGAATATTCCTTTGAATATACTTCGATCTCTATACCCTAAGGTTGCTTCCTGCCTAGTGTGATTGAAATCGGGCCATTGGTTCTCGAGAAGACATTTTAAAGCGGTGCTAATGTCATCTCAAATGATGTATTACACCGATAGATTATAGTATATAGATAGCATATCATTCATATCCTGTTATATTTCCTTGTCTGTATCACAATTAAGGCCTACAAGGCCTAGCTAGGGCCTACCATGGCCTCGCTAAGGCCTTCCGTAGACCTAGCTAAGGTCTGCCTAAACCTCTCAAGGACTATCTAAGGCATACCTTAGCCTCGCTAATGTCTACTAAGGCCTAGCTAAGCCCTACCAAAGCCTACTTTAGGCCTAACTAATACCTACCTAAGGCCTACCAATTCCTAGCTAGGGCTTAACTTAGGCATAGCTAAGGCCTACATAACGCCTGCCATTGCCTACCTTAGGTCTAGCTAGGACATACCTAGGATATACCGCGGCCTAGCTAAGCCCTATCAGGGCATAGCTAATGCCTTAGGCCTATAACTGACCTGCCTAAGGCCTACTAAGCTCGAGCTAATGCCTACTTTATGCCTAGCTAAGGCATACCATGGGCTTAGATAAGGCATACCAAGGCATAGACAAGGCGTACAATAATCCAGACTCAGGCCTAATAATGCTAAGCATAGGCATACATACGGTCGACACAACGCCTAACATATACCTAACAACGGGCTACCAAGGCGAGGCCTTGGTTGCCTACCTACGGCCTATTAAGACCTAGATGTGGCTCATCATAGGTATAGGTAAAGTCTAGCAAGGGCTTCCAAGGCATGGCTAACGTCTAGTTATGGCCGACCTAATGCCTTCCAAGGCATAGCTACGGTCTACCTTATGCCTAGATAATGCCTAGCTAAGGCATACGATGGGCTTAGATAAGGCCTACCAAGGCATAGACAAGGCGTACAATAATCCAGACGCAGGCCTACTAATGCTAAGCATAGGTATAAATACGGTCGACACAACGCCCAACATATGCCTAACAACGGGCTACCAAGGCAACGCCTTGATTGCCTACCTACGGCCTATTAAGACTTAGCTGTGGCTCACCATAGGTATGGGTAAAGTCTAGCAAGGGCTTCCATGCCATGGCTAACGTCTAGTTATGGCCGACCTAATGCCTTCCAAGGCATAAATAAGGCCTTCCAAGGCATAGCTAAGGGCTACCGTATGCCTAGATAATGCCTACCATAGGCCTACCATAGGTCTACATAAGGCCTAGCAACGCCATGATATGACCTACCTTAGGCCTACCTAAGCACTACCAATGTCTAGCTAAGTTCTACCTTACGCCTAGCCAAGGCCTATGCCTACCAATGCATAGCTAATGTCTACTACTCTTTGGCCAAGGCCTGCCTTAAGCCTAGCTATATACGGCCTGCCCAGCCATAGCCAAGGCGTACCATACTCCAAACTAAGGCCTACCAATACCGAGCATAGGCATAACTACGGTCAACCCAACGCCTAATTTTGCCTACCAACGGGCTACCAGCGCCTAACACCTGCCTACGTATGGCCTACCAAGTCCTAGCTGTGGCTCATCATAGTCTACCAAGGCCTACCATGGTATGACTAAGGTCTAGTTATGGCCTACTTACTGTCTACCAAGGCACATATAAGGCCTACCAACGGATAGCTAAGGGCTACCTTTGGCCTACATAATGCCTACCATTGGCCTGTCATAGGTATGCATAAGGCACGGCCAGGCTATGGCCTACCTTAGGCCTAGCTGTCCCCTACCAATGTCTAGATAAGGTCTAGCATAGGCCTAGCTAAGACCTAGCTAAGGCCTACCAAAGCCTACATTAGGCCTAGCTAAGACATAATTAATGCGTACCAAGGAAGGGTTAAAGCATATGGTCTAATGCCTGGATAATGCTTACCTTAGGCCTAACTACGGCCTACCAAGGCCTGGCGAATGCCTACCAATGCATGGCTAAGGCCTACCCTATGCCTACTTAAGTTCTACCAAGGCGTAATTAATGTAGCTCACGGGGATGCGTCGGGTCATTCTGGTGCGTAATGTCGGGTCCCCGCGCCATATGTACACCACGAACGAGATGGCTGGCTAGCTCCCGGTCTCGGGGTTTCAGATCCCATGCGACGCCGACCTGCGGTTAACAAAGACCGGCTCCTAAGGCCGGTGGAACTCACTTGTTCCAGTGGGGCCGTGCGACCATTGCCGCTAACATTAAACTGAATGGCGCCAGCCCACGAATTGATGTCACCAATATGCCTGTCCACAGCAATTTCGAAGCTATGAACGTACAAGGATTTGTAATAAGACTAAAAATAAGTCATTAAGAAAAATATAACCTATACAAACCACAGAGTTTAATAGATAACAGTTAGCATACAAATAATACATGACATAGAGACAGTCGATGAACTTCTAAACGTGGAGACACCGGAGGTACCGCACAGACACTTGAGTCCGCAGAGGTACCCCGCAAAGGCGGCTCCCGCATACGAGCTCACTTAATTAACTTAATATAAGTTACAATACCTCTATGCTGAAAAGGATAAGGAAAGGGAACTCTTAGCGTGACGAGAGGCATTGTCCCTCACGCGGGCATTACTTCTAGATGCTATTTATTGTGGTGAGAAGTAGGAGCCTCGCACGGGCCGCCACCGCTGGATTCTTGTGAGAGGCAAGAGCCTCGTGCGGGCCTCCATTACAGGAAAATGCCCCCACTGCCGAAGCGGAGAAAAGGTGTTGGCAAAAAGGGCCACTCTTTTATTCAACCAGAGTGCTGTGAAATTGACACAAGCAGATTTTTATGACTGCCCTATCGTTATCGTGGGGATAGAGAGAAGAATGTCCACCGCAATTGTCCTTCCCGCGAGGGCGTGGCAGATTCCAACATCTTGCCCAGACATTTGTAATGAGTTTGGTGGAGATGTGCATCTCGTCCATCACCAAGTCCTATGGAGTTAAGTATTGACCTGGCATTAGGTTTATACTCAAGTTGCCCAATATGCACTGCTGTGTGGGAGAAATATCCTAAGAGAAATATGAAATAATAATAATATGTGTTCGCAGTGCTTCCTACATTGGCAAAGATAACTAACTAATAAGTATCCAAAGATACAGGGTTGGGGTGTATGTGACACAGTACCTTGGCCATCACCACTCGGAAACCTCTGATAGTTTCCCAGAGTCGGATCAGCCCATGGCGCGGATAGGGATATCCAAAGAATTAAGAAGCCATCAGAGGTTGTTGACTTGCGGTGCGGCTGGTGACTGTGACTGTGCACTGCGGGTGCTGATGCGGACGCGGTGGCAGAAGCTGGTGACTTGCGGTGCGGCTGGTGACTATGTACTGCGGGTGCTGCCAGACTGGATCGTGTGGGTTGATATTGGCTGCCATTGCTGATGGTTCCAGAGTGGTGATGCGGATGGCTGTGTGCGGAGGAGATGGAGCTGCGGTGGCGGCGTGAGACTGCTTCCATAGTTTGGCGGCCTTGAGGAGACGGCTGGTGGTGACTGAATACAGGCGATCTGGAGTGGTGCTTTTTCTTATGGCTGGATGCGGCAGGCTGGAGTGGTGAAGTGACGTCGGGATGATGACTGGTGTGCTGCTTGTGGCTGCTGGCGGTGTTCGTCAGTCTCCTTCGTCTATTACTAGATCATCCAGAGATGGCGATCTCGGATAATCCACGTCTGTTGGCGACGTGATCACGGGTATTGGGTGGCCGACGACGACTGTTGATGAAGCTTCTGATGTGACTGTGCACTGCGGGTGCTGATGCGGACGCGGTGGCAGAAGCTGGTGACTTGCGGTGCAGCTGGTAATTATGTACTGTGGGTGCTGCCAGACTGGATCGTGTGGGTGATGTTGGTATCTTGCTCGCACTGGAAGCTGGATGGGATACTGTTGATGGTGGTGACGTGACGATGGCGGCTAGGTGGCTGAATGCGTAACGTGCGGTGGAGACTGTTGCGGTGGTGATGGAATGGTGACGGGTAGCAACTGCATGACGCCGCATAGTATTCTTAGTTCTGGCCATTCTGTCCATTGGTAGCACAATTATCGGAAGTCTATTTTCAAACCGAGTGACAAACACTTCTGTGTTCTCGCTTTCTTATCCTGGTACTATCGTTACCTCTAAGACACGATGTTTATGGTTTAGCGTGTGCACACAACGCGCGTTGAAGCAGGTGATCTCTGTTGATGTGAACTGTCAGGTCAGAATTCCGCGTGAAGGCATGGTTACATTGCTGTCCGTCTGTTAGAAGCGCGCTACAGGAAAACTTCTTCATGGGTGCTGATGCCGTTGACTCTCCTGATGGATCTGAGAGAGCCAAATCCTCCTCAAGAGACATAATGTTCCCGCATAGTAACGGTATTGTGGGTAACCTACCCTAGACTAATAGTCCTAACACTTCATTAACTTTCCAGGCCTAATATGGTAATAATAACGAAATAATAATAAGAAACAAGTAGAATTTAGTTTGCGACACGAAAGTAGCCTAGTGCGGTGATTTTCCCTAGTGTCGAATTTTGACAGGAAGACGAAGTTTCAGTGCGTGAATCTCCTTTTTATACGATTTAGTGACGTCACATGAGGGCGGATGACCATACCTGAAAGTTTGTGAGTGATTTGGTCACGCCCTAGATGGAATGTTTTGAATTACAGATTCCTGTAGTCACATAAATTATGCCTTCCGTATAAAGGGAGTATTTTTAATTATAAGGAGTTTGGCCGATCAACTTCATCTCTATTCTGCACGAAATATAAGTTTCCGATCAACACAAAACTAGGAACTACTTATTCCCGTGGAAGCTCACCTTTTAATTAGTGTGAGGCGGTTTTTCAGATTGGATGCTTATAAACTCGCCTCTCTTAACTTTAGGCTGGAGCGCCCGATGGGGTGTGTGGGGGAGCGTGGTGACGTCAGCAGTAATTACCCTGACTCACCCCTCTCCACCCCTCCATCACGCTGTGGGAGTCGCGTATTTGGGTAGCTTTTTTGTTTAAAGCGCCTGATCCAATTTTCTGGAAATAAAAGTGAAAGTCACGTGGCTCTTAAAAACACGTGGTTGATCGGAACTTAGATATTGTTTATGTTCAATGGCCGAGTGATACTGCTGATGTATACTTGTTGTAGATGCAGGAAATGGAAATACATGTTCTACTATGGGTCTTTCTGAAATAGCGTCCCTATATTGCGCGAGTTCTTATACATGCGACTTTGGTGTCTGTAAAAAGGTAGTTCTCAGCCTGTGTCGATTATGGGCTGGAACGTAGGTAAGAGAATTTTTTTAATTCTCCTAGTAATTATACTGTCAGATTTGTTCTGCCGCTTTACCTGCCCACGCGCTAATGATTTGTATACACGGTAGAGCAGTTGTGTTCTTAATCAAAAATATGACAGTAAAACTGTATATAATTTGATATGTGGTTTAAACAGCTTTATTCTTGCGGCAAATCAAAGTTACTGATCCCGCCAAGATAGCTGTGTTTTCCGAGTGTGTGGGCTGCCAAGCATCCTTCTCTATGGGCAGGAACAGCCTCATCCCTACCTAGACCAGACGTATTAATATAATTACACTACAGCTAGGAAATATGGTTGGACACAGTTTTTACAATTACAGTGCCGTCGTATGGCGATTGTGAATACAGTCATCCTGGGTGTCTATGTTTCTGACATGTTGATGATTTTGGCTGATACGCGTGGCTGGTTATTTGTGGATGATTCTTGCGCTGTGGTGAAACTGTGATATCTTTTTTGTCGCTTGGTGTGGGAGGGGTGCGGCGGTGTGGTGTCAACTTTATCGAACCTGCTGTTATTTCGCTCAGTAATGGCCAAGCCGTCGGCAGGACAGAGCTGCTTTAGAGCGGGGTTTACCTGAAGGATGCTGTCGTAACTTTGATCCATCCATTATCGAATTCAATTTTTGGTTGCAAAATCCTACTCATGACTGACGACATTGCGGCCATCTTTCTGTCTTAATAATATTGACTGTAGTATCGTTAGCTGTTTCTGTACGGCGTTTCCGGGAGGGGCAAGGGATTTGTGGACGTTTCCCCCCTAGCGTGTACTGTAGATGGATGCAGTGCATTCCTTCTATCCACATGGTCAGTTCTCCCGTAACAGGATAAGAAGGTGTGTGCGGGAGGAATGTTGGCTGGTGTTGATGACGATAGTGTGTTGTTGCAGGGAAATCCGGGAGTTTTTATGTCTTTAATGGCTCTTAATTAAAACCGTTAGGTGCTGCTAAGCGGTGTTGTTGCCGGTGATGGCTGTCTCCATTATGCTGAGTATAACCGAGTATGTGTGTGATGTGCACGCAACGATGAATTGGCGTATCCAGTCCTGAAGGCACGTGTGTTCTGTATGCGATTGACGTTCTGTCTGCGGTGTGATGTCCTGACTGCTCACGGGGTGGGGGTGGTTTGGTGGACCTTATGGAGAGGGTGGCCCATGGACAGGGGGATGTGGTCATCTCCCGTTACACGGCGGTTGGTGCTATGTCGTAATTTTTAGGCACTGGGAAAATTCGAGCAGAGTCTGCTGAACAGGCTGCTCCCCTGACCACCGCGGGGGGGGGGGGGGGGCGGGTATTGTTGGTCGGTGCGGTGCGGGATGCCACCTCCTCTGTAGCAGCAGTCTCTCTCTCATATCTGAAGATTGACGGTCAACAGACGATGAGTGGAGTGTGAAATGGACTGGGCCGGTGATGTCCGAACGTGGTGCATAGATAAAGGACGCCAGTTGGAGCTGGGATGTTGGTGCCGTTATAGTCAATGGCGTGGCTTGGTTGGAGACTGGTCCAGCGATTTCGGGGCATGGTCGGGTACACCAAGTTGTACGATTCTGCTGTTCTAGACATGCCAAGGCCTCATCTGGCCTCTTCACTTCCCTGCTATTCATTGCATGTTCCACTCCACATGAAGCATGGATTGGGTCAGCCTCAGCTTCTGCTTGTGGTAACTCTATAATGGGGGGGGGGGGGTATAACATGAAGTGGGTGGGAGTGGGAAGAGGTCGGTGGAACAACCCTTCCATCCGTCACCTTGGACAATACAAACGAGAAGTTCTTCAAATCGACTTCCCAGATCGAGTAGACCCGTGCTGAGGAGGAAGAGGGCGAGTACGTATCTTGTCATCGTCCTCAGTGTTATCCGCTCGTTCACCAGACTCCTGGCTTGGTAGAAGACGGGATGAACTGGCATCACGGTGCTCTGCATTAACTGTGGGAATACTAGTTTCCGTAGAAATTTCTGTCTGGGGACTGGTGTCATGGGGAATGCCCGGCCCGAGCTCTGATGCCGAGTCGTCACTGACACATGGTTTAAGCCGATTGAAGTGGATGACTGAGGTCAGGCCATCCGAGGCACGGATACGATAGGACACGTCCGACGTCTTACCTACTACCACATAGGGGCCCTTCCACTGGTAACTCAGGTTACTTGGCACGTTTGCAGACCATCGTGAATCGTGTACTCATACCATCCTTCCTGCTTCATATGGATTTCCATGCACTCTCCGGTCATACCATGTCTTCTGCCACCGGTGTGCAGTGGATAAAGTTGCTCTCACTAACGCATGGGTATGTTCTATCCACTGCCGCAAGAGTTCAACATAGAGAGAAGGGAAATTTTTCTCTCCTGGTATCCGGGGCCTAGCCAGATCCAATGTAAGGCTAATTCACAGCCGAACATTAACCGAGCAGGGGTGTAACTCGTGCTGGAATGTACTCAAGTGCGGTAAGCCAGGAGTACATATAGGAGTCGTAAATCCCAATCTCTACAATCAAGGTGTGTTTTCTTCGTCAACATTTCTGCCAGGGTGCGGTTGAATCGTCTTACCATTCCGTCACTCCTGAGATGATATGGTGTAGTCCTGGTCTTGATGATGTGAAACAATTTACAGAGCTCTGTTATGAGCCGGCTCTCAAAATTACTTCCTTGATCAGAGTGTAGCTCGTAGGGCATACCGAAATGGCAGAACACATTACTTGCCAGGACCCCTCTACGCTGGATGCCTCTTGGTCCGACAAAGCAAATGCTTCTACCCACTTCATAAAATAATCTTGCAATACAAGGATGTACTTGTTTCCGCCATCCGTCGTATTCAAGGGTCCGAGCACATCAATAGCCACTCGCTCCCACGGTGTACCAACGATCTTAATATGAAGAGGTGCGAAATGGTGCTGGCCAACAGCGCATTTTTGGCATGGGATACATTTGGCGACCCATGCCTTCACACTATCGCAAATTCCGATCCAGTGGAATCTCTGTCTGATTCAAGTCACCATTCTTTCCACGGCTAAATGCCTGGCGTTACCATATGGTTGTTGTAAGATGTTATTTCGATAACTTTCCGGGATCACCAGACGGTTGTTGATGTAAAGAACGTTGTTGTTGATATGACATTCTTCAAACTGCTGGTAGTAATAGGCCATGGGAGATAGTGGTGTCACAGATTCCCTGGGAGGATCCACACGTATATATGTCGTGTTTGCACGTCTGTTGCTTGTTCATGTGCGACTTTCTCCAGATTCCACTCTGCGCACCGCAATTCAGGGAACTCTGGAGATGGCTGTGTAGATTGTGTCATGGTTGCAGCCTCTTCATGATCATCTCCTTTCCCAATTCTGCTGAGGGCATCAGCATTACCATGCAATTTGCCGGAACGGTGAACAACATTAAAGTTATAGGCCTGCAGAGATTCCTGCCATCTCGCTACTTGGCACTCTGGATTCTTACGGTTTCTGAGCCAGCGTAGTGAGGCATGGTCTGTACGGAGAGTAAATGGGCGGCCGTACAGAAAGTGTTTATAATATTTGATGAAATGTACCACCGCAAGTAGTTCTCACTTCGTGGTTGCGTATCTTTTTTCTGTTTTGTTTAATGTACGTGAACCATAACCCAATACCTGCCCCCATTCCATCCTCTGTGACCTGAGATAGAACTGCGCCAATAGCATGAGCTGACGCATCAGTGTCCAAGTTGAAATCGAGGTTTGGATTAGGATGAGCAAGAATCGGGGTGGTCGTCAAGAGTTCCTTCAATGCCCTGAAGGAACCTTCACACTCACTCGTCCACTCGAATAGTCGATCTTTTTCAGCGATCTTATAAATAGGTGAAGCAATCTCACTGAAATGATGGATGTATCGGCGATAGTACTGGCAAAGGCCAAGAAAACTCCGAGTTTCTGTGACCGAAGAGGGCGTTGGCCACTCTACTACTGTCTTTGTTTTTGATGGCTGAGTAGCCACTCCATCACCGGATATGACGTGTCCCAGGAACTCAACGCTCTGTCTGAAGAGATAACATTTCTTTGGTTTGAGCTTTAAATTAGCCGTGCAGAGTCTGGAGAGCACGGTGTCCAAATTGGTCAATATTTAATCAAACGAAGACATGGTGATGGAGTGGCTTTAATGATGACTCCAGTCCAAGGGGGTATTCGTCAGCCGTGTATGTCGAGTTCTTGTTGCTTGCAGTGTAGTATGGCTTTGCTGGCACTAAGAAAATCAGAGCCAACAGGGACATCGTTTTGAATAGAGGCGATGACAACTCACTGTATGATTGCATCTCCTCTATTTGTATGATAAGATAAACCACTCCAAACACGGGCACATCGGCTCCCATAGCTGTCTGTAAAAAGATGTTTGTAGGCCTAAGGAGTGGCTTCTTATGAGGTGGGATGCTCTCATACAAGCGCTTGTTAAAGACGGTGATGGAAGCCCCAGTGTCAACGGTGGCACTGGGGGAAATACCGCTAAACAGACAGGCACACTTGTAGAGGATTTTTCGGTGCACCTGTGGAAGTGTCTCCAATGATGCCATCTGCGGGAGACGGTGCTGTGCGGGCGGTGTGCTGCATACCACCAAGGGACATCGAGAGTCCAGTGTCTTGGTGGCGGGACGTGGTGCTTGCACAAACGTTGTTTCAGCGGAGGTGCTACAACCTACCACTGCCGTTTTACACAGGAAAGAAGGTTTGTTAGACGCGGACATAGCGGGGTCACTTTGTCCAAAGGAGGGGGATGGCGGTACTGCTGATGTCGGAGGCATCGTAGGCACTGACATATATGAAGCTATGCATATGGGTGTGCGTGAGAATGCGGATGCCTGATGATGATAGTTGGCCACCGGACGTTGTGGTACGGAGGCCGGAGTTGAGCCAGGTTGTAAGAATGGGCACTGAGGTGACTCTTCAATCGGTGCCCTTAGGGGTTTGATGGCTGATCAGGCTGTGGTGGTCTGTGGTCAGCGGTTGGTGTGGTAGACGGAGGTCGGTTAGGGCACCGTTCCCTCCAGTGGCCCGGCTGACCGCATCCAAAACATGTGTTCGGTGGCAGTGCGGTGTTGGTTGTGTTTGTGGTCCTAATGTGTGTCGTTGCGAGGTTAGTGCTGAGTGTGGTAACGAGATTGGTAAGTGCGGAGATCTGTTTGTTGATATCATCTATTCTTTCGTGCATGCTTGGGTGTTTGTTGTTGTTGTGTTGGTTGCCGCATCCCGGGGCTCCATTGTGGCCTCCTCGGTTGCCATGTCCCCTTCCTCTAGGCGCGTGATTCTGATTGGAATGCTGTGTTTGCTGGGATTCTTCTTGGGTGAATGTTCCGGTAGCTGATGTCATGGTGGGTGGTGTGCGGTTGTTGGCTGATGTGGCGAAATTAGCACCGTCCAGCACATTGATGGGGTAAAGTTGACAGCGATTGGCTTTTTTCCACTCCAGAAGCTTTCGATCCATGCCGAAGTTGCTGTTAATTGAGAGAGGCTACCGTGGTCTGTGAGAAATAATTTCTCCTTGAGAGTGGGTTCACCGCTTACCGCATCAATGAACGTGTCCAAATGCAAATGGGTGACGCCCTCAAAGTTAGTGCTGAGGTAGGCGTGGTTGACAAGTTTCCGGATGTGGCTTGCTAACTCTGGGAAGGTCTCTCCCAAGTGTCATCTCAGATTTTTCAATTGTAGATGACTGGTCTCGCCCAGGGCGGTGTTACTGAACTGTTCTGACAACGCTCTTTCTAGCTGGGTGTATGTGGGTGTATAGTCTGTCCCGAGATCCACGAGAACTTGGAGCACTTTTATAGAAAGTTTCGCGGCGAGATATTTTCCCATTTGCTGATCGTTCCACCCGTTCGTACGACTGATGATCTCGAACTGTACTTTGTAGTTGGCCCAGTTGTTCTCTCTGCTAAATTCAGGGGGGGGGGGAGAATGACTCGGCCAGGTCCACGTGAAGGACTGTGTAGTGCAAAGCCGGGAGGTGACGGTAGTCTGGAGACTGAGGAAAATGCAGATGTGGGTCGACGTATACGTGGTGGCGGTGGTGGTGTTGGTGTTTCCCGTCAGCATTGTTGATGATGATGAGGGTGCCTATCCTGAGAATTATAATTATTTATATGCGTACGTAAATTTGCTGACACCCACCCTGATGCGGATCCATAGACCGGTGTTGGTCTATGGACGGGAGGCGGTGTGTTAGGAAGATGATGGGAATGTTCTTCGGGCAGTTGTTGTAGGGTGTGATGTGTCGCATGGCTGATGGGAAAGACATAGGATATTGTACATTAGAGTTGTCACCTTGCTACATATCACCTACTGATGACGCGGGTGAATGCTAACTTTGTGAAGGATAATAAGTGTGCCCATATATGGGTCTTTGTCGAGCTCGTCCATGATCCGGCCCTGATGGTGTTGGCCTATCGCGGACATCTGAAATAGTGCGAAATTCAGTTCCCACTTGTGAGGTATTGCGGAATGTCCCCTCACTGATGGGCGAGACCTGTTGTAAATGCGGTGCTGGTGATTCCGCACTGCTGGAATTTATTACCTAGTCGGTGAGCACGCGAGCATTGTGTCCATTGTATGATGCTACCTCTTGATCGACGGAGTCGTCGCTGAATGGAGACATAGAGCTAAGCTCGCTGTAAGGTGTGGGCGTGAGTTCACTCCATAATGCCCCTCAAGCCCCACATCGGACATCACTTGTAGCTCGCGGGGTTGCATTGGGTCATTCTGGTGCATAATGTCGGGTCGCTGCGCCGCCACATGTGCACGATGAACGAGACGGCTGGCTAGCCCCCGGTCTCGGGGTTCCAGATCCCATGCGATGCCGACCTGTGGTTAACAAAGATCAGCTCCTAAGGCCGGTGGAACTCAATTATTCCGGTGGAGCCAATGCGACCATTGCCGCTAACATTAAACTGAATGGTGTCAGCCCACGAATGGGTGTCACCGGTATGCCTGCCCATAGCAATTTCGAAGCTATGAACTTACAAGGATTTGTAATAAGAGCATAAATAAGTAATTAAGAAAAATATAACCTATACAAACCACAGAGTTTGATAGATAACAGTGAGCATACAAATAATACATGACATAAAGACAGCCGGTGAACTTCTAAAGGTGGAGGAGGTACTGCACAGACTCTTGAGTCTGCAGAGGTCCCCTCGCAAAGGAGGCTCCCGCATACGAGACACTAATTAACTTAATAGAAGTTACAATACATGTATGCTGAAAAGGATAAGGAAAAGAAACTCCTAGCATGGCGAGAGGCATTGTGCCTCACGCGGGCATTACTTCTAGATGCTATTTATTCCAGTGAGAAGTAGTAGCCTCGAGTGGGCCGCTGCCACTGGATTCTTGCGAGAGGCAAGTGCCTCATGTGGGGCTCCGTCACAGGAAAATGCCCCCACTGTCAAAGCGGAGAAAAAGTGTTGGCAAATAGGGCCACTCTTTTATTCAACCAGAGTGATGTGAAATTGGCACAAGCAGATTTTTATAACTGCCCTATCATTACGGTGGGGATAGAGAGACGAATATCAACCGCAAATGTCCTTCCCGTGAGGGCGTGGCAGATTCCAACATCTTGCCCAGACATTTTTAATGAGTTGGTTGGAGATGCGCATCTCGTCCGTCACCAAGTCCTATGGAGCTAAGTATTGACCTGCCATTAGGTTTATACTCAAGTTGCCTAATATGCACTGCGGTGCAGGAGAAATATCCTAAGAGAAATATGATATTATAATAATAATAATAATAATAATAATAATAATAATAATATGTGTTCGCAGTGCTTCCTACATTGGCAAAGATAACTAACTACTAAGTATCCAAAGATAGGGGGTGGGGTGTATGTGAAACCGTACCTTGGCCATCACCGCTCGGAAACCTCCGATAGTTTCCCAGAGTCGGATCATCCCACGGTGCGGATAGGAATATCCAAAACAATTAAGAAGCCATCAGGCTTAGTGGAACATGAAAAAAGACAATAACCTCATAGATATGAGGCCCTATAGGTATTTTGGCCAATTTTAAACAACCTTGCCGGGGTGATGGGCTAGATTACCACAACGACCGGAAAAGAGGCGTACACTATGTGTCTATTAACGAAGAAATTGTCTCTAATCACATTAAACCTATCCTATCGAGCTGAATAATCAGGTTTAGTCGGTAGCATGCCGGGCTAAACAGAGTTATAGCACGGACACCGACCTCAGTGTAAAATTGTTGGTGGTGGGAGAAGGTAATGCATATATAAATGTTGCTGTATAGTATTTCCTAATGCACTGCAGTCCTAAGTTTTCTATAAATAAGCAAAACATATCAACAAGATGGCCGCTGGCCATATACCTAACTAACCAAGTGCAAAACGGTGACAGTATATGATTTGATTAGAACAGTGGTAATACAGGTTGATAGACCTAATACGGTGTTGTCAATTAACCTTACAGTAAACAAAGATAACTATAAACAGTAATAATAAAGAAATTGAAAGTATCGGGCCTAAGACCGGGACGGTACCTATTAGTCATCAGTACCTTTTATGGAAATAAATTATATTAACAACAGGATGGTTGTTGAAGGTCCACTTTTCGGCGTAGCTGGCAGATCCGGTGAGTTATCCACCGAGGAACATCGCTGCTCTACATCACGTAGAATTACATGATTGGCCCTTAAGGGCTCACCGCAAGAACAGTTCCTTTACAGATGTTAATTAAAATACGAAACTATTTAAGATCTAAAATGCTTAATGCGGTGAGTCGGGAACTGCTTCGGTGCGGGCTGATCGGAAAATCTCTTGGAACCGAGATGATGTGTGTATCTGTCTTTGGTGTACCGGGTAGTTAGTCAGCTTCCCATACTTTGGGCATCCCCGACTGTTCGGCCCCCCGGCGGACGATGCTCCTGATCTACTGAAATAGGCCTAGCACCTGCCTACATATGTCCTACCAAGATCTAGCTGCAGCTCACTATAGGTTTGGTTACAGTCTACGGAGGCATATCTTAGGTCTACCAAGGCATAGCTAAGGTCTAGTTATGACCTACCTACGGCCTGCCAAGGCATAAATAGTGCATACCAAAGCATATTTAAGGACCACCTTAGGTCTAGCTAATGCCTACCAAAAGCACGTGCCATGCACAATCACAGATTTTTTTTTTTTAACATCTCATACGATACACACACACCCCACCAGCCCAACCGCCCCCCCCCCACTCCCAACCTCCCCCCTCACCCACCACCCACCCCACCCCAAATTATTTGGTTGGGGACATGCCCCGCCCCATGTTCCGCCAGCCTTAGTCACCCGTTTCCCATTTTTTTGCCGAATTCGGCCGGGAACATTCTCAGGCACACAGAAATGTCTTTTACTACTAATAACAACATTAACCTTTGACCTCGTTATCCTTGTAATGTGTCTTAACTGGATAGATAACCATGAACCGAGTTTATCACTGCAATAGTAGGCATTTAAGCGATTTGTTTTTCAATGGCAAAATGTTAGCTTTGACAAAGCAGACGTCTGAAATACATACCTCAATGTAATTCCGGCTTTTGTGTAAAGAAGAGCACATGTTGCTAACTGCGTGTACCCAGCGCGAAAGTACTCTGTCCCTGGGACATTATAAAGCGCAATATGATAAAGATGCATGAACCTATTTTGTAGATATACAAGCAAACTATATAAATTGTAGCAATACAGTTTACCCTCTATGTATGTACCACACGTCTATAAAGGCCACCTTTTCCTGGTACCAATGGTAGCCTTTATAGACAGGTGTACCTGTAAATAAATTATAGGATAAAGCCTTCAGAATATACGAAAAATGTGTCAAAAGTAACGGAATCGTCGTAAACAACATGGTCACAATATTTTATACATTCTCCCTTTAGATGCATGTAAATGGTTAAGCTGCACCAGAAACGAATACAGTCTGGTTGGACATGTCCCATGAGATTTGTTTGCCGAATTATTTTCTTTTTAAATGTCACCTTTAGAGTCTCAATAAATGGGTCTTAGGTGATCATTTTACTTTTTTTCATTTAGACATTTTATTGGCTCATTCAAGGTCATCTCTCACAACTATGTCGAAGAATAGGCACACGTGTATGTCATATATGAAAGCTAGACTATAATATGAGGGGTTTAGCGTGAAAATTGTCTGTATATTGACTGTATACACGTTTTCTGGACATACATCCCACATGTGTTATTTCTAACGTAGACATCCTAAGCTTTAATTTGATATGCTTTATGCCTGTAGCTTAGACAAACGACCACGAATGACGCTGTAAAATTCCCAACTGGAAAAATTAAAATTCCCATCCACTTTCTGTTTATTGAGACCCTAAAGATGGCATTAAAATAAGTGCGAAGGCAGCTTTGTCAGATGTATCCTAAATTCCGACAGAGAGACCGACAAACATACTTATAATATTCGTAGTCGCGAAAAAGATTGGCAAGCAACTGTCGTGGAATCACAGTCAACCAGACACTAAGCCTCTTGAAAGGATATTTGATTTCTGCTCCCTGTCTACAGCCGGGGCTAATCAGATGTAGTTTGTTGGAGGCCTGTCTCCTGCTCCAAAAGTGATTTCCTAAAAATAAATTGATTACAGTCATTCATATCATTAAGTTAACTATAATTTTAGCATTATAATCTAAAGAATAACGCACACGTAATTATTTTATGAAAAGCAAAGTATTTTATATTCGTAACTCGTGCATACGACTTAATACCTCAACTTAGTAAAGATGGCGGATGTGGAAGTGGAAGAAAAACATTGGGTAGAACTTGTTCTGACGTAGCCTATGTGTCTCGTGTTTGAGACCACTACTATTATGTAATATATATATATATATATATATATATATATATATATATATATATATATATATATATATATATATATATATATATATATATATATATATATATATATATATATATATATATATATATATATATATATATATATATATATATATATATATATATATATATATATATATATATATATATATATATATATATATATATATATATATATATATATATATATATATATAGATAGATAGATAGATATATTTATATATATATATATATATATATATATATATATATATATATATATATATATATATATATATATATATATATATATATATATATATATATATATATATATATATATATATATATATATATATATATATATATATATATATATATATATATATATATATATATATATATATATATATTTATATATATATATATATATATATATATATATATATATACTACATAATAGTATGCTTCTAGGAGTATGAGTCTCTACTATTAGGCAGTAAATATTACATAAAAAGAGAGCACTTAGACGCACTCAGGCGTACAGCGGTGTACATAACTACCATTAACAGTGGGAAGGCGTATGGTTGGTGGATGGATGGGTGGATAACTGAATGGATGGATGGATGGAAGTTTAGAGGGATGTAGGGATAGAGTGGTAGAGTAGTTTAGAGAGGGTGGGCCGAAAGATGGAGTGATGGATGGATGGGGTATTTGTGAGTGAGAACGGATTGATGAGTGGTAGTGGGATGGGTAGGTGGGTCCATCTACTTACCCATCCATCCATCCATCCATCCATCATTCTACGCACTCACCATCCATCCATCTATCCATCATTCAACCCATCTACCCATCGAATCCCAGACATGCCCCCACCGGGACAAAATCAGTACTGAAAATGTAGGTTTGATAGATCGTTACAGTCGGAGAAGCTATGTACACCGAACGCGTCACACCCAACGGGTAATACTAGTTAGTTAATAACATGTCTCTGTATAGGCCTATAGAATAGTATGACACGTCTGGATCAGCTGTTATGACGGTAATGTCTGAACTGGGTTACCATATGTGTGCAGACAGAAATACCCGGCTAACTCGCCTGTTAAGGACAACCGATGATGTGAAACCCCAGAAGCGAAGAAATGGCTAATCTAAAACAATGAATTATCCACCCACACCGCCACACACACACACACACACACACACACACACACACACACACACACACACATACGCACGCACGCACGCACGCACGCACGCACGCACGCACGCACGCACGCACGCACGCGCGCTCGTGCACATACATACGAGCTCGCACTCTCACACACGCACACGTGCGCGCGCGCACACACGCGCGCGCGCACGCACGCGTGCACACACAGGCGCACGCGTACACACAGATGCGAATCATATATACACAATTTAATGCACGCAAACTCGCAGGTAAACACACATATACACACGCGCATGGATGTAATAACGCACGCACGGCCGGCCGAACCTTATACGCATGCGCAATTGCAAAGATATGTGCACATGCAGACGTACATTCATGTAAGAATGCAAATACACACACATACATACTCATGTAAATATGAAGGGCTATGCCTATACATGGCTGCCTACTTACACGGATATTATGCGTTTAATTTCAACCAATCATAATATTGATGAATAAAGCAATTCGACCAGTAGAGAAATCAATCATGAAAATTTCACTAAATTCAAATGAGCTTTTTAAACAGGGACCATATACCAAGTGTAGGCGTGGTCTATAGCATGTGGATAACCGCAGCGAGCAATATAAAGCGGTGTCAAATATAAATATACGATGCTATGATAGAATATGATATCAACTTGTTTTTTGCGCAATTTTGAGATGTATTTCCGAGGATTTCCTATTGACACTAGGTAAATCTGAAAATTTTAAGGGAATCGGTCTATAAGTAAAAGATTTCGGAATATAATTACTTTTGCCCTTTATTTGAATCCGGCATCTTTTCACGGTATCGACAATATACATTCACCACGTAATTCCGATACTGAGTATGTGACTGTTCCGAGAACTCAAACCTAAAAGTACATCAAGTTCTGACCTAGGCCTATCTAAGGCGACGTGGTGTTCGCATCGCGCGTCGGGGATTGGGGGTGGGGGATGGAGAATGACGCGGGACGCGGTAGCAATGTCAATTATGGAACACCGTAGCATAATGATCATTTATATTTATATAAATTTGTCTGCTTAATCCTGATTTCATGGTTTATATATACTTATACACATTTCTGTCTGCTTAATGCTGTTTTTAACAGTGTCTGCTTAATGTTGGTTTATACATATATACATGTGTCTGCTTAATCCTGGTTTCGTGGTTTATATATACTTATATACATTTCTGTCTGTTTAATGCTGGTTTTTAACACTGTATGCGTAATGCTGGTTTTTAACACTGTCTTCTTAATGCTGGTTTATACATATATACATTTGTCTGCTTAATCCTGGTTTCATGGTTTACACGTATATATAAGTATATACATTTCTGTCTGCTTAATGCTGGTTTTTAACACTGTCTGTGTAATGCCTGTTTATACATATACACCTGTGCAAAAGTTAAGCACCACCCTATTTTTACGCACATGCGAGGGTATATTCATGTGCTATGAAGAAAGCAATAGCATAAACATTTATGTACCCATTCATCTTAGTGCAAGAGGTAATAATGCAACTAGAGGAATGCTGATTATGATGGTGGGGAAACACTGTATGTTTTTGTTTGAACTTGAAAACGAGGCCTGAATATGGTTACGTTGACACAACTGACAACTCTTGCCCTACAGTTGACACACGTGGCTAGATTGTCATTAATGGTATCTGAAAACGAAGTTTAACATCTGTGCACGAGTTTGAGACTGTCATTATTAATACCGGGTATATCCACCTTGTGCCTGGATGACGGCCTGGACACGACATCTCATGCTGGTCACCAACCGACTGATACGCCATTGTGGTATTCGTTGCCATTCAAGATGGAGTGCGTCTGTTAATTCCTGTAGGTTCTGCACAGGAGGATCCCTCCTTCTCACCATGTTTCCCAGAATGTCCCAGATATGCTCAATAGGGTTCATGTCAGGGCTCCTTGTTGGCCATGGTAGGGTTTCGATGGCATTCTGGCGGAGGTATGCATGCACAGCTCTAGCACGATGTGGTCGGGCGTTGTCATCCATGAATATAGGGTGGGTTCCAGGTGCATGATTTACAAAATGAGGGACCACAACTCTATCCAGTATGGAATCTTGATATCTTTGTCCATTTAGTGTTCCAGGTACAGTCAACAGATCCAGCTTACAATCAAATGAGATGCACCCCCATATCATAACGGAACCTCCACCAAATGGAACTTCTTCCATGATGTTACGTTGGTCATACGCCGTGCGTCTGGACCTCCATACACGAGTTCGACCATCTGTGGCATGAAGCAGGAACCGACTTTCATCGGACCAGTGTACCCGTCTCCAGGATCTCATGTTCCAGTGTCTTCTTTCGTTGCACCACCTCAGATGCTCCTCTTTGTGGTGTGCAGTGAGGAGAGGACGTCTGACAGGTCTCCTAGCTTTCATGCCAGCAGCATACAGTCTCCTTTTGACGGTAGACATTGACACTCTATTGCGCGTTTCCCATTGCTGGCTGAGCACTCTGCTGTTGGTGAATGGAGATCTCCTAACAAGGCGTACTAGAGCTCGATCATCACGGGCAGTAGTCTTCTTCGGTCTTCCAGATCTAGGCCTGTCCTTCACCTCGTTAGTTTGCCCATGTTTTGCAATCAAACGACTGATTACAGTATGGTTAATGTTCAGCTGTCTGCCAATCTCTCTGCATGACATACCAGTGGTATGCATGCCTATGATTTGCCATTTCACACGATCACTTAACCTTCGTCTTGCCATAGCGGTTCACAATCAAGAGCTAATTCTCTCTGTACAAATAAACCACGGTCATGAACACAAAATTCCTAATCTTGTCGCCTAAATCTGTATGTAATGTTCTACACCTCAAACTGGACTTTTACATAACTGAACACGTGTGCTGTTTCCCGCCACGCACGGACATCAAGCGGCGTGAAGTCATGCATGCATGTGCATTTCGTACTTGGAATTATGTCAGCTAACGCGGGGACAAAAAGTATGGCAGCCTAGTTGTACCATCATGTTTCTACGTTCTATTGTTTTTGCTGGTGCTTAACTTTTGCACAGGTGTATATATGCATTTGTCTGCTTAATCCTGGTTTCATGGTTTATATATACTTATATACCTTTCTGTCTGCTTAATGCTCGTTGTTAACATTTGTCTGCTTAATCCTGTTTTTTATATATACTTGTATACATTTCTGACTGCTTAATGCTGGTTTTTACCACTGTCTGCCTAATGCTGGTGGATACATATATACTATATACATGTGTCTACCTAATACTGGTTTCATGGTTAGTATATGCATGTGTCTGCCTAATGCGGATTTCATGGTTTATATATACTTATATACATTTCTGTCTGCTTAATGCTTATTTTTATCACTGTCTGCTTAATGCTGGTTTATACATATATGCATGTGTCTGCTTAATGCTGGTTTTATGCATATGGATTTTAAGTAGACACCAAATCGTGTATATTTTATATTATTGATTTCATTGATCAACTGGATTCATACGTTAGGCTAAATAAAATGTGTACTTAGAATTTGCTGTTTGACTAAATTATCTGCCATAAGTAAAGATATACAAAAGTGTCTACTTAATGCTGATTTTTAGACATTTTCTGCTTAATGCTGCAATTATATATATATATATATATATATATATATATATATATATATATATATATATATATATATATATATATATATATATATATATATATATATATATTATTATTATTATTATTATACTATTTAATATCCCTCTCCCGTAACAACGTGCCATTGTTGCCAGCCGCACGCACAGAATAAATTAATTTCTGATATTTTAGCATCTCTACAATCCAAACAGGTTTTCAAGCGCAACATCTTGAAATACGAATTCGCGTGAAAATTGACTCGTTGTTAGGGGATAGGGATATTAAATAGTCACAAGTATGTTTCTTACTTTTTATATCGTGTGCCGTGACTGATATGTGTGCTCGAAAGTTGGCAAGCTGAATGGACCTTTTCAGTTTTAGCAATGCCCCGCCCATCTCTGGCTAAGCTCCATCCACAATTTGCCCTTGTTGAGTTCGATCGTAACGCCTAGTCAAATTAGTTTCAAAATAGTCAACAGCGTGCTTATTAAATAGCAATGATATACAATTCATACAAAGTGTCAGACTAGTAAGCGTTTTAGACGGACTCAATCGAGTCAGTCATGCTGTAATTGATTAACGCGCCATCCTACGCATCACGTAGTTGATTATGACGTCATGCAATGGATTGATAAACTGGAAATGTCCATTGTTATAAAATGCGGTGATAGCGATAAATAATGGCAATAAGAATTTCCTATCATGTTGAAGTCCAGCCCATAAAATGTCTGACGAGAAGAGAAGCCATACTTTGTAATTCAGTATGGCATTAATGTGAAAGCATTGCCATGTCTTGTCATATCCGTATCAGATACGTTGTCACAAATATCCGATTGCGTTGATAAAACTCTCAGATATTTTGAAAGATGGCTAATTTTCGATTGTTGCAGCATTACCGAGACGCGTCATTTTGGAACGGCGCACTGGGAATAGTACAGATGATTGTTTGACATTAGTATATAATAGGGATTTAGAAGCACAGTGAGAACTACATAGATGGTAGTGCCAAGAGACCGGTAATTCAGAAGGGAGGCTGGTATATGGATCTGGATATATGTGGAGGCGATCTGGTTCCACCTTTAAATTCTAGTACCGTTTTAACTATTTTATATTTTTAGATCCTGTGAATACAAAGGAATAGAAATGATAGTGTTGGATAATGTCAAGGAATCTCTCTCATGTAAACATGTCAGCAATGAATATTACCAGCACGATCGTTAGTCATGCACTCTGGAAACATACTGTATTTAAGCTAAGCTGACAATACTATTCAATGATTCATGGATCCAGTTTCTCAGTCAATTATTTTAAGTCATAATAAACTACGTGGCGTGCAGCCAAATTAGTTTCAATACATTCAAGAGAATGGTTATTAACCCTTTAAGCCTTAAATGTGTTAAAGCAAATTTCAAAGAGAAGACTATTTTTTTTAATGTACCACTGGATTGACTTGCTCCGTTATCGAGTCAGTGAGTCCAGCGGTAAATTTTCAAAAATAGTCCTCTCTTGGTCTGCAAATTGACATTTCTAATGACAACTGTAGAAGCCGTTTTTGGCTGATATGAGTGTTACGGGTTAAATGAGGGTTAAATGGTAAAGACATGCATATAAAGACACAACGTGACGGACTATTACGCGTAAAGACTAAATCTAGTCATTCATAACGGCATTGATTAACAATCCGTCTTGTTGTACGAATTATATTTAATAAACATTCCCTTGAATATTTCGAAACTAATTTGACTGGGCGTTGTAGCAAAAACTTGGCATGTTAAAACTCTACCGCTTTGGCTATGGCTCTTTTAATAGCTTATGGTCCCGCAATAAAATCTTGACATGGTAAAACGGTCCCGATTTAGCTATGGTCGTTCCGATTTGCTTACACCTTCCAGAATCGAGGCGTGACCGTACAGTATAAGCATATACATAATGCAGCCAGACTAGAGTTTTCGTGGGATTCTGCCTACTAGCCGGGGTTGTGGCCACATTTTAACGAAAAGTCCTACTAATTTATTCTTGCACAACTAGAATAAATTGAATAGGCACACATGTTACTTTCTTCATCAATATCTTGGCTAGCATGCCCATTCAGTAACGGCCTGACATATCACTAGGATGCATCACACACATAATGATTCGATTAGCTAATGTGTCGTGAATGGATATTGCTAGAACATTACCAGGCAGTATATATGCTCCACATAAAATGGCGGTGAACCAGTTTTTAACATCCGCTTGAGTATATCCTACCTATACAGAGATATGATCAGACTTACATACAGACCCAGACAGGCAGACAGGCAGTCAGCAGGCAGGGAGGCAGGCATGCAGACAGACGGATGGATTGGCGGGCTGACGGATGGACGGACGGACGGACGGGCATACAAACAACGTAGCACTTGTAATTGATGACTCCAATCTGCCGCTCCAGCTTATAATAATCAATTATGCCACATGTGGGCATTGGCTGTTGGTAATCATAATTCACAGAGAATACGTTGTCATGTTGCTGGGAGGTTCGTCAATTGTATGAATTATATGTCTTTGATAGTTTTACAATTTAATAAACATTCATCATTTTGAAATAAATTTGACTCGGAACTATTGCAGTCATAGACAGCAACAGTGTACATGCATTGTTACCATGACAGTAATGTCGACAAAGTTAGACCATACGCCACATCCAGCCAGTTGCAGGTCTTTATCTGGAAAAACTATTTCGTAGTGGAAGCGAGTCTAGGGGTTATAGGAACTCACACATGCTATTATGATTGGGCCAACATGTTAATGCTGGATTAATCTGAAATGTATGACCTCAAAATGAAATTAATGACAAATAGCAAATTTAGTGATGATGAGATCAAGTTTCAAGCATATTGGAAGCACTTGAATTTAAGGTAATTACACGGATCAAAATTGAATATCAGTAGATCACGGATTATAGAGTTAATGCCGCTAGGGGATTTACAGCAACATGATAACCATGGGTTAAGGCAATGAACTAGAATTCTAAGTTATTTAACTGATCATGAATCTAATATGTTGTGGTGCTTAGTATAAAAGATAAAGCTCACATGTCTCTGCTTGCCGGCCAAATTTGCTTAACGATATCGATATACCCATAATCAAGGTATAATCACAGAAATGTATGACTAAGTTGGTCGGACGTTGCTCCTGATTAGACAACTACAATAACACCGTCGATCTCTTTAACAGTGCTGATCTAAAGCTAATT
This sequence comes from Chaetoderma sp. LZ-2023a, assembly GCA_034401795.1. Taxonomy (NCBI): domain Eukaryota; kingdom Metazoa; phylum Mollusca; class Caudofoveata; order Chaetodermatida; family Chaetodermatidae; genus Chaetoderma; species Chaetoderma sp. LZ-2023a. The sequence continues at coordinate 60,667,268 of CM067366.1, read as the reverse complement.
GCGTAAGGTGCGCTTCAACTCAAATTCTAGCAATTAAGGTTCAACAGCTCTGATCTTTATTTCAAAAGATGGAACTGCTTAAACTACCTTGCAAGAGCCAGAAAATCAACCTATCCAGGAGGGAACAATTATGCTATTCAATGGTTGATGACCACATGCATCACCTCAAAGTATTCACCACTGGCCCATGGGTTAATGAGTAGTAGTAGTTTTTCAAAATAATTTCCTGCACACTTTACAAGATCCTAGATAACACCCAGAAATATCAGAGTTCCTGCTAAGTTTGGCTGAAATTATCATAGTGGTTAATGAGTAATACTCTTGGAAAGAACTTCCAGAAGCCCTATTTCGAATACATTACTTGACCCCATTATAATTAACAATATTAGGCTTGTCAAAGATAGTGGCGTTCTTGCACCTTTTTGTAGCGATCATACCCCAGTACATATGACCATAACATCCTGCATACCCAAACGGAAATCATACAAGCGCCATATATGGGATTACGCAAAGGCTGACTGGGTTAACTTTAAAAACCACATATCTAATGCTCCGCGGAGTACCCTTTCCGACGAGCATGACGTCGATAGCTGGTGCCAAACCATTACTACAAATATTACTAATGCAGCCAATGCTAGCATACCAAACAAATCAGTCACCATCCACCCAGATGATAAAGCCTGGATGTCTAGCAAAATTAGACACGAGATGAGAATTAGAGAAAAACTGTATAAGAAAGCAAGGAAAACCAAACAAGAACATGACCTTGCAAATTTTAAGAAACAAAGAAATTCGGTCAACACCTTAGTTCGGACAGCCAAACAAGAATTCAAAATCAAACTGGCAGAAAAAAATGGACGCACAGGTTCCAAATTGTGGTGGAAGTTGAGCAAGTTCTTTTTGTTTGATACTAACTCCAATTTTGGCGATATACCCCCCTTAAAACGTGGTGACGGCGCATTTACCTATGACTTTATTGAAAAGGCTAATCTTTTAAATCACTATTTTTCAAGTATTGCGACAATTGATGAGTCAAATGTGGAATTACCCCCTTTATTCCTATATACAGAACACTTTTTAAATACGATCACAATAACGACTCAAGACGTTCTAGATATACTTTCTAAGCTGGATACCTCAAAAGCTGTCGGTTCCGACAGACTAAGTCCTAAACTATTAGTCATGAGTAAAGAAATTCTAGCTCCGATTCTAGCACATTTCTTTAATTACTCACTCATAAATTCAAAATTTCCCACCTCCTGGAAAATTGCCAATGTAACTCCAATTTTTAAAAAGGGGGAAAGGGACTCGTGCACAAACTACCGCTCAATATCTCTCTTGAGTTGTCTTAGCAAAGTCATGGAAAGAACTGTTTTTAAATACGTTTACAACCACATTAGAGATAGCATCACTCCATATCAGTCTGGCTTTCTTCCTTCACATTCTACAGTAAATCAACTATTAGGAATATATACAGATATCGCCAAAGCTCTAGATGAACAAAAAGAAGTACTGTTCTTATTTTTCGACATTTCGAAAGCATTTGACCGAGTGTGGCATCGTGGCCTCCTACAGAAGCTCAAACAATTTGGCATCGCAGGAAATCTACTTTTATGGTTTGAAAGTTACCTTCATAATCGCTACCAGCGAGTAGTTATAAATGGTTACGAAACTACGTTGCTTCGATTACATGCTGGTGTGCCACAGGGCTCCGTTCTTGGGCCACTACTTTTCTTAGTATTTATTAATGATATGCCCAATGACATACTAAACAATATCAGACTATTTGCTGATGATACATGCCTTTATGTGATGTCGGATAACTTAGAAGACAACACACCTTCTGTTGACCATGATATGCAAGTAATGACCCATTGGGCAAACACATGGCTAGTCGAATTTAATGCTTCCAAAACAACGTCCCTATTTATTTCTCTACACAGAGATCCTACCGTTTTTCCAATAAATTTCACAAATTCTGAAATAGTTCCATCCACCCATCATAAACACCTTGGTATCTCGTTCAACAATAACGGTCATTGGCACAACCATGTGGAAAGTATAATAGCAAATGCCCAGCTCAAGCTCTCATTACTCAAAGGTCTAAAATATATCTTAGACCGCGAATGCCTCGAAATCATGTATAAGATCTTTATTAGGCCATCGCTGGAATATTCAGATGCTGTCTGGGATAATTTACCACAATATCTTGTTAACAGACTAGAAGACGTACAAAAGGATGCTCTTAGGACAATTAGCGGAGTGACGCGTAGTGCCCACATCGAAGGTTTGTATATAGAAACTGGCATAGAAACACTTTCCCACCGACGAGAAATTCACAGATTAGTCATGTTTTACAAAATTGTCAATGGGATGACGAGCGAGGCCGTGACTGATTATCTCCCTCCACTGATATTAGCGTGTAATCCCTACAATATCCGACGCTCGAATTCTTTCACCCCAGGTAGATGTCGAACGGATCTCTATCGTGAGTCGTTTTTCCCAGCAACAGTACGTGCCTGGAACACCCTTCCAGCCCCTTTCACTATGTCTAATACCCTACTGGAATTCAAGACCAAACTAAGAGCAATGCCCCGTATTCCCAGTCCCCCTCCGTGGTATTACGTCGGCTCAAAAGTGGCTAATATATGTTTAAGTAGGCTTCGTAATGGCTGTAGTGGATTAAATAGACATCTACTCGATAACTTCCTCTCTGACTCCGCCAGCTGCGCCTGCGGCCATGTTAATGAATCTGTTAAACATTACCTTTTTTACTGTCCACTTTTTAATTAACAAAGAACCACCTTTGTAAATGAGCTTGCTTCCAACCAAATCTCCTCAACAACACTAACCACACAGCAACTTCTATATGGCCGTGCTGACGTTGATGTAGAATTAAACATCACGGTTTCTACCATTCTATGTCAATATATTACTAACACCTGTCGGTTTAAATGACCTATAGTAATTTCAAACACCATTCATGGATTGTGTCGACAAATCTATAGCCGCGGAAGTTTCTGGATGGCCATGCAGTGTGGGCCAACGCCGGTGACTACAGCACATCGAGCTCCTTTCTCCTAATACCGCCTTGTGATTCGTCAAACCATGCTTTTCTCCTTCTCACCAAAGATTTTATTCTGTCTTCATTAGGCTACCTACAACATCTCTCCTCCTCCTCCTCCTCCCCCTCCTCATCTTTTGTCTCCTCCTCCTCCTCCTCCTCCTCATCCTCCTTCTCCTTCTTCTTCTTCCTCGTCTTCTTCTTCTTCTCCTTCTTCTTCTTCTTCTACTTCTTCTTCTTCTTCTTCTTCTTCTTCTTCTTCTTATTATTATTATTATTACTATTATTAATAATGTTATTGTTGCTATTACTGTTGTGACAGTTGGCAATATTATTATTCGCCTCTTGATTTATTTAATGTAATATATTTGTATGTAAGTGGGAGACACGCTCATAAGCCATTTCTTATTGTGCTCCCACATAGATTAAAAAATAAACCCTGTTTAAATCAAAAATGATGGGGGGGGGGAAGGTGTTTAGGCACATACGCTTGTGGGCTGCACCCCCTAAGAGCAAATATTCCCACAAGTATCTTCTGTACTTGGTGCCCCACCCCTTTTACCCCTTAACTGTATTTCCATAGGTGCGGACGGACGGACGAACGGACGGACGGACGGACAGACGGACGGACGGACAGACAGACAGACAGACAGACAGACAGACAGACAGACAGACAGACAGACAGACAGACAGACAGACAGACAGACAGACAGACAGACAGACAGACAGACAGACATGCAGGCATGCAGACATGCAGGCAGGCAGACTTGTTTGAATCACAGAAAATATCAACCACATATATCTTTCGCATAACTCTATATGGAATATCACAAACCCTTCAAATTGTAAGCAAGACATTATTTGAAATTTTGAAACTAATCATATCACCAGCATTACTCGGAGAAAAATACCAGATCTCAAAAACGCACAGCGCTACTTTGTTAACAAAACGCCATCATCATTTACAATGAATCTCATCACAAATCGAATAAATCTAATTTTTCTTAACACGTTCCGGGGAACGGAAGCAGAGCACAGTTTAAAATTGACTCGTTGGTGTAGGGATTTTATTTAGAGATGTTTACCCAATCTGGCCAATAGTGTGATTATCGCGAAGTTAAATACATTAGCGTGGATTTTCTTGCAGAACTATCTTCAAGGTCATATTCAACGACGGAAGTATTCTTTCCTCAAATATGTCGCAAGTAGTTTTAACAATGTACTGATTGTCAGATAAAGAAGCGTGCAGGGGGCAATCCAAGGGGTCGACAACGTGAATAAGCAGCTAATTACAGGAAGTCAAACACCGAATAACTAACATCATCCCAAGAACTTTCCTTTAATGAGCTGAATGAAAGAATCTGTCACAGTAAAATCACTACATAACCGAAGCGCGTCTTGGCTCAAGGCTGAATGGACCTTTTCAGTTTTAGCTATGCACCACCCATCTCTAGCTAAGCTCCACCCACACCTCGCCGAGCTGTGATTGATAGATTCCCTAATGCCCTAACTATCAGTTTCCTGAACGCTATGTAGGTAAGCTCTTGAACATTGTGTAACTAATTTGACTGGGTGCTGTTGCAGCAACAGCGCCAAGTTAAATTAGTTTCAAAATATTCAACAGAATATTTATTAAATAGTAAAGACATACAATTTCTACAACACCCCAAAGCCCGTCTTCAAATATGCGTTCGTGACGTGCTTATCGACGGCATTCATGACGTCATTCATTATGGTGTCATTCTACATGTGACGTAGTTGATTATGGCACCATAGGATGGGTTCAGTGGAGATGTTTGTTGCTGTACGGGTATGCGTCGCGTGGGTGTGAGCTTTGGTGAACCAAGGCTGCGTGACAGGTATTCATAGAATCGCAATGACGTCATCACAATCAAATGTCCCATAATACCTTGTGAGCGACGCCATTTTTGGAGGGGCTAATTTAACATTACGAGCAATGGGCCGGGAAACGTTAATTACATTTTTTTACAATCTTACACAATTCAATCTTGAGATGATGGTTTCTGATACCAGGCCAGGTTAGTAAAGATTCTAAGATACAGGAGTGTATGGGTTGAGCGTCATGGAAAATGTAAACAATGCGTTTCTATGGGCCGCGCTCTTTAGCATGTAGTACATTTGCCCCAACTTTAATAGCGGCGATCTCAAAATTCCCGGATGTCCGAAGCTATGAATAGAGTTCATATATACCGTATTCCAACTGTTCTGCATACGATTTCTAGAATACATGGTGCGGTTTTTATTTACGTATCCGGACCCTTAGATGCAGCCTTGTCTGTATACCGGCATATGGACGCACGCCGGGTAATTAGTGTTATTTTGGATTTTCTGCCCTCTCTGTACACGTATTTGTACCCGTACACGGGAATTATAACTTACCGGTCGTAATCCATGTACATACACGCGCGTTCATTGCTGTGATAAGCTTGTATGCAGATTTTATTTCAATAGCTTAATTGCATCTCTCCAACCCAAAAAAAATCTTGACATGTTAAAATGTTGCCGATTTGACTATAATAATAATAATAATAATAATAATAATAATAATAATAATAATAATAATAATAATAATAATAATAATAATAATAATAATAATAATAATAATAATAATAATAATAATTTAAGGAGGGTAAATCTTCAGTTGTCTGATTTTGGAGAGGCCCTCACAAGAATATATATATATATATATATATGTATGTATGTATGTGTGTGTGTGTGTGTGTGTGTGTGTGTGTGTGTGTGTGTGTGTGTGTGTGTGTGTGTGTGTGTGTGTGTGTGTGTGTGTGTGTGTGTGTGTGTGTGTGTGTGTGTGTGTGTGTGTGTGTGTGTGTGTGTGTGTGTGTGTGTGTGTGTGTGTGTGTGTGTGTGTGGGTGGGTGGGTGGGTGGGTGTGTGGGTGGTGGGGGGGGGGGGGGGGGGGGGGGGGGGTATAAATATATAGTAGTAGTGCATATAGTTAGTGTAGTTAAGTTATTTTCAAACTAATTTGACAGGAACCTATTGTTGCCATAAGAAACACCATCTCCAGTAAAACTAGTCTCGAAATATTCAACATATTATGTACTATATTGTAAATCATGTTGGTGCATTGGCCGGGTGTAACCCTGTCATGGCGAAGTCGGTCAAAACATGTCTCTGCGCTGATCTTAAGGAACGACTATTTTTAAAAGATTTACTCGGTAATAGAGCCAGTAATAAGTGTTAAATTTCCAATGATAGGCTTCACGCAGCCTGCAAATAGAAATTCAATAAGCAGATATTCTGATTTCCTGGACCAAATATAGCCTTCAATGTGGTTAAAGGCTTGATGCAAAATATAGCCTTCAATGTGGTTAAAGCCTTGATGCAAAACATGGACGAATATAATGACTGCTTGATGATTTGTAATCAATAGACTAATTTGGTATTTGTTTATGTTAGATCCGATAGCAATCATGCAACATGATTTATCGAACTATAAGTGCAACCAACTTCAGGATGTGATTTAGTAAAGAGACAGCATCTGGTAGGAGTAAATACATTTTGAAATCCTATTTTATTTTGGTAATGTAATGGGCGTATTCTACGGTTACCGCATACCGTTTTCTATACACATATTCTGGACAGTTTATCCATATTTGTTTTCTTTACTAATTTTATGTAAACCTTTGTGAGCACTACGGTTTCTTCGCGTGAGGAATTATTTTAAATACGGAACGTGCTTATTGATAAGAACGTAAAACAAGCTTAAAGCGATGCTAATCGCATCGCAAATGTTATACTGCACCGATAGATTATGGTTTATAGATTCCAGATCATTCATATCCTGTCACATTACCGTTTCTGTATCACAATTATCTGCTTTGTAATATCGCGCACATGTTGAACAGTGATAGCCACCATTTTGTCTCCTCAAGCGATAGTGCGTGATGGCATGTAAGTGCCAATGCATTACATTCTTTATTATGTAATATTCATCTCGTTGAATATTTTGAAACTAATTTGACTGAAGGTTGTTGCTGTCAACTTCCACTCAAATTAGTTTTAAAATATTCAACCGCTTACCTGTATGATTGCTTTTATACCACACTGCCAAACTATAGCTGGCGCCTCTAGGACTGAGCTATATCTGGTAGCGGGCTCGCTAGGATTTTTCTGATTGGTTGAAAAGTAAATCGTGACAGCCATCATAGGCTGTAGAAATGCAGCGACATTTAGCTACTAAAGCTTGAATATCTCTCTTTAGCGGCATGATGAAAAGCTTAGTTTATGACTGGCCTATTAGATCACCTGAATAGCTATCAAGAGTTCAGATTAGTTATCCTTTAAATGTCTAGACAATTTGAGAATTTCAGACGAAGTACTGGCGCCACAATTTCTAGTCTCGGTCGGTCGCAAAACGTCAAAAGACTTTCAGCGTCGAGGATCCAAACCGTAAAAGATTATAGGGCCGCTTAAATTATAGGGCCGCTTAAAACGTTGGCTCGTAAAACAACCACAACATATAATTTATAACGCGCATAGCGTGGGGTGGGGGTGGGTGGTGATCAAGGTGTACCTGAAGAAACGCGCACTACGATGTATGTGAATGTAGTAAACTACCAAGACCACCACTGTATGCAATGTACGTTTGGTTAATAATTGATATTTTGATCCGTTGATCAAGTATATGACGCCATTATCAATTACGTCACATGTATGCTGACGTCACAAGCAGGATTGACAGAAATACCCCATCATGAACCTGGAATAGTCTGTCAAGTGTACGAATTGTATGTCTTCGATGGATTTAATATTTAATAAACATTATGTTTAAAACATTAAAACTAATTTGACCTAGCGCTGATGCTGCCCTAGGAAATATTTTGTGATGAATATAGAATTTAATAGATAATCTGTTGAATATTTTGAAACTGATTTGCGCCATATGCAGCAACAGTCTCAGTCAAAGTAGTTCACTAACATTCAGGAGCCTAAATGTATTGTTACCTTGAAATTTAGATTCGTACGAATTGAGGTTCACAGATTCCAATACGCGGACAGGGTGCGTGATTGATAGCTAGGTGTGTACGGGGCATAGCTAGAAACAGGACGCTCTATTGTGGACAAGGCCAGATGTACATATCGTAGCACAGCTGGAGATAGAAAGGTGGAGTTAGAAATTATGGCCAGGCTAATACACCCAGTAATATTGGCATCAACAACCCCCAGTTAAATTAGTTTCAAAATATTCAACATAATGTTTATTAAATGATAAAGACATACAATTAGTACAACAGACGGTCTATTCCAGGTTCGTAACGGAGTGTTTCTGTCAATTATGATTGTGCCGTCAGCTTGCTTTGTGGCGTAATCGATTATGACGTCATATGCGTGACTGACAGATCGGATTCATCCATTTTCGGGGTTATCGTGTACAGTTAAGGAATAGTAGAATCTTAATTAAGAATCATTACTACGCCACTATATAGCGGGATAGTCTATTAGTATTGCTATTAACTATATTAATAGAGATATCTGATAAATATGTCTTTCGCTAAGAAAATGTCTTTTCTCAAAAGGACTGCTAGTTGAAATGTCACTGCAAAGAACCAACTAGCGCCGTCTAGCAAAGAAATGTCGTTTCGTCATAGAAGAACGTCATAAGATTCCAACCATCTATTGCGTTGTTAATACATCTTAGCTCTTTGCTATTACTGGTGGTGCAGACGTTGTTATTAATGGTATTAATCACTTATGAATTATACACCACGTCATCATGGACATGAAAGTGCAAGGTTCGTTGGAGTTTACGTGATCATTGAGATGTCTTCTGTAGACTTTACTAAGGGATTAACTGGTTTATCACTGCGATGCCAACTGACTCAATGGGTTATTAGGTTTGGGGATGCTAGTGCTCATTCGGAAAATGTGACTTTTCATCGTGGCAGAAGCAGTTGACACTAAGGAACCTTTCAGCATAGTAGATAGTATTTCTGGCTCTAAGAAAGTTTCGGTGACTATTTTTCTGAATAATGTAGAAATTTCAAAATTACGAATTATTTTTGCGGACCTTTTTATTGAGAAAATTGTCAAGATTCGAGGTAAATTAGTGAATGAGCTATCATATGTTGAGAACTTGTCTTCGCAAAAATGTTAGCTCTCGGTTGTTGATGCTATGTCATTGGATGAGGTCACATCTATTGTAAGAAAAATGCCTTCAAAGTCTTGTGAATTGGACCCCCATGCCTACTCAGTTTGTGATGGACTGCCTCGATGTGTTGGCACCTGTGCTGTTACGCATCGTGATTGCATCTTTTGAGTTTGGGATTTTCCCAGCCAATTGCAAAGCTGCCATTGTCCATTCCCTCATCAGGAAACTAAGTCTGGATCCCAATAGCCTTAATAATTATCGTCCAGTCTCAAACTGTTGTTTCTTTGAAAGTTCCTTGAGAAGTGTGGATTTTTTCGTTTGCATCCATATTTTTCCTCTAATAGTCTTTATGGCAAATTTCTGTCTGCTTATCGAGAGGGACATAGCACCGACATGGCACTCTTCGAGTCCTGGACGATGTTATGCTCGCTCTCGATAGGCAGCATGAAGTCATACTTGTGCTACTTGACCTTTCTGCGGCCTTCGATACCATCGATCACGACATTCTCATGAACAGATTGCGCTGTCGTTTGGGACTAACCTATGATTGGATTGTGTCCTTTCTTCGGGGTAGGACCCAGAGAGTTGAGATATTTTACTAAATTTACCAATTTTAAATCAAACCTAATAACATTTATTTTTAAACAACTTTTTAGTTAATGTGTATGTGTCACTGCTTTGTGTTATATAAAATATGATATGCTTGTTTTTATTGTACATGTACAGACTGTTGAGACTTGCGTCTAATGGTCTTTAAAAAATAAATATCATTGTTATTATTATTATTATTATTATTATTATTATTATTATTATTATCATTATTATTATAGCATCTAACAATATTAATTGGAATTCGAAGTGCTTCTTATCATCGAACTTGATGGCCGGTCTTAGAGCAAGTCCAATATGATATCGATATTAACAGACCAAGTACCAGTCAGTTTATAGATTGATCATAATCCATAATTAAGATGAAAGCTCAGCATATGTTACATCTGGTAGCATGTGACTTACGTTGGTAGCCATTTTAATGCAGCGTTTTGTACTTTGAAAAGGCAACAGCTTGGCATATGCGATTTTAAAGACGGACACGTATTCTACGTAATGACAAATATATTGGCTGGGGGCCCTCTCCTAATCCGAAGGCTCGCGGAGCCGCTCCAACAGATGTGGGGTCTCGGGGGTCATCCCACAGGACTAAAGGTATGCCTCCATTATAACCTATACGCATGGAAATCAGATTGGCAAGCCTGTGACAACCACAGTGGACTCTCCCTTCTCTCTAGAGCTGGGAATATAGTGGTCTTGCTGAACAGCCTGATATCACATCTAGAGGAAAGACTTTTGCCAGAACGCGAATGTTGGTTTCGATAGGGAGGAAGAACCACTGATATGGTCTTCGCAGCACGCCAACAGCTGACCAAGGCCGTTGATACACTATGCCGCGACGACCTCTGGAAGATCGTGGCTAAGTTCGGCTGTTCATCTAAGTTCATCACCATGTTTCATCAGTTCCACGACAGTATGCTTGCTCGGTGCTTATGAGGACTGATTCTTCACATCATTCTCAACCAGCACTGGTGTTAAACAGGTATGTGTGCTAGCCCCAACTCTATTCAGCATGATGTTCCAGAGGGTGATGGCGGATGTATTTAATGCGTGTGGGAGTGAATCAAAATAAGTTACAGAACCGACGGCAAGTTCTACAAGCAGAGGAGATGCCAAGCCCGGACAAAAGTACACACGGCAACTATCCATGATCCACCTATTCGCTGGCAAGAGATACAGCGTAACAGGGACCATTTCCAACCTGCATACAAAAAATCTCGGGCTGACCATCACCAACAAGATGGAAGTTATGTACTAAAACGTCCCACAAAGCAGTGGAAAAGTTCACATATCTGAGGAAACCCCTCTCAAGAGTTGGTCACGTTCATGACGAAATCAACGCACGTATTTGACAAAGTCAACACAGCCTTCGGCAGACTAAACACCTGAGTATGGCAGCGCAACTGCATAGAACTTCCAACTATACTCAGAGTATAAATGTCTGTTGTCGTGCCTACCATTATGTACGCTTATGAGACGTGAAACCTCCGCAATCAACACACCAAGAAGCTGAACCGCTTTAACGCAATGCGCTTCCATGAATTACTCAACATCATCTGGCAAGATAATGTGCCAAATACGGACGTGCTATCTCGTCCCCACCTACACAGCATTCCAACTATGCTGATGGAAGTACTTATCAGTATAGATGGAGCATGTGGCAAGAATCTCAGTTCTGCGTTTGCAAAAAGAAACTCCTGTACGGAGAAATGTCAGAGGGAAAACATCGTGCATGGTGGACAGAGGATACGTTTTCGGGACACCATGGAGATTTTCAATACGCATGATTTGTACAGTAAAAGCACCACTTTCCAAGCTTTGACCTTGAGGAAACATTGGGCATATGTGTGCGTGTGTGTGTGCGCGCGCGTGTGTGTGTGTGTGAGTGTGTGTGTGTGTGTGTGGTGGGTGGGTGGGTGGGTGGGTGGGTGGGTGGGTGTGTGTGTGTGTGTGTGTGTGTGTGTGTGTGTTGAAAATAACAACCCATTCCACAGAATCCTGTTAATGAATGCTGACTGCACTCTATGATAAAACATTGCATAATAATGGCGAAGAATTAATGTACTGGAATATGATTTTGACATTCCAGGATTCTGGCGAAGTTAAGCGCATATGCAGGTGTTTTATTATTGAACATCGTTAATAATACAACTAGCAGCGACACTTATCACAGTAGAGTGACGCAGTAAATTATCAACTCACGAAGGAATAGAACGGTTATCCACAGGATTTCTCAATGAAAGTGCCGTAAATTACAGAGTTCGCCCGGACTGCCAGCGGCGACGTCAGCCATATCAAAAGAATGGGTGGTACATAACATCTCTGGAGTAACTAAACCTTAAAGATGATGATGATGATGAGGATGATGACGACATCGACGGCGGCAGCGGTGGCGGTGGCGGCGGAGACGGAGGCGTTGGGGGTGGTGGTGTGTGCGTGGTGGTTGTGGTTGTTGTGGTGGTGGTGGTGGTGGTGGTGGTGGTGTTGTTGTTGCTGTTTTGCTGTTGTTGTTGGTGGTGGTGGTGGTGGTGGTGGTGGTGGTGGTGGTGGTGGTGGTGGTGGTCGTGGTGGTGGTGGTGGTGGTGGCGGTGGTGGTGGTGGTGGTGGTGGTGGTGGTGGTGCTCGTGGTGGTGGTGGTGGTGCTCGTGGTGGTGGTTGTGGTGGTGGTGGTGGTGGTGGTGGTGGTGGTGGTGGTGGTGGTGGTGGTGGTGGTGGTGCTGCTGCTGCTGCTGCTGCTGCTGCTGCTGCTGCTGATGATGATGATGATGATGATGATGATGATGATGATGATGCTGATGATGAATGACTGTGTTCTGCAGTTGATGAAATGAAAACATCTTTCGGCAGAAATCAGTTTTTCTTCCACCTTCTCCACTGTGTATTGTCCACTGCGGACGTCGTGAGCTCCTTTATATTCTTTCTCCTCTTTCGTGGTTCTAGAATACATTCTTTCATGTCTGATCGCGAAACACTCAACACGGTGTGGTGTCCTCTTCGTGTCTGATGCATGTTGTCACACACCACTGCAAATTCTTATGCTTTCTCAGCAGGCATGTTTTCTGGCATTCGGAGAATGTGTCCGAACACCACCCTGTTGGATTACCCTTACAGATTGTACCTCTCACAGTCCGTAGCGAGCTGCATTTGATATTAGGCTGGGCAGTCATCAATGAACTGTAATGGCTGGCAGATGTTTGCTGTTCCATGCACTAAGTTTGTTTAAGACGGCTTTTGGAGCTGCCCAGCTGTTGCAACTTAATAGCATTATAGAAACACATGTATCATATATAGTTGCATCTTGACTTTCACGAGGATTTTATAGCCGCGAATCCGCAACTTCCAAATGGAGTGGAATGTGATACTTCCTGTTACATTGCGAATTCCAGTGCGTTGCAGAGGAGGAATCTCAATATTCTGCTCTTCCTCCACTTCTTATTGACCCGATATGGGTACCGTTATCATTCGTTTCCGTAGTGTCGGATATGTATACTTGAGTGAACTCTGTTTTTGCTTCACTCACGAAGAGGTTTGCAGCCTTGCACTGTTCTGCATCTGTTGGAAGTAATGTATTAAGAACACCTTTTTCTTCGTTAAGAAAATCAACAACATTTGCATACTCCATCTCTACTCGCATACCTATCATTGAGAGTGAAGAGTCTGGTCTCGATGGAGTGGTCCCGAACAGATGATAGATCCCCGGTGAAGGAGCAAGTGAAGAGCACTGGTTACACACCATCGCCGTGTGGTGATCCTATTGATGTTTCAAACTGTGGAGAAAGCGTTGATTTGACTGGAATATTTAGTTGTATGTTTGTCCATAAGTAGCTGACCACGCGTAGTTCGCCAGCGTCGGAGGCCGCCTAGCGGATACATGTATGGATCCATGGTCTCTTGATGGTATCAAATGCACGTGTCATGCCGATTCCCGTCTTATAGATGTCCCAATGCTTCGATAGTACTACGGATGTCAACATTCTGTGTGAGCGGCTGCGTCGTCCCTTAAAACCATTCCGCCAGCTTGTATTGCATTTTTCAATCGTATCTCTGATACAAGCTAACGTTGCATTTGATAGATTGTTTTCGGATGCTGTTCAAAGACACTATCGGGCTCAGGATCGAAAGCAGTTCACAATGCTTTATGAATGAGATGAGTGTACCTTCACCATCGGAAGTGGTGCATGGCTTAAGGGCAGAGTTGATGGTGTGCACGACTTGCGTCGAGAAGTCATTAGCCGCATATTTAAGGAGTACACACCCTTTCTAACATCTGCCTCTGGCATAGGCTTTCGCATGGGCCCCGGATGGTAAAAGTTCGTTTTCTGTTTCAATGAACTGATCTTTGAACCATTCCTTGGCCGTTGCAGCCTTTCCATAGTTAGAGCCAATGAAGTGACTATCAGCGTTATAAACAGTAAGACGTTATTATATAGTTCTGATTTGTTAATGCTTTGCTTGCTCTGCACATTTTTCGGTGAACATCGCCGGACGTGATCTTGTTTACCAGGTCATCTACTTCTTTGATGACGAGTTCTTTCAATCTTTAACTGATTGTGGCGCAGGATCTTATTATTATTCTGTCGTTGATATATTTGATGTTCATTTCGACTGCGTTGATCCGTAGTCACATAGTTTTATGTTGTTCGTATAGCTTTGTAACAAGTGGATGGTCAACATAGGATAGCCCTGTAGGTGGGGCTTAGAATACACCTTCCGTATCCTCTGCGTGTCGTAAGAGGCGACTAAAGGAGGTAAGTGTGAGGTAACCCTGACAGAAACCTCGAGTGCTGAAGAAGGAGGTTCCAGGCCGCACGGCGCACTCTAATAAACCATGGATCCACGCACTTAACGCTTATGATCATGTCGATACTCACTTTAGGACTGGCGGTATGATCAGCGAACGAAAGGAAGAAGATCAACATAGGATTTCCTTTGGTTGGCATTCCTGGCTACACCAATGTATTTGCAGCTGATATTTCCACACATTTTAGGCTTTACGTAGGGCTTCGTTTGCTTTACATTTGAGGTCAACCATGGCCAACTGCTGAATTATTGTTTTCCTAAACGATGCTTGGATGGCATTGTCGTAAGTTGAATTTAAAAAATCGTGTTTGGCCTTGGATTTTTGTTTTGATGGCCGCTTGTAGATGACTCACATTTGATCAATCCGTAATTGGCCAGTCCCAGCTTTGTAGTCGAAATTAAGGTCAATATCACCATAGGCTCGTGAATTTCACAATAACGTATTTGCATCCACGTTGCACATTCTATAATCAATCTAATTAAGACTGCTTTTGTAGCTTTAGTTTTCTTATCTTCTATGTGTCAAGGCCGTGTTGTTTGATGTCAGCACGCCTACTTAAAAGCTATGTTTGTTACGTATAAACCATAAGTGCAGCTGAGGGCAGCTGGTGCATCGCCATTACGGTTGTGCTGTCCCATTCCATAGGAATACATGCACGAATTAAACCCTGTCTGTTGATCTATTTGGCTTAGCGTTCTAAGATTGGAGTTGAAGTCACCCCCTTTGGAAGAGTTGCCGACTTGCTGAAATGGTCATAGTTGTGCGCAATGCAACAAAAATGTACCGAATATTACAGGATCGACATTTGATTTCTCAGTTGTAGGGAATGCAATGCGGCATTTTGTGGTAGTGGCGTTTCTCGCTGGCATGGCTAGGTCAATAATTGCAATCCTTTCACTGATGTATGTAAAACTGAGGACATGGTCCATCAAAACAATGGGCAACATATATTATAACTTAGATAGCATTGTGGTCATGTATATTATATACGAAGTGGGGATATTGGTCGTTTCTAGACGACCATTGCATAACACATTGCCACGTTCGTGCTAGTTGTTTTATCTCATGTCAGAGAATATCCCTTTTTTCAATTCTTTTCCCGTTGAAATAAGCCTCACTCACCATTCAGTGAGTATTTACCTCGCTAGAGCCGGAGCCTAAAGCCGAAGCACTTACAGCTAAAGGTGCATCTATGAGAGCCTGGTCATCAGCTGAAACTCCGCCGATGTCTGTCACGCTTCTGATAGGCATGGCCATTGAATTATATGTTAGGATGCACCATTTTGAATATCCGCCCTGATTCCAACACTATTCAAACCCATAATCTAACGATGCATCTGATGATGCTTAGAGTTTGCCGAAGTGTCAATTGGCCTTCAGGCTGGAAGAAGATTGGGTAGACACGCGGTTATCCCACGCATGAGAGCACCGCTATAGGACTAATTATCATCCAGCGTTGAGCCTTTATGTAGTCTGGGAATTCAGTGAGACACACTTTTAATCCCCAAAAACCAGCCACGTAGAAAATCTATTTCTCTGGTGCTGATATATACAAGGGCAGTGTATTCATAATGTGTATATTGCTAACCTAAAGACACTGGAATATTAAGTATGGGGGAAATGTAATTGAACTGGTCTCCGACATTACTTAGTTTTAGTTTTTACTTAGTTTTCTAGTCCAAAATCTAGCTTCTAATGGCCTTAATTGACACATAATTTATATAACGCTTTAATTATATAGAACTATAATTCATAATTGTTACATCCTGGTGACCACTATCTCGTCTTCCGACTACAACACTCTTACTGTACAGTTTAGACTGTGACAACTCTGCAGCGTAAAAGGTCCTGGCACCGCACACACCTGCGAGTCAGTACGGATACCCGCTATCCTCAAACTCAGCACTGTAAAAACTCTGCAACATGGTACCATTCACTCTGAGGATAGCGCAACAGCGACTGTCAATGATTTTACATGTTTCTCGAATGCCAGAGAATATACCGTCTAAGAAGGCAATTGCGTTTCCAGTACTGGGTGCCACAAACTATATGGCATGCAACGGGCGCTTCATCATCATCATCATCAGCATCATCATCATCATCATCATCATCATCATCTCCACCATCAAAACCACCCCACCGTCACCGCCGTCACCGCCACCGCCACCGCCACCACCACCACCACCACCACCAACAGTAGCAGCAACAGCAGCAGCATAATCATCACATCATCATCAACATCGTCATCATTATCATCGTTGTCGTCGTGGTCGTCGTCGTCGGCGGCGGCGGCGGCGGAGGTGTCGTCATCATCGTCAACAACAGCAGCAGCAGCATCACTAGTCGGATGAAGATCATACAAACCGCCTCGGATATCGTAGGTGTTGCGCTGCTCACGGGTACACATTCAGTTTAAATTATGCAATAGAACAATGAAGTTGACTTGTGTTAATATTGAACACCGGATTCAATTACTCTTGAATGAAACTGTACGCAGTGGCAGATAACGATGTCTGATGCATATAACTATTGGTAAGTGGCAACACATCATCTTCTAATAAGTCACCATGCATTTAATTAGATACGCAGTGAATCAGTGGCATACGTTTAGCAGGAATTCATCAATCAACGCTTATTTCTGACTTCGATCCTTGTCGACTAAACGTCCTCACGCGGCTCAAAACGTAAACACTACGCTCAGATCTGTTGCCACTAGAAGCCGTAGCAAGAATACCGGGAGAATATTCAGGCGTACTCGTTGGCCAATGTCCTGAGCCGCGTCCGTTCTCGTTACGCGCTCTCCTCCGGTATAGCGAATACTATAATTACAGACGGCTCGTGCTCATGCGCTCATTCATGGAGATGCCCCCAACTGTGGTCCTATCAGTAAACGGTGCTCAATGGTAGCCAAATAATTTGTATTCCATATACAAGACAGTGACAGTATAATTACATAATATTCAAAACTTTTGCCTGTTATTTTGAGAACAATTTCAGTAAAAGTTTACTTTCAGTCGAATTCGCGACATCTGCAAATGTCATCGTTTGCCTCTCCTGAACCTAGACTTCTGCGAATTCCAGGTAGTAAGTGTTCAACTGAGTCATGTACCAGTGGCATCGGTCGACGGGTGTGATGGCATTTGTTACCGGGAAATGTGTTCCACTCTGGATGTACGGACGTTTATAGATGAGGTAGACGTTATGGCCGTTATTACTGAATACACTACTGATGCCATCGAGTAAAAGGTACATTGCGTGTCAGCTACCAATAAATGTGCGTGCCCTGCCTACGCAGACACGAGTGCGCGAGCGCGAGGGACAGAGAGAGAGAGAGAGAGAGAAATTATAGAATTTATAATAAGATAATTTAACCGCCAACGGCGCCTCAAACCGCTCAACATATTACTTGATATATCAATTAAGCATTTTAATGGTCAATATTTTTCAAGATATTTTAATTTTAGAAGACTATTTTTTTTGTAAATTTACCACTTGATTTCTTTTTCGCTTATTTAACCATTAAAGGGGTAATAGTAAAAATAAATTAACGTTTTTTATTTACCCAGTGTCTATCCGCAGGTCGAGAGAAGCGTATTTTTGAAAATGTTACCACTAGAATTACTGGCGCGGTTATCAAGCCAATCATTCTAGTGGTAAATATTCACAAATACTTCTCTAGGCCTTTCAAATAGTCATGTCTGAAGAACACTGCAAAGTAGTTTTTGGCTAGTTAGACCATTAAAGGGTTAAGTTGACACAAGAGTGGCTACACTGGGTGGTGTCTGTAGACCTATTCGTTAATAACGATAAGATAACAGAAATACATTATGTCATCAGACAGATCGAGGATAATGTTTTATTTAATAATTTTGCGCAGAGATTGATCCAGGCGAAAGATAAACATGTCATATGAGATATCTGTTCAATGCAGTATGAGTTGTCATTCGCGAATGCCATTCAGCGCATTCCTTATGATTGTAGTACGTATAGTTTTGTTACAATCCGTGACGTCACTTGTTGGAGGGGTGTCATGGAAACCATCACCAGTATTGCCTAAATCATCTGCATCAGGTTTAGCTGGCGATTCAGCAGCATCGTCATTTTCCTCATCTTCATCATCGTCTTCGTCATCGTCTTCGTCATCGTCGTCGTCATCGGTATCATCTGGAGGTAGCGGTCGGGCCAGTATACCTGATAATGGAACATTCACTGGACGAGGAAAGGTCACTGAGAGGTTAGTAATGATAAAGTTATTTAATATTGGAAAATTTTCGTTTGAGCCGCGGGATAGAACTGCTATGCTATAATAGGCATTTCTTTGGCAAAGTTGATGCTAAGAATTTTCTCTGTGGCGTCAGCAGAAGTCCAGTGGTATATTTAAATCATATGTTAGGTGTCCTAATAAAGGTAACTTGTAACTCAAACTTACAGCCGATAATATGTAGGCCTATGTTCCCAAAGCATCAGTACACCCTACCACTTCTTCAGCCTTGCTACACGGCAACTTT
This sequence comes from Chaetoderma sp. LZ-2023a, assembly GCA_034401795.1. Taxonomy (NCBI): domain Eukaryota; kingdom Metazoa; phylum Mollusca; class Caudofoveata; order Chaetodermatida; family Chaetodermatidae; genus Chaetoderma; species Chaetoderma sp. LZ-2023a. The sequence continues at coordinate 60,648,154 of CM067366.1, read as the reverse complement.
CTCATATCTCTTAAAAAAGTTAGAAACAAAACTCTACATTACTTTGGGAATACGATTCTTTGTATGCAGCAAGGTCCGACCGTCCGTCTGTCCGTCACGCTAACTCCTCCCAAACCGTTGAGTAGAATTGAGCCACATTTGGTATGTGGGTTACCCATAGGAATGCGCTTTGCATGACGACATTTAGTTTAGCCTCCGCCTTCAATGTGGCGTGGCAGGGGTCAAAAGGTAAAATTGATTGTCCGTCACGCTAACGCCTCCCAAACTGTTGTGTGGAATTCAAGTAAGTAGGTTACCCATAGGAATGCAATTTGCAAGACGAAATTTAGAATAGGATCGCCCCCCCCCCAACAAGGAAGCGTGCCAAGGATCAAAAGGCCAAATTGAGTATAATGCATCTCACCCCAAATCGTTAGGCAGAATTCAACCAAATTCGGTATGTGGCTTACCAATAAGAATGCGCTTTGCAGGACGAGATATAGATTAGGCTCCGCCCTCACGGTGGTGTGACAGGGGTCAAAAGGTAAAATGGTTGTCCGTCTGTCTGTCCTTCACATTAACTCCTACAAAACCGTTACGTGTAATTCAAACAAATTTGTTATGTGTGTTACTCATTGGGATGCACTTTGCAAGACGGAATTTAGATTAGGCTCCGACACCACTACCCACCCCCACACACACACACACCCAGCCACCCACCCCACCCACCCCAACCCCCAGGTGGCGTCGCAGGCGTCAAAAGGTCAAATTTTAACCTGCGGAAATTGATTGTAATGCATCTCCTCAAAAACCGTTGGACAGAATTCAAATAAATTTGGTCTGTGGGTTACCCATATCAATGTTGAGTACATGAGTACATTTACATTTGGCCCCGCCTCCAGGGGTGAGTGGGTGGGGGTCAAATGGTAAAAAAGAGTATTGTAATGCAACTCCTCTGACACTGCTGGACGGAATCCTACCAATTTAGCATGTTAGTTACCCATATCAATGTAAAGTGGATGAGCACATTTACATTTGTCAACGCCACCAGGGGGTGGATGATGGGGTCAAAAGGTCATGAAATTGATTGTAATGCAACTTCTCTGAAATAGTTTGACGGAACCCAAGCAACTTTGATATCTGAGTTACCCATATGATTGCGGATTGCAAGAGGCCATTTAGATTTGGCTCCGCCCACATAGGGTGGGAGCTCGGTCAAAAGGTTACATTTTAACCTGCGGAAATTGGTTTACTGCATCTGCTCTGAAACCATTGGATGGAAGTGAATCAAATTTGGTGTGTGAGTTACCCATATCAATGTGGAGTGGATGAGGACATTTAAATTTGGCTCCGCCATCAAGGGTGGGGGAGGGTGTGTGTGTGTGGTGTGCGTGCGTGTGCGTGCGTGTGTGTGTGTGTGTGTGTGTGTGTGTGTGTGTGTGTATGTGTGTGTGTGTGTGTGGTGTGTGTGTGTGTGTGTGTGTGTGTGTGTGTGTGTGTGTGTGTGTGTGTGATGAAATTGATTGTAATGCAACTCCTGACACTGTTTGACGGAATTCAACCGAATTTAGTGTGTCAGTTACCGATACCAATGTGGAGTGGATGAGCACATTTACATTTGGCCCAACCCCCTCCCCTGGTTGTGGGGTAAAAAGGTCATGAAAGTGATTGTAATGCAATTCCCCTGACACCATTTACGAAATTCAACCAAATTTGGTATGTGAGTTACCCATATGGTCGTGGAGTGCAAAAGGACGTTTACATTTGACTGTAGTTGTGATGGTGTGTCAAAAGTTCAAAGCGGTGAACGTTAGGATTTGCGATGACGCGCCACCGTCCGATCAATCCAGTTATTATTATTATTATTATTATTATTATTATTATTATTATTATTATTATTATTATTATTATTATTATTATAGCAGTGGTAGTATTTCAATGAGTCATTCGAATCTATACACACATTTTGAGAGATAACACAGTTTATCTTCTAACTCCTAACGACAAGCATAAAATGGAGGATCCGATCAACTATATGACGTCATACTCAATTACGTCACATGTAGGCCGACGTCACAATAGATAGTGGCATAATGAACATTGAAAATTCCGTCACATGTACGAATTGTGCGTGGCGTGGATACAATTACTATTCACTAAACATTATAGTGAATATTTTGAAACTAATCTCACTGGGCCCTGTTGCTGTCGTAGACATCAATAGCACCCTGTAAAATTAGTTTCAAAAATATTCAACTGCTTACCTGTATAGTTACCATGAAATTGGGATTCTGTTATTTCAGGATACAAAATATAATTATTAATTGATTCCAACAAATGGGCCGAGCTTAGAAAGAGTTGGGCGGAGCTTAGCTAGCTATGGATTCCTCTATTACACATCATATTCACATATATGGAAAAACAATCAATCACATTGTACATATTATTGTTATCCTCGCGCTGTAATGAGAAGAGGCTATTGCGATCGTGCTTGCCTACCTGCATGCCTGTCTGCGTGCATGCCTGCCTGCCTGTTTGCCTGTTATATTGCCTGCCTGCCTGCCTGCCTGCATGCATGCCTGCCTGCTTGTCAGTCTGTCCGTCCATCAGTCCGTCCTTCTAGGCGTCCATATGTCCGTCTGTCTGCCTGTCTGTCTACGTCTGTCCGACAGTTTGACTCCTATTTTAACACAAGGAAGGACCTTGCCGTGCAAGAGAACTTCCAGACTTGAAATTGCCCTGGTAAAAGAACCTGCATCCGGAAACTACCATCCCGATCTTGCCCTGATTGTAACACAAGAACGGGCATGACAAAATCCGGAAAATCCTGGAGAGACGAACACCTTTTACAGTATGACACAAATGGTAGGGAGCGAGGAGAGCGAGCGAGCGAGAGAGAGAGAGAGAGAGAGAGAGAGAGAGAGAGAGAGAGAGAGAGAGAGGGGGGGGAGGGAGGGAGTCTGTAAACTGCTCTTGTTTCCAATGTTATACCATATGTGCAGTTTAGCGATTAGCGATGGCTAGTGATGTTTCTGGCACCTGTATAAAACTGTTATGAAATGCAGCAAGTTGTCTCAGTACATTTTCTCTCGTATCATCGGACACATTTGCAATGTAACTGAAGATTTCCTATAATATGAAAACAGTTACTATGCCACAATATATTTACATAGCATTATAATCCCCGATATTCCGGAAGTGTATCTCAAAGCAGTCATACTGATCGCATAGATAGAAATGGACGTGTCCATGTTATCATAGACCTCATAATCAACTACGTGACCTGGAGGATGACGTCATAATCAATTACAGCATAAATGTATGTATGATTACTGTATTCTGCGGCGGTAGTAGTAGAAACATCCTACTGCTGCAATCAGTCCTTCGATTTTTCCCACTGTGTCTTGTCCTCAGCCAAATTCCTTAGCTTCCTCAGGCCCATTCTTGACTTGAGTGTACCGAGTACTGCTTTCTTGGTCACCTCGTAGCACGCTTAGCAGGTGTATGCAATGCCGTCCTCTCCTGGCTTTGTATTTGCTGGTTCCAAGTAGGGCAAATTCCAAGGCTCTGTGCTGTTGTCTTTTCTGGCATCCTTAGCACATGGCCAAACATTGACCATCTTTGCTGGGCGACTTTAACAGACAGAGGCGACGTATTACACATCTTGTATAGTGAATGGTTGGAAATTACGCTGTCTGGCCATCTGTGTCCGGTAATGGTGCGTGGGTGTTTGCGGTGGCAGGCATCAACTTTGTCTAGATCTATCTTTGGAGCTGCCCAGCTGTTACAGTTATACAGCATCAAGGATATGCATGTTGCATTGTATAACCGTAGCCTTTTTATCAAGGGCATATTTGATCTACGAATCCATAGCTTCCAGAAGGACTGGAAAGCTATGCTCCCCATGACTCATCGTGCAGCAATGGCAGCAGTACTGCAAAGCAGTGAGCCCAGGATTTTCCTTCATGGTTCGGCGCCACGAAGTGGGTCGTCATTTTCTTTAGTTTCATGCTTTGTAGATAGGTATATGTGGGTGAAGTCTGTTTTGGATTCGTTCATAAAGAAATTCTCAATTTTTAGTTTGCTTGCAGCTATTGGGAGAAGTTCATCAAGGGGTTTCTTTTCTTCGTCTATGAAGTCCACATCGTCGGCATATTCCATCTCTAGTGGCATACCCAGTATTGACACCTGACGGTTTGGTCTTGTGGAACTTTCCCGCACAGATTTCTATGTGGCAGCAAGGTGGCAGGTCAAAAGCACCGCAGATAGTCCATCTCCATTGGTCCCATTATGGCAAATGAATCTCGGCTTTCTCAACACGACCATTTGTGCATAAATTAAATTTAATCCGTCTTAAGCGTGTAATAGTCCGACACGTTGCATGAATTGTATGTCTACCATTTAATAAACATTCTCTTGAATATTTCGAAACTAATTTGAATGGGTGCTTCAAGATATTTAGCAGCTTACATGTATAGTTTTCTGGAAATTGATAGTTATGGAGTTCAGGGTTCGATCGATCCCACACTGGCGAGGCGTGAGAGGAGCTTAGCTAGAGATGGGCGGTTGAAATCTAAAACTGGAAAGGTCAATTATTTTAGGATGCTGAAAATCGTTTCTAGTTTTGAAAACAAGCATCTCTAATTGAATTACTCTCAAATAATTTACTAGTAAACCTACAGAATGCGTTCTTTATGATCTCTCATGTCCAAAGCTGTGAATCTAGCTTCTAAGCTGTAGTACGGCTGTAGTTGGTGGCATATGTCCGCGACACGGGCATATCGTGATTTTCAATGCATATAACAGATATATCGATTAATAACATATTGCTTTACTTAACTATTTAAGCCCGAGAAAACAAATACGTACAGTTGAGTATGTTGAACACATTAACATAATTAGAGTGGAAGACATTTCTGAATGTCTTCGAATTCAATTACAAATATCTTGAACATATTCAACAGAACTTGTCCTACATTGTGTTAAACTGGACTAACTAAATTGTTTTTATCTTTGCTTAGGAAATATATTACGTTATTGATGACTTCTGTGAGTGTGGTGTGGATAACAATCGCTTATTCCAAATATCATGGGGCAAAGCAATAAATTCGGGTTTGATTCCAGAAATTCACTCAAGTAATCATATTGAGAAAGCTGAGCTTCATTTGCCATAATAGGACCAATTTCTAGCTATGCCCCCTCCCCAATTTCTAGCTAATCTCCGCGCTCAGCTTGTATGCGGGTTGGATCGTTAAACTACTACACTCATTGCCACCTATCCTTACCCTACCATATCAGCTATCTTACGCATACATCCATTGGCCATATGCCATTATCCACCTATACCATATTACACCATGCTTATCTATAACCCGTCCAAATATTGCTAGTCAACGTTTGCTACATACGCATAGCTATCTAAACCCATATCTACCCCTACCAATACACCCATAGTTCCCACCCTTACCCATACACCCACTGCTACCATACCGTACCAATACGCCACTACTACATATGTCAATGCAGACACGACTAAATTAGCATAGCCTACTAGCCTAGCCTAGCCTAGCCTAAGGATTTACTAGCCTAGCCTACTAGGCTAGCATAGAAGTCTAGCCTACTAGCATACCCTATATCCCACTAGCCTAACCTACTAGTCTAGCTTAATAGTCTAGACTACTAGTCAAGCCTACTAGCCTGGCCTACTAGCCTAGCCTACTAGCCTAGCCGACTAGCATTCCATAATAGCATAACCTTCTAGCATAAATTATTAGCATAGCTTAGCCTCCTAGACTACCATAACGTAGCCTACTAACCTAGCCTACTAACATACTGGCCTAGCCTACTAACATAGCCTACCAACCTGGGATGCCTAGCCTACTGTCTGGCGGATGATACCAGCCTGGCATAGCCTATTGACATATCTACTAGTCTGACAAACCTATAGGGCTAGCATACTAAATAACTGGCTAGGCATAGTATCCCAGTTTGGTATATAGACCTAGCCTCGTAGCCTTGTAAACTAGTCTAGACCAATAAGTAAAGTTACTAGCCCAAGACATGAAGCCAAATTGGGCTACTATTCTAGGAGAGTAGATTCGTATGCTATACAAGTAGGCTACGCTAGTAGGGAGGCTAGTGGGCCACGATCTGTTGGTAGGCTATTGTGGACAAGGTCAGTCCGTTAGTTGGCTACGCTAGTTGGTTTGGTTAGGCTTAGCTAGCCAGGCTATGCTAGTAGTCTAGCCGAGTAGCTATGTTAGTAGGTCGCTAGGCTAGCCTAGTAGGCTAGCGTAAGATAGTTGTGGGATAACTGGGCGTATTGGTATTGGTAGTTATATTGCATTGTGTAATGTATGCTAGTGATATGTGCATGGTTAATGGGGCTATCGGTGTATTGGTATGGGTAGATATGTGTGTGGGTAGTTATGTGCACATGGCATGGGTTATCTATGTCTGCAATATGACAGCGTGGCTATGGGTACAAGGGTATGAGCAATGAGTGTATGATTAGTGGTAGCGATGGGTATATCATATCTATAAGTATGTGGGCTGTGTATATATGTGTGTACTGGTGGGTATGTATGTGTGTGATCTTAACCAGATGTATGGGATTGTAGCAGCGGGACTATTAATTGATGTATATGCAGACCATAGCAACTGGTATGGGTAACAATAAGTGTGAATTGTTCTGGACATGTATGTGCAGGATAACTATGGGCGTATTTCTGCTGTAGTTGTGGTTTTCTTTATCTTATTTCAAAACATTGCAGCATACATTTTCATATATAGTCATACAAGCACACGGTGACATAGATTGTAGCAAAGGCCCCCTAGGTGTCAGTCTTGTCCCACCCCATTTACCATCATGTCCAAACAGCCATGTCCAGCATAGCCATAGCCAGCATAGGTAGGTAATCTAGTACGGCAGCACATGTTTGCTGTCACAGAAACTGGTACCTTTACGGAAAATACTTGTGACAAAATGCATAGCAAATTTTGCAACTATCTTATTCGGTTTTAGCATCATCTATACAATTTTTGCTATGCAATTTTCGCTGATTTTGTCATTATATTGCTAAAACCGAGTGAAAATTAGACATATGCTACTATTGAAAAGCAGTGACAAAGTATATACCGAAGATAACGTTCCCAATTTTCGCAGTCTAATGTGTGATCGGTAATTTAGTACGCACGCGCAGTGCATTGTTAATCAGCATTACGTACATGTTGACAATTCTTCTGGTATGCATTGCTGCCCTTATATACACCAGCAATGCGGGCAGCCTTAATCCCGTGTTATCCATTTCATAGAACTCATCATGTGCGAAATATGTCTTTCATCAGACATGACAGTTTCAGACTGTACACACGCAAAATCTGATTGGCTGATTTAAGACTTGCATCTCGATGTTGAATTTTGAATTTCGAAATCGAGTTTTGAATTTTGAAGTTGAGACTTGAATTTCGAATGCGCCTTCTGGGTTTTCGTATTAAACCCTGAATTTCCCAGAATCTCACTTTTAAGGTAACAGCATACAGATACGCCGTTCAATATTGTAAAGCGAATTTGACTTGTTTACAATGTAAAAAAGTCACAAATTGAAAATTTTGAAACTAATTTGACTGAAAGCTGTTGCTGCCTATCTGGCAACAACCGGTTCTTATCGGGGACTAGGTTTCAATCTGCGTCAATTGGTTAATGGCTGGTGGCTTGCAGATCAATGCAGTACAAATATACAACATGTAAATCAACAACACCTACACCTAGACAAAACCTAACATTGCAAAACGTGCATTCAGATGTGTTTCACAGAATGATTCTCTTGGAAAATCCGTTAAAATATCAGTTTATGTGATAGATGGAATGTCAAACTCGGTACAATTTCAAATCACTATTATAACCCTCGTGGAAAATTATCACATTGCACTCGCTAAAGCTCTTTCACTGTGTTAATGTTCGACTTGATTAATAATAGTGATATGAAATGTGGCATCGTTCCAGATCCTCTATATCTGTTATTCATTAGGTTCCTCAGAGTGCACCTAACCTATTCACATTTCACAGATGTTGTAGATGGTCTACCATTACCATCATAAACACGCGGATACTGTAAAATATGTGTGTCAACAGCGCCTCAAAGCGCTCAAAATACTACTTGATATAATAATTAAACATTTTGATGGTAAATATTTTTCAAATATTTTAATTTTAGAAGACTTTTTTTTTGCAAATTTACAACTGAATTTGTTTTTCGCCGGCTTGACTATTAATGGGGGTAATAGTAAAGAAAATTAACGGTTTTACTTAGCCAGTGTCTGTCTGCAGGCCGTTAGAAGAGTATTTTTGAAAATTTACCACTAGAATGACTGGCTCGGTAACCGAGCCAGTAATTCTTGTGGTAAATATTCAAAAATACTCTTCTCTAGGCCTTTCAAATAGCCATGTCTGAAGGTGTCTGCAAAGTTGTTTTTGGTAAGTTTGACAATTAAAGGGTTAAGTTGACACAAGAAGGGTTAATGTAAAAAATTTACAACAGCTTCTTTGAAACCTATTTTAAATATTCGAAGATTTATGTTTTAATCTGAGATTATATTGAGGGAAGTCAATCAATGTAAATACAAAGTAATTTAATATGCAATGCCGAAAATTGGATGCCATCTTAGTAGATTTAAGCTCATTTCCCGAGTGTCCATTGTCCCGCCTTCCTATAAGTTATGCCATTGAAATTTTGGCAAGTCAATCTGTAACAACATCTCAACAGGACCAGTGGGAGTAGTTAGCGTGAGATATTACGCCATTCCTTGCAGAACAATTCTCCCGCATCATGTCGCCAGTCTTCAATATATGAAGAAAAATCGCATTTACATAAGAGCCACGTGTGTTCAATGTGTCATATTCAATAGATAAATCATCTTTTAGCTATGCCCCGCCCATCTCTATCTAAGCTCCGCCCATGTTTTGCGAGTGTTGAGATCGATTTATATACTTGGAGCTCTCTATTTCCATAATCCAATTTCAAGGTAACTATGCATGTACGCTGTTGAATATTTTGAAACTAATTTGACTGGATGTTGTTGCTGCCTATGGCATAATCGTTATAAAATAGTAAAGAAATGCAATACGACACTTGACAGACTATTCAATGATCATGATGGAAATCATTCACTACGCATTGTGATTGTGACGTCCGCCTACCTGTGGCATAATTAATTATGACACCAAAACTTGAGTGACGGATTGTTTTCCCCGATATGAGAAGCTGTTTACTGAGAAGAGGCGAGGTAATAACACACGTGTTGATAATTCTGCAGTATTCAATTACATTCACATATTACCCCCACACACACACACCCCCCCAGACCGGCCTGCCTGCCTGCCCGCCTGCTCACCTGCCTGCCTTCCTGCCTTCCTGCCATCTGTCTGTCTGTCTATCGTTCGGTCGGTCGGTCGGTCGGTCGGTCGGTCGGTCGGTCGGTCGGTCGGTCGGTCGGTCGGTCGGTCGGTCGGTCGGTCTGTCGGTCGGTCGGTCGGTCGGTCGGTCGGTCGGTTGGCCTGCCTGTCTGCCTGCCTGTCTGCCTGCCGGCCTGCCTGCCTGCCTGTCTGCCTGCCTGCCTGCCTGCCTGCCTGCCTGCCTGTCTGCCTGCCTGCCTGCCTGCCTGCCTGCCTGCCTGCCTGCCTGCCTGCCTGCATGTCTGGCTAGCTGACTGCCTGGAGCGCGTGCGCGCGTACGTGCCTGCGTGCATGTCCAGAGCTGTATCTCGAAATCTATTGATTCGATTTGGCTCATATTTTAACACAACGATGGAACGTGCGATGCAAATAGATTTCCACACTTGGGCCGTAATCCGCAGAAGAGAACCTGCATCCGGATCAGATTAAATTCCGGATATTAAGATATCTGGGAAACTTCTGGTCCGATTTGGTTCACATTTTAACACTCGGAAGCGTGTGGCCATACACTATGATCGCGGATCGTTGGGTGTAGGTCTAATACAGAAAAAATTTTAAAATCTGAAAGATCTGTTAAAGTCCGGAAATCTCGACAAATTCGGAAAATCCGAAACCTTTACAGTGGGACAAAAATGGGAGCGGTGGGTCTACAATTTCGGATTGGTTTTGTTTTGATTTGGATTTTGGTTTATTTCTGTAACATAAGTAAGTTAATGCTGTGTCATTTGCTTCAGTATTTACCGACCTGTGATTAGAATACTATACATACGAGTTGTGATGTCCGCATCTATAATTTGTAGTAATTTTTCTCTTATTTGTATAGAGGGTATTCTTTCCAGTGCTACTGTATCTATTATTGGATAATGGTGATATCACTCAGCCATGTCAATGGATCAATGAGTAATGGACCTTCCAAGTTTATCCATCCATCATATGACGTCATGACGTCATAATCACGTGAACTAAATGATGACGTCATAATCATAACATCATGAATCACTCGATATAGTCCGTCTTTTATGCTTAATAGTCCGAGACGTTGTACGAATTGTATGTCTTTACCATTAATAAACATTCTGTTGAATAATTTGATACTAATTTGACCGGACGCTGTTGCTGCCATAAGAAGCAATCCCGCCTTTTCAAATTAATTTTTAAAATATTTAACAGCTTACCTGTATAGTTTCCTGGAAATTAATAGTTATGGAGTTCAGGGATCTAGCGACCCCAACACGAACAAGTTGTGGGTGGAGCTTAGCTAGTGATGGGCGGGGCATAGTTAAAACTGGAAAACTCCATTGGGTCCAATATAAGTAGCGATGATCATGACGTCATATGACGTCTTGCATTGAGCAATCGTCTAGGGTCACTCCAAGGATATTGGGGATTTTACTGAGGTAACTCGAAAATCTGATAGGTTAAATGTCAAACAAACTGCTTGTCAATGTCTCTTACGATGAAACCAGAGCTGAAAATATATACAGTCCTCGAAATATTAAGAAGTCGTACATCAAAGTCTTCCAATCCTATTATCTTCAAAATATTCAACAGTACGTTTTATTTTGTTTTGGATACAAGTAAAGTTATTTCTGGACAGTTATGTGCATATGATTATTGAGACACGTGTTACATGTTATATGTGGATCTTAACTTTCATTCGAACTTTAGACCTTAAAACCAACAGCTTCAAGCACAAGTGGAAAGCAATGGACCTTTCCAGACTAATGACGTCATATGACGTAATAATCGCCTAAGCGGGTTGGAGGATGACGTCATAATCACTACGTTATAAATGATTGTATATGAACCGTCTTTGACTCTTAATAGTTCGACACGTTGTAAGAATTTATGTCTCTACTATTTAATAAACATGCTTTTGAATAGTTTGAAACTAATTTGACTGGGCGCTGTTGCTTCCATAGGCAGCAACAGCACCTAGTCGAATTAGTTTCAAAATAGTCATGTATAGTTTGCTGGAATCTGATAGTCATTGAGTTCAGAAATCGATCGATCCCAACACGAGCGAGGTGTTGGTGGAGCTTAGCTAGAGATGGACGGGTTATAGCTAAAATGGAAAGATCCATTATTTCGTGAACATGTACATGTTATTGACGCGTACATGTGCGGAATTGACAGCTTTGACGTGCGTGAAGCTGCGTTTACCTGGCAGCGGGGTGCGGAATGCGGAACGGAAAGCTGGTATGCGGAATGCAGGTAAAATATCCCGTGTACCATGTATCTGCACGCGATATCATTGTTTTATTTTATTGCATTTTTATTGGTGATGTTGCAGAATGCGGAAAGCAGGTTGCAGAAACGGAGCGCGGAATATACTTCAGATCGCTCTTTACTAGTTTGCTTCATCCGTTTACCTGCACGCGGTAAGCGGATGCGGAAAAAACGATCGCTCGGTGTAGCAACTTTTCCGGACGGAAAAGATTCCGTTGCGGGATAGAGCACGTGTAACCTAGCAACGAAATGGTAATCCAAGTAGTTAAAGCTGATGCATCGCCTAAAATTATAAGAACTAATTTGTCGAAAAAAATCGGAAATCAGTAATATTATAATTACATGTTATTAGATTAGGCCAAGGTATCATTTTTTAATTTAGTCGTCAGTATCCGCCATTTTGGATCTGCATCTCTCGCCTCCGTACATAAACATTTTGTAATGGTCTCAGTGGAAAGCTAGATATCAAAGCGTTAAAAAATGTGTTGTCGCTTTTTAAAGAAATTTGATAGAAATATCGCAATATCACCAATAAAAATGCATTAAAATAACGCAATGATTCCGCGTGCAGGTAAATGGTACCCGTGATATTTTACCCGCATTCCGCATACCCGCTTTCCGTTCCGCCCTCCGCAATCCGCACCCACGTGCCAGGTAAACGCAGCTTTACACGCCGTTCTATGACTGCTTCTGGTTGGACGCGCATACGTCGCTGACAATATCTTACTTTTGATTTGGCCTCTCAGAAATCTAGCTGCATATCTCTCCGATGTGTCATTCTATGTTCATTGATTAAAATCTATTTACGTTTAACAATCCAGTACAATACAGACCCTTGGCGAGCCTCCCTAATGATACGATTAAAATGGGCGTATATTCGTATAATGGGATGACAGGACGTGATAATGAGCGATGTGAATACACTTGCTTCTTCAATTACAGCTGTTTACTTGGGAAACAATGTCGATAGAATTGAGTTAAACATATTTTATTGTAGGCGTTGTACAAATAGATTGGGTACAAGTTCGTAGTAAGACCCTTTGATAGAATGTCGAAAGCTACAGGTGAGGCGAACTTTTGTTACCACGCATACCTTAGTCTTACAAGGCATGCGTACACCACGTTTTAGTACAGTATACCAACAGCTCTTGAAACGACACCCGTGAATACTCGCGTTTGAGTGACTGGCAGAAAGACTGATTAACTAATCAACCAACCAGCCAACCAACCAACCAATCAACCAATCAACCAACCAACCAAGTAACTAATCAACCAACCAATCAACAACGAACCAATCAGCTAACCAGCCAGCCAGCCAGCCAGCCGGTCAAGGGGTCAGCCAGCGAGTCAGCCTAACTAACTAACTAACTAACTAACTAATTAACTAACTAACTAACTAACTAACTAATTAACTAAGTAACTAACTAACTAACTAACTAACTAACTAACTAACTAACTAACTAACGAAACGACAAAGAAACCAACGAACCAACCAACCAACCGACCAACCAATCAACCAACAAACCAAATAAACAGCCAAACAACAAACCAACCAACTAATCGCCTAACCTAACTAACCAAGGAAACAAGCACCCAACCGACCAAACCAAACCAACCAGCTAACCAACCAACCAACCAACCAACCGATCGACCGACCGACCGACCGACCGACCGACCGACCGACCGACCGACCGACCGACCAACCAACCAACCAACCGCAAACCAACCAACTAGCCAGTCAACCAACCAACCCAATGAACCAATCAACCAATCACTCAAACAATCAACTAACCAGACAGTCAGCCAGCCAGCCAGCCGATCAGCGAGGCAATCAGCCAGCTAACCATCAACCGACCGACAGACCCACCGACTGACCGAGACCAACTGAAGAGCAAACTGGTGAGAGAATGAATGAATGAACAAAGGAACGAACGACCAACTGACAGACCGACAGACCGAATGACTGACCGACCGATTGACCAGCAAAGGGATCAGTCGGCAAACCAATCCATCGACCAGCCGGGCACCGAACCCAAACAACCAACCAACCAACCAACCAACCAGCCAGCCAGCCCATCAGCCAGCCCACCAGCTAGCCAGCCAGTCAGCCAACCTGTCAACCAGCCACTCAGACAGCCAGCCAGCCAGCCAACCAGCCAGCCAGTCAGCCAGCGAGCCAGCCGGCCGGCCAGCCAACCAGCCAAGCAGCCAGCCAGCCAACCAGCCAGCCAGCCATCCAGTCAGCCACCCAGCCAGCCAACCATCTAACCAACCAACCAACCAATCAACCGACCGACCAACCAACCATCCTGAACGAACGAATGAACGAACGAATGAATGAATGAATGAACGAACGAACGAATGAACGAACGAACGAACGAACGAACGAACGAACAGACTTTCGAAAGATGATTTTTGTCCTCTCGATGCTGGTCTGGTGGTAGAGCACTAGCCTCCCAATCGCTAGGCGAAAGGTGCCGCAGAATCCACTGGTTCGAACCTCGCTCGCGTCAAAAATTTAAAAAGGTAAAAATTCCATTACATTTGATAAATGAGCTATATCCTAGTGTCAGTGCATCGTCAATGGTAGGATTCCTAGTAATGTTTATCATCAGTTCGAGTCAATTCGTGTGGTTGTTAGACGGGTGGTTGAAATCCAGTCCGGCGAAAGAGGATTTTTGTCCTCTGGATGCTGGTTTGGTGGTAGAGCACTCGGCTCTCAAATGCTAGGCGAATGGTGTTGCAGAATTCACTAATTTGAACCCCGCTCTGGTCGAAAATTAAATTCCAGATGACGAATGAGCTATATCCTAGTGCCAGTTCGTCGTCAATGACAGGGTTCCTAGAACTAACAATATAAACTACACACCAACTTACCTACACGCCTGACTGGCTGGTTTCCTGACTGGCTGGCTGGCTGGCTGGCTGGATGGCTGCCTGGATGGCTGCCTGGCTGGCTGACTGGATGGATGAATGGATGAGTGGATGAATGAATGCATGAATGAATAAATGAATGCATGAATGAATACATGAATGCATGATTGAATAAATAAATGACAGATAGGATCCCATTCTGGATCCACGGATATCTCGGAAACTTTTTATAAGATTTCTCTCAAATTTATCACAAAAAGTGTTTACCCGTACACTTGAATTTCACAGCACTTGCCAAGATCTGGAAAAATTAAAAAAACCAGAGAGTTGGGGGAAATTTCTCCAAGGGCGAGGGTGTAATCGCTGATTGCCTTCGTTTGTACGCGCATTATAATATACCGTGCCGTTAACGGCTCCTTACTTCTCGTTACTCGATGTTTGGAGGCTATCAAATCTTTATTGTCCGTGGCTTCGTATAAACAACGGTTGTCACAAAAGTAAACGATTTATTCATTATTCAGCATGATGGTAGTGCAATGATACACCTCCTTAGTTTGAAATACTTCTCTTAGCATTTACCCTCTGCGCGTTTATCACGAGATGGAAAGGCGAACGTACCTAATGGACGCCACCCCTCCGGAAATTTGGATTAAATGACAGACTCAGCTATCCTACCCGGAGGCAATTACAGGTGATTGATGGTAATGCCGAATGATATGTGTGCAGAGGATGCATGCACCGGTTAAGCAAGGTCATCGATCTCAAGCACGCGTATTTGGACTGAATTCGGTTTTAAATCAAATGCCATTAACCAATGCGGAAGGCTATTTGTCCTATGTATATGAGCCATTAATCCCGCTTATGTCGGTTCTTCTGCTCCATAAATTCAAACTTCAACTTCCTCCCATAGTGGAATACAGTCGGGCACTCGTGGCGTATGTTGACGTCGATGTATTATAGTGCGCGCACCGTGACCTGATTGATTCCTAATGGAGGAATCTAGTTTAGCTAAGCCTCGCCCATTTCTAGCTAAGCTCCACCCATGCTTTGTCCGTGTTGGCATCGATTGATCCCTGCACTCAGACTGAGTGAATCTCAATATCCATAAAAAATAATACAGGTAAGCTGTTGAATATTTTGAAACTAATTTTACCGGGCACTGTTGCTGCTTAAATAGTAAAGCCATACAATTCGTACAACAACGTTTAGTCCGTCATCTGAGTCCGAACTTAACTACGCCATTCATGACGTATTGATTATGACGTCAGCCTACACATCACGTAGTTGATTATGATATCATTCGATTGTTTTGAGAAACTGGATTCCTCCATTGAATAGTGACCTACTTACTATCCATATTGCCTAGCAGCGATGACGTAACAATTCTCGTTGGTGCTTTCACCTGTTATTGACAACATGTTGTGAAATGTACAACTAGCCAGTGCAGTTGATTTCAGTTTGAAACTAGGCAGCAACAGAACACAGGCAAACTAGTTTCACACTATTCAGCAACTTAGACTACATGTACGGATTTCTGGAGCTTGAGATTCAGGGAGGTCAGGGCTAGATCGATCCTAACACGGGCAACGCGTGGGCGGAGCTTAGCTAGATATGGTAGGGGCCGAGCATAGCTAAACGTGGATTCATCAATTTACTGTCAGATCGGATACCTCCATTGCACTGTTGCATCCATGAGTTACACAGTGACGCTAATAATACGATATGACGGAAATATGCATCCTTGGATAACAGACATATTCTTTATATCATCGCGACTTAAAATATTCTTACACATTGTCATCATTCATGTTAAATAATGATGAACGATAATACCCGCGATCAGTATTTGAAACAATGGGCCCAACGTTTTAGACCGAAACAATAGCCTGCCCGATAACATCAAATGGTGTGGAGAGCGTATTTATTAAATAGGCAAACATGAAGGCGCATGCGGGACTGCTGATCAACACTATATGGTCAGTAAGCAACACCCACCAACACATGCACCCCATACCCTCGCACACGCGCGCACGCACGCACGCACACACGCACCACCACTAGTCATAGTTTTAGGAAACGTAACCACTTAGATCCTAGCACTATTATTGGTTACAGCATCGTTGTAAAGATATGCCCGCCTGTATTTGCCATTCCTATAGCGGTTGCTGTCTCCAAGAACAACATCACCTGCGCAAATTTTATTCAATACGCGCATAAAGCTGACGTGTTCTAATAATATCGATGTGGTCGGGTAACGGGAAGGACTAGCCAACCCGGAACCAATAAGAACACCACCCTGGGCTATCTGTATCTGTATCTGTACTAATACTGGGCAAAATGCATACTGAACATCACGCCCAGGTGCCCGTTTGGATAAAGATGGCCGCCCCGTCTCAGGAATAAAAGGAGTTTATATACATATTTACAGTGATTTGCGGATACTTAGATAGTCACCTCCCGGAAATAGCGCTTGAACGTGTCTACATCCGGTGCTGAGATGATGCTGTCAGTCAGGCCATTCCAGATCGGCACAGTTCTTGGAATAAAAGAACTCTGTTAGTGTTGGATGCTAGTCTGGATTGTCTGTAGCTTTTGTGAGTGACTGCGCCTGGTGGTGGATATTGACGCTTTCTGAGGATGGTATTCGGGTCGTATTGCTACATGGCCATTTAGAATTTTGAACATGACTGTCACTTGTGTTTTTCTTCTTCTCTGTGTAAGCGTCTCCAATCCTATACTTGTTAGCATGTCGGTAACACTTTGTCTTGGATATTTGTAGACAGGTCGAGCTAGCACAAATCTTGCTGCTTTCCTCTGGACAGCGTCGATGGATTGGCATAGATCTTTTGTTGGTGGGTCCCAAACTGTAGAGTTGTATTCCAGTTTTGGCCTGACTAGTGTCTGGTAAGCCCGTTCCTTTACTGATTGAGGGAACCCACGAAGGTTTCTGTTGGGGAATCCAAGAACTCTGGGGGCTGAGCTTGTGACGTTGGAGATATGTTTGTTCCATTTTAAGTTATCGGCCAACTCCACTCCGTGGTATGGGTTTCATATGGTCTCTTTTAGGATCTGATCTTGCATTGTGTGGTGGGTACTATAGCTGGATTTACGCTGGGTGACTTTCAGGATGTTGTACTTTGCTACGTTGAACTCCATTTGCCAGGTGTCAGTCCATGACATAACTGTGTCTATGTCTTTTTGCATAATCTGTTAGTCTACACTGGATTCGATGGTGCGGTAAAGAAGACAGTCGGCTGCGAAGAATCTGATTGTTGAACTTATGTCATCGGCGATATCATTGATGAAGACTAAGAAAAGAATCGGTCCTAATACTGAGCCTTGTGGAACACCAGACAGTACCTCTGTTGAGTTGGATGATTCTCCATTAAGGATTACTCTTTGGCGCCTGTCGGTGAGGAAGTCCTCGACCCAGCGAAGGACGTCTCCTTGTATGCCATAGTGGTGGCGTTTTAAGTGTAGTCGCTTGTATGGCACCTTATCAAGCGCTTTGACGAAGTCCAGCACTGCTACATCAACTTGTTTCCGTTGGTCTAGGTATTTGGTGAGGTCATCTGTTGTGATGATAAGCTGAGCTTCACATGCCCTGTTGGATCAGAATCCATGCTGGTTAGGATGGAGTATGCCGTTCGAGTCTAGGTGCTGCATGCTCTGGCTGGCTATGATGTGTTCTAGTAACGTGCATACAATATATATTAGTGAGACAGGCCTGTAATTGGATGCTTTTGTTCGGTGTTCCTATTTGAAGATTGGTGTGGTGTTGGCGTGTGTCCAGCCTGATGGTATGGTAGACTGATTCAGTGATTGTTGAAATAAAGAGGCAAGGATTGGTGCTATTTGGCTAGATGTTTCTTTGAGGATTCTTGCTGGAATTTGACCAGGGCCTGCTGGTGTAGATGGTTTCAGTCTTTGCAAAGCTTTTCAACTCCGTGTTATGTTATCTGGATGTTGCTGAGGCTGTTGTATGAGGATGGTTTTGATGGGAAGTTGGTACGGTTTCCCTTATGCTATGCGACGGCTACCACGCACGATGGCGGTTTCCTGATGCACAAACCCAGGCCATATTTACATCCTTTGCGGATGCACTGGGCCACTGGGAGTACCCCGTAATAGCCAGTTTTTCTCAAAGAGCAGGACACGACCACGTACACGTGATGTCATTTAATGGATGGACACTTTTTAGGCTGTACACATTGTCTTTGTATGACTTGCTCCTTGGAAATATGGCCGATGATCACAATTATCCCGTGGCGTGTTCCGTATTTTTGAGAAGCTTAAGAAATACGTGTTTTGGAACAGACATTGTGAAGTTATTTAACAAGAAAACGGCCATGGAATCTGCACAAAATATAGACAGACCTGGCTATAAAAAGCCAACAACATAGCGGCACCATTGATCGCCTGCACCCGCACACCGGCTTGGATATGGCTAAGATCTCCTCGCCGCTCTAAACGACACCTGATTGATAGAGTAAACACAAGACAGTAACCATTTCTCAAAAGATAATGAGATGCAGATGTGACCAGTATAAAAGCAGCCGCCTTTGTATCAGATAAAAGCTGTGCCAGGTCTGAGCATGGAGAGGCTCAACAATGCCTCAAGTCGACGGTCTAAGTATTCCCGCTTCACCAGCTTTTACTTGTGAAATCCACTGCAGAAGTGGCTGCTGCGAAGACTGGTCTACCCGAATGACATTTAGAAAGTCTCCGCTCAGACCTAATTTTTTAATGGATCGCTAACTTCACAGCGGTCCAAACTAACAGCTGTGTTTATAAAAGCTGTGCCAGGTCTGAGCATGGAGAGGCTCAACAATGCCTCAAGTCGACGGTCTAAGTATTCCCGCTTCACCAGCCTTTACTTGTGAAATCCACTGCAGAAGTGGCTGCTGCGAAGACTGGTCTACCCGAATGACATTTACAGTCTCCGCTCAGACATAATTTTTTAATGGATCGCTAACTTCACAGCGGTCCAAACTAACAGCTGTGTTTCTCAAAGAGACATGTGTATGGAAAAGCAGCCACACCTTCCGCTCTATGTTGAGGAGGGACAGAATCTGCCACGACTGCATCCCACATCGCATTGCATCGCTCCATTTCCAACCATGACCGCTGAACAAGATACCCCATCCGCCACCACTAAGCTGTGCTACTCTTATTTCGGTATTTGTTGCCAATCGAGACCCGATTTGTACCATCGAAATTCTACCATCGGAAGCAGGGCATTTATCCTGATTCAGTTATTCGCTAACTTGAATATTCGATACGTCATCAGTGCTGTGTCCGCTAGTTCACAACAGAACGATTGCCTGGAATTTTCTTCCATTACCAGAAGTGCCATTCTCCTGGCTTTGTGCTCTTCCACCTTTCAAGGACTAAGTCACCACATGATGCTGCGTCTTGGGAATATACCTATCAAGACTGGTTCAAAGCCAACAACGTCTGCATTAGCAAAAACTAGACCCCCACTTTCGTGGAAACTGTGACTGTTCGAATTTGTATCACTTGACAAAGACTCAAAATTAAGTATGCTAAATCTGAAATGCTTCTACTAATCTAGTATTTTCTATTCTTTGCAGATTCTGAGATATATACCATACCACCTTAAGTGGTTAAAAATCCCCCCCCCCCGCGCTCTTATAACATTTTTTTGCTTCTTAGGATAATCTAAAATACATTGGCAGTCTTAGACGTAATTTACGAACGACAATCTCGCTCCCCGCTCGATGTAAAGATGCAAAATGGTGTCATTAGCGGTGTCGCCTGTCGGCCCACAGTTTAAAAGAGATCAAGCTCTCCTCTTAAAGGACGACCAACTTCACCGCTAAATTCGCGGGTGCCATCCCAAAAAGTGCTTTGCACTGCGCAAGATTCAGAGTAGTGCTGTGGTCGAAGATGCCGAGTCCTCTGACAAAAAGGCTTCCTCCCGATCTATGCTAAGCCCACCACATGGCACTTGGAACTCCCATAAACCGAAAAGTTGTATTCTTACCACACTCCGCCTAGCTACCATTCAAAGTTCCCACGATCTCTGTTGGTTTTTGTCACCGTGATCTGTGCTGCTTCAGCTATTAGGAGTGGCTGATATATTTCGCTAGGAAGCAGGAAAGTTGAGTCTCCCTGTTCACTGTGTCTCTCAGCTCGCCACCTAAAACACTCGAAGTACCATCGCTGCCTCCACATGCCGTTGTGTACAATCTTAATGCTACAACCTTATTCACGCTACATAAGACCGTTAACACGGGAAGCATTCTTTCTAAAGGCGTCGTATTCCTCCGCAATCCTTTCTCCTTTGAACTATGCTCCGCTCCTTTTTCTTAGAGAAGTTCAAGCTGCAAAAAGTATCGCACTACAAGTACTAAGCATGCTTCTCACACACTGCCTTAGAGAGCTATTGGAAAGCAGTAAAGCTCGATCTTCTCAGTCGACTAGCGTCCGCCTTTTCTTTTGGACCGCTTGGCCTGTGGTCAGGATATAACTATTTAACTATGCGATCTGGTGGTTATCACCATTCTAAGCGACCGAACCAGAATAACCGCTGAATCACACATACTCTTGTACTAGTCGTCCATACCATCTTCTGCCTGTCATCGCTTTAGACTGGAGCACCTAGACTGGACAGAGATTACTTAAACTCGCTCCTCTGTTAATTATATGCGTCAGTATGCGCGTCTGCAAATGGGAAAGCCTTTCCTTCCGCCTCTCGAGCGGCGATCTTAGGAAGTTAGGGCGATATTTCGAAACCTGGATGACGAGGATTCAAATTGGTCCTGTCGCCACTCTGTCGTGTACATCTTTTTGGCCGACGATAACATACCATGCATGGAGCACGTGGAATAATAAACAGACCAGCTAAGTTCGCCCTCGCGAATTCCCTTCCCCCCCCCCCGCCCCCCACCTGCCTGCTTCCATGCACACTAGCGCCAGAGAGAGAATCACATGAATAAAACTAAAATCTTGGCTCGAACCCGAGCTGAAAAAAAGTGCATGACCATCTGCCGCTCTTTTCCTGTCCGCTGAATGCACATACGTAATGCACCTCCCATTCCCCGCAGGATTAACCTGGCCGAATCCCTCTTCTTGGAGGAACTACTCACCTTTGCGACCGCATGCACCAGGGATGTTCGCCTCCCTCCTCACTGACTGAACCACCACCAACGCTTCCACCACTGACAGCGATACTACTGCCTCGACCACCACCATGACTACCGCCAGTTCGCTATCACATCCGCCTCCTTCGCTCTGACTGACGGAGAGGAGAAGCAAAATACCCTCCGACGCCCACGAAACCGCCGCTGCGTGATCTCCCAACGAGGATCAAAAACCGAGATGGTTGCCCTGAGACTCGAACTCCCGATCCCGGATCACAACAGCGAGGAAGAGGATCTCGCATAGACCACCGATCCGGGCCCGGGCTGCCCGAATCGTCAGGCTTAGGCACTCCACCGTGCTGGGAATGCCTGACCAGGCCCACACATCTCCAAGGAGACGGCTTACCACCACCACCTCACCCGGCGACCGGAGGGAACGACGAGAGTGAGGAGCGCCGTCGCGACGCCTGACTAAACGACGCCCCCCCCCCCACCACGCCCACCCCGCCCACCCACCCATGTGACACCAGGTAGACTACTATCGACATCACTGTTAGATTCTGGGAGCATATTTGAAACATGTGCGAAGAAAGCTGTTTCGAATCTAATTATTATTTCATGCGCAGCATGAGAAGATTTCTATTTTTAGGTCCTGATGCAACAGTGATTATTAAAATTTTGAAAAGATGATTCTGAAAGTTATTGGAGTCGGCAAAAGCACCATATTCTATTTTCAGAACACACTCTAGATTTCGCAGGAAGACCACCTATTATGTTAGTTGACATCACAGTGATAAACCCGTTATTCCCCGTTGCGTAGCTAAACGCTTAAAAGCTGATATCTCAAAGATCAAGTGAACTGTTAAGCACATCATACTTTGATGTTTATAATGACTTATTTCTGCATGATTAATATCTTTGCTACAAGCTTTCATTCCAGGAACAATGATAAAGAACATTAACAAATTAATGTTTGCTGATATACCTTGGAAGTAGTCATTGACGAGGAGATTATATCTTTTATCTAACGAGCCATAGTTTTTGATCCACTCTGTGTGAAGTACCATTTTACCAATATTGAATAATGACGGAGATGTCACAACGTCTTTGATTTTCTTTTATTTCATCCGAGATTATGATTTGGAGAGATAAAAAGGAAGAATGAACGAACGAAGGAATGAACGAACGAACGAACGAACGAACGAACGAACGAACGAACGAACGAAGGATGCATAGATGGAGGGGTGAGAAGGAAGGAGGAAGAAAGAAAGAAAAAATGAAAGAAAGAAAGAAATAGGTAGACTAATTGTGGTAACATATGCGTATGGTAAATACATTGATGTGATGAAATTCCTAAAGTAGCCATCGTAATTGTTGTGTAAACCCGTCAATCATTAGACACCGACATATTTTATGGAAATTAATATTTAGAATAGACAAATGCAGATTATCATTTATACCTGGAGACATGGTTCACAGTGGTGAAAACTTTGGCAATAGCCTTACTATGGAGAGATGTGTAGTTATGTCAGCAAGGAAAATTAATAGCCCTTTGTACGCTGTAACTGAGTTTATGGAAACTGTATCTGCGAGGATTCTAGTCCTGAATTTGATGACAATTTGTTTATAGAATGTTGCCAGTGCAGGATTGCTCGTCATGCGACAGGAGTGTGACAGTCTATAGCAATGGGAGCGAGCGTAGTGCGTATCTGCTTAACGTATTGTACTAGATGCCATATAAATCAAGTTTGATGACTCTGGAATCTGACTAATCGTTTTACAACGGCCGGCCATCACATCCAAAATATCACTGTATACATTCATATGAGAGGCTTAGGCTGAAATCCGAGTTGCTGAATGCCGTTGAGAGGGCACAAATCTGTCCTAAATATTTAGTAAAATTAATAAGCTTTGTTAGAAACATACTCGAGTGCCGTGTATAATATATCTACAATATTTATTAATGCGTGACAGTTTTCTGAGCCTTATCTTGAACTAACATGCCCGTGCTGGACGCTAGTGGGATTTGAATTCTTGAGAAATAATATAATCTCAGTTTATGACAAGCGTACGTAAGAGCGCAGTCACGCAAGCACGTGTTCCCTGAGACAGCACCACCTGCCCATATTCGTGTCCATTAAGATGATAATGTGTGCGGTAAGTTCAGTATGAAGTGTAGCCTGACTTCAAATTTATGTATAAATATACATCAAGATTAGAAATTAGTAAACAGAATGGATCACTCCAATCTGCCACTCACGTATTGACGTCATAATCAATTACGTCACATAAAGGTTGACATCAGAATCACAAGTGGCTGACAATACTCCATCATGAAGCTGAATTAGTCCCTCAAGT
The DNA here is from genome assembly GCA_034401795.1 of Chaetoderma sp. LZ-2023a. Taxonomy (NCBI): domain Eukaryota; kingdom Metazoa; phylum Mollusca; class Caudofoveata; order Chaetodermatida; family Chaetodermatidae; genus Chaetoderma; species Chaetoderma sp. LZ-2023a. The sequence goes on along the minus strand of CM067366.1, from coordinate 60,624,154 downwards.
GAACGAATTGTATGTCTTTGAATGATTACTTTAATAAACAACCTAGGCAGGGACACCATACAGTCAAATTAGTTTCAAAATATTCACCATCTTACCTATATATTAGGATTCTGAGAATTCAGGGTTCGATCGCTCCCAACACGGGCGAGGGTGGAGCTTAACTAGAACTGGGCGAGGCATGGCTAAAAGTGGCTCCCTCTATTGTTTGTAGTTGGACGTCAAGCAGCAACTAATGCGACTAATTTCCACCAATTCAAGTATACGAGGATGAGTCCTCATGGAAGAAATGAGCGCGAGTTGATTTGTCAGAATTGCGTCATGACCAAGCAAAATTATCTCAATTTCAGAGGTAAAAGATGTAATACATGAAATGCAATGGCCTAAGTAGCCTGAAACGTCTTCATTCATTGATCGAAAATGGACCTTTCCAGTTGTAGCCATGCCCCGCCTATCTCTATCTAAGCTACACCCACACCTCGTCCGTGTTGTGATCGATGGATCTTTGAACTCCCTGACTATCTATTTCCAGAAAACTATACAGGTTAGCTGTTACATATTTCGAAACTAATTTGACTGGGAGAGGTCGCTGCCTATGACAGCAACAGCGTCCAGTAAAATTAGTTTCAAACTGTTCAACAGAATATGTATTAAAAGGTAACGACATACAATTCGTACAACATGTCGTACTATAAAGCGTAAAAGACTGATTATATCGAGTCATTCATGACGTCATGATTATAACGCCATCTTACACGTCACGTAGTCGATTATGACATTATATGGCGTCATATGATGGATCGATAAACTCGAAAATGGTCATTATAAATGATTGCGAATCCCTGGCAGAAAATAAGGTCAATGAATTAGGACAGAATGAGATCACATATCGACAGTAGCGGATGTTGAACTATAGGCGGAATTCGGATATGTTATCGAGGTTCTCCGATCAGAAGTATCACGTTGGTGCTTTAACTAACTACGCATGCGCACACATTTACTCTCGCTTGAAGCAAGAATAATTGAGGAGAATTTTGGCCACGTCACACCGTTATACGATTATACTCGCGGCGTTCGGATGTCCAATCAGGGTGATCGGGGTAATCGAAGAGGGTAATCGGACTTTAGCTTAGTCTGCCTGGTCCGGCGCGTTGGTTGCTCGCGCATAATTAACATTTCTCACGGATTGCCAGGCTAAGGTTAGTGCCACATGTTTCTTCTCTGTGGTTGTGAGATGAAACATGCGTGTTAGCATTGACAATGTGCCGTGTTCCCCATCAATGTCAAACTGCTTTCGTACGTCTGAATGACTAACAAGGTATTGCTAGTCACCTGTGAACTGAATTATTGATTACTTTCTTTCGTTGAAATGTCATGGAATATTGATTTTTTACTCGCATGACAATTGACAATTTTAATTGCATTTGGAAGGAATTTTGCATTAATCGTAGATTTAATACGAAATATGCCATTTAAGAATGGCTGGATTTGGCAGACATATATAGCAGAACACGACGACGGAATATGTCAATTTACCGAGTTTGGCGACTATAAATTGATTACCAATCAAACGCATCCTCCAAAGTAAAATGACAAACACATTCAAGTAAGTTGAGAGATCAATTACTCACTTGAATGAATACATCCTATTTGCAAACAATTAGCGTAAAATGTTGGACCATGTTGATTGACATGGTACCGCATTTTGGTAATCGTTATTTTTCACCATCATCAGTTAGCGAGCAAACAGGGACGTAGAGTTGGTACGGTCAGGAGAGTTCGGTCGGTCGACCCTGCAGGAAGAAGTGGATGGATTTAACAAGGGCATGAAATAAGTCAGGAACAGCAGATAAGCTGGGGGTGGGGGGGGGGGGGACGGGGTTGGATGTTTGGAGTTAGGGATAAAGTATACATCAAGTATTCTGGGTATTCGTCTGCTTACTATGCCTGATAGTGTTTGTGATTTATCTTGTTGGTAAGTTGAAGACACGACTCAGGGAAACAGAAATGCTATGTTAATTAGAGACGTAAAGTGCATTGTTAAGATAATCATTCAACTTAGGTTTTATACTTTAATGCGGCAATCGAGGAAGAGACATGTTCGAGTCACACATTGCCATATCAACGCGTCGCATGGCCGCTTTAGTCGCTATACGTTAAAGTAATTCTGTAGATGTCACCAAGTCGCTTCGATATCACACTGTCTGGCTGACTGGTTTCAGCGTAATTGTCGCTCCAGGATATGTGTATAATTAATGCATGAAAAAGCTACATTTCCCTTTGCAAATGTACGGATACGTGTACGGATGCGGATACGGCGAAACCCACAACTAAATGCAACTAGTGTGTGCATATGTCCGTATACGGCTGTGGAGTTGGACGTCAAGCAGAAAATAATGCGACTAATTTCAAACCAATTAAAGGATACGAGGAAGAGTCCTCATGGAAGAAATGAAAGCGAGTTGATTGGTCATCATGACGTCATGAACAATCAACATGTCCGTATACGGCCGAGTGTCCATATATCCGCGTGCGCCTGCGTGCCCATATGTCCGTCAACTGATGTATGTCCATATGTTCGTGTACGCATGTGTGCCCATATGTCCGTATACGGATGCGTGCCCATATGTCCGTGTGAGAGGGTGTGTCCATATGTCGGTATACAGCTGTGTGTCCATATGCCTGTATACGGATGTGTGTCCATATGCCCGTGTACGACTGTGTGTCCAAATGTCCATACACGGCAGTGTGTCCATATGCCCGTATACGTCTATGTGCACATATCTCAGTACACAGCTGTGTGTCCATATGCCCATATACGTCTGTGTGTCCATATGCCAGTATGCGGATGAGTGTCAATATGTCCGTATACGAGTGAGTGTCCATATGTCTGTACACGGCTGTGTGTCCATATGTCCGCACACGGTTGTGTGCCCTCACGCTCGTATACAGACACGAGTATAGCTTCGGAACTGATACATAAATAAAGACCGAACCATAAGTGTGTTTTCGCGACAGACCGTGCCAGTTGTTCACTGTTTTTTGTGTTCCGGAAGTGAAAGATTTACTAACACTGTTCGTCGAACCAGGGACGGAGTTTTAATGCATGTGTGTTCGTGGTACGTGTTCATAAATCTAAAAATGGCGGTGTTCAGCTAAATTTTACAACCTATTTGAATGACGAATTCTCGTCAATAATTCAGTGATAGTCAATGGTTTATTTGGACTAAATTTGAAGCTTAAATCGAAATACGATCAGAATAATTTCTACAGTTGACGGAATTTCGAATGGTTGTGTGTTCATAACATTGCCACGGAATCACGATCATGAAACGTCGCCAATTCGCATAAATCCCGCTTTGGCGTGTCTGGATACGCGGTTTATGGTTCCAGGTTCGCGGTACGGAATCGTATACGGAACGGTAATAAACGTGTATATCAAAACTCTCTAGACTTTTTCCCGCAATTACGTCACTATTGCATCACACACGTTACATTTTGAAAGGGTAATCCTTGAAATATATGTATTTTAAAGTAGGGTTGGCGCGCATCCACACACCCCCACACCACCCACCCCCAAATGTATGAAAATGTAACCAACATACCCGTATCCGCATATGCATCCGTGTCTGGACCGTATCCGTACAAATGGAAGGGCAATGCTCTCTTTCACTTCCGGGACAAGAGTAGAGACCACAACGTATGCCGGGAAAGGGTCGATCATTTATAATGCGACCGATAAGATTGTTTCAATGGGTGCGTTAAGTAATAACACATAAATAAGTCTGGTCAAGCTCACTATTGCATGTTGTGATAATAAAATAGTTAAGTCATGTGTTATTTTTACATATCCAAGTTGCTTGTGGTAATGACACGGCTACTTTTGTATTTGTACATTGGACATGATTAATGATAACCTAATAAACATTTAGTAGTCAAACCGGCCAACGCCGGCCTCTGCAATGCGATGTAGTAATGGCTATTTACAGCGAAGACAATTTCCGAAAATGTGCCGCTGGAATGACTGGCCCGAGCCATCCACTAGTAAATTGTCAAAACTAGTCTACTCTTGGCCTCACAAATGGGCATTCAATAAGCAAATATTTTACTATTCTTGACCAAATCTAGCCATTAAAGGGTTAAGAAGTTTGATTACTCAACAGTACTATTGTTTCCAAATACAAGTCCTAGCTGACGCTGATGAAGATGCCAAGCTTGATTAATGGGAGGCCATTCATTCAGTAATTACCGGTGCATTCAGGTGACACAATCGTTAGATTATTGGCCTATGCTTGCGCCAAGTAGATCGATCTCCTGCACAACAGCGATTATTGACATCGATTTTTGTCGCACAGACGCTCCAGAGCGATTCAGTACATAAACATAACTGTGTCTTATTACATTATATATACACACCATCTGTGTTTGGACCGCTACTGTGCTGCGAGGCACCCATTCTCCCACATCACTGCCAGCAACCAGACACAGAACGAAAGGCAGGATCGATCGTTCGTCCAATAAGCGCTATTGTCATAGATAGCCAGTTATTCAGTTCATTTTCACGCGGCCACCCAGAGCGAGATCTAACCTGGCTTGCGGCACTATCAACTAAACATTCCCTTGGTAGTTCGCTAAATTCTTTTATTTACACGGTGCCGACAGTTATTAATTCGATATCAAATCGTAGTTATTAGGGTAACGTCTTTTATTTCGAGAAAAATTGTGAGTGAAAGTTGTTTCTGTGTAGGCAACAAGAACAACACCGACATCTATCGTCCAGTATTTTGAATCCAAAATAATGTGGGTGTCAGATGCAAAAATTTTCATACATCAATGACACCAGAGTCTGCGAGTGTGCGGCCATGTGTTCCGGGTTAAATATGCGGCCATGTGTTCCGGGTTAAATATGCGGCCATGCGTTCGGGTTAAATATGCGGCCATGTGTTCCGGGTTAAATATGCGGACATGTACGTAATTCAAGCAGACGGTTCTTATGTAATACAGCACTGATGTCACCGTGTACAACACACCTGTGTATGATTCACCTACAGCGGACAGCGTGCTGCCTAGGGCCCGTTCGGGAATGTTGCGATTTAGATGTTTGCATGGCTGTGACCATTTCACGACGAAGCCAACCGGCCTCTGTAGTGGTCTTGAGGATTGTCCATTTGTAGGCCAAGAGAAGACTATATTTTCGAAAATTTACCAATGGAATGACTGGCTCTGTAACCGAACCAGTGATTCCAGTGGGAAAATGTCAAAAATAGTCTTCCTTTGGCCTGCACATGGACATCCAATAAAGAAATATGTCTTCTTGATCACGTCGTGGTGGTCCACTAAGTCACGTGATGGCCCGCTAAGTCACGTGCTATATGATGGAAGCCACGTGCTAAGCGATGTAGGCTCTACGCCACGGGCTATGTAACGGTTCATCAAGCCACGCGCGATGTTATGGTCCACTACGTCATGTGTTCTGTGATGGCCCACTATGTCATGCGCTATGTGATGTAAGCCACATGCTATGTGATGATCCACCAAATCACCTGATGAGTGATGATCGACCAAGTCACGATCTGGCCCACTTGCAATGTGATTTCGCACTAAGTCACGTGTTATGTGATGTACGCCATTCTCTTAAGCTTTTTTACAGGGTTGACCCGTGTTAATATTTAAGACCAACTTTTGCACATTTTTACAAAGACGTATGTGACACTATATGTTATGTTGAAAGATATCTGTGAGCGTCCAATGGAGGAATCAAGTTTTAGCTGCCCGTCTATCAATAGCTACGCCCACCCACGATTTGTCCGTGTTAGGATCAATGGATACCTGCACTCTACGAATCTCAATTTCCAGAAACCTGTGCAGGTAAGCTATCATATATTTTGAAACTAATTTGGTAGGGTGCTGTTGCTGCCTATGGCAGAAACAGCGTCCAGTCAAATTAGTTTCAAAATATTCAACAAAATGTTTACTAAATAGTAAAGCCATACACTTCGTCCAACGTGACGGACTATTAAGCGTTTAAGACGGACCAAAACGCGTCATTCATCACTTAATGGACTATGACGATAGCCTACATGTGATCTATTTGTTTATGACGTCATATGATTGACTGAGAAATTGGATGCATCAGTTGTCAGGAATCCGTCTACAGTTCTCTTTCGATGTACGCAGTATGACACTTGTCATCAGAGTGCTTTAGCCATACACGCTGCGTGACAATGAACGTATATGCACTGTGTGTTTGTGTTTGTCCATAGTGAACCATCAACAACTTTTCTCGTCAATATGCCGGCCCAAATCCGAGTGTCTCGAATTTGGGTGCCTGTGAGCGTTATTAGTATCGCGGTACATGTTCTTTTCCTACAATCAATGACGTGTCGTGTTAGTGGAATATCACCTGAACAGTCCCCAAAATTACATAAATCATCGACATCTGGTTCATTGGCAGAGTCGTTGGCAGAAGCATCTCACTCATCTGTATCGTCATCATCATCATCATCATCGTTACCAGCCACCTCTGGAGGCAGTGGCAGTGCCAGCATACCTGCTAATAGAACCTTCACAGGAAAAGGAAAGGTCACTGAGAGGTCAGTAATGATAAAGTTACTTCAATATAGCAACGGCCTTTTCTCTGTGCTACGGGAACAAATACATATGTAGGCTTAGTAAGCAGTGTGGATACCTAATTGCAAGAAGCAAGTTTCTCTCGCAAATACACACATGCACAGAACCTTGGAGTAGCAATCTCTCATAATTAGGCAGTAAGATGGTTCTCTCGTGTCTGTAATAGCAGATCAGATTTCTATGTGATGGCGTATTTCTGGGTCCATCTCGTAGTTAATCATTTTCCTTTTCAAACCACGGTGTCTCGGTTTCAAGGTAGACCCCTACTTATACATGAAATCTGTTACATATTTTAATATAATTTTACTGGAATATGTTGCTGCCTAATTAGTTTCATTGTTGTTTAACAGAATCTTCCTTTACTTACAGTTTTTCTGGTCATTCTATTTAGTCATCAATTCAGTATAGCATATGGACCAATAAATTAAAACGTCAATAATTAATGCGAATTACAAGTTTCCTAACCGCTACGTAGAATACGCTACGCACAGTTGTAATTATGTACCGGCCAGTTATCGTCGAGCGGATAAGCTCCAGAATTGTTCAAATCGAGATAAAAACATAACACTTGGTAGATAATTGTTTTATTATGTGTAGACTCATATAAAAGTAAGACCCACACTGGATGAATCTTTCATATGAAGAACAATATCATATATCAAAACATGGCATTGTGTTTGGTGTAATAGCGAACAATGAAATTCACCTAAAGGGCTTAGTACAGAAAGACACGCCATCATTTGAGAAAAGCAGGCGTTTATCATCAATCATAATACACATTAATTTAAGTGGGTAGAATGCTTCGCCCATAGAGGGCAGGAAGCATTGTAGTGTTTGGGATATGTCAGTATAAAATAATATATGTTTGCACTTATTTGATGAGCATTCGGCTCCCTGTATGTTTACTTCTGCATGACACATCTAATCACTTCGATGCCACTATTTTACTCCTGTTGATGGCAGTGCACATCACAGTAACATAGAGCAGTACATTTAAAGTGTTCCCTGTATCACTTGCTTCCCCTGCAGGCTTTACGTATTTTTTTGTAACACGATCAATAGATTCATACTATCCTCCAAGAATGGATTTTTCATTTTCTTGATTGTTGACATCATTAGCAAAAGAATTTTGCGCACTAGGAACCTGTTCATGATGGCTTATAGCATCTTCATAAAACTAGCCACACACTTTGTCAATATTTGTCTTACCTCCAGCCCTATGCCGCATGCTCCTCAGTTAAACCCATAGCGCCACCACCACCCTTGATTATTACAGTCTGACGGGCATGACTGACGCAAAGGTATTGATGAAAACAAATGCTGTGAATCGCGCACGATAAACTTAAGGGACTGAAACCTTTGATAATTATTGGAATATTTCAATGGGAGAGCCCACATATCTCGAATGCACACAAGACCATATGGGCAGTAGTTATATCGATCCACTGCAAAGAACCATAGAATAAGTTGGCCAACTAACCGTACACACAGATGCAAGTTGACCTGGCGAAGTGACAGTAAATACACTCAGTAATTTAATATACCATATACTAAATTACATTACTGAGTTTTATTTGAGCCACTAAAACAATGGATGGTAAGCCAACGCAGGAGGAAGAATCGTAATGATAGACTATCTCAGACGTTGTGGTCCCACTGGACACCGGGGACCCTGGGCTCCAGCCTAGTTAGCCCATGCGTTAATACAGCACGACCGTTCCTTGAATTGAAAATTTATCACCATCATATTTATTTTTCTCATGTAAGGTATCTTGTCACTTGAGATTCATGTGCCACCCACGCGCTATTTTTTCGTTTTTAGCTCGACTTTACGAAGTAAAACGAGCTATTGCGAAACCCTGCACGTCGCCCGGCGGCGCCGGCGCCCAATTTTCGTTTAGCTCAACTTTTCTGGTTATATCTCAGGTTTGGTTATAATGACATGTCATGCCACAATGAACTTGGCTTCTAAAGATCAAAGGTCAAGGTCGCTGTGAAATTGAAAATACTAGCTTTTTTCAACATTAACATTTTCTATTTAGCTCAACTTTTCTATTTATATCTCAAGTCTGGTGAATGATATTCGACCGGGGTAAATGCTTCCATATATAGACACGGCATCCCACAAGTATGTTGAGGTCAAAAGGTCAAAGGGGAGTGCTTCTATCATGATCAACTTCAAGACTCCTAATGAGAATCTTGATTGTCATTTTTTTTCGGCAAGGTACCTTTGATTTTCCAGACATTTTTCAGCAGAGTTTAATCGCTACTCCTACTACTACTACTACTACTACTACTACTACTACTACTACTACTACTACTACTACTACTACTACTACTACTGCTACTACTACTACTACTACTACTACTAATACTACTACTACTACTACTACTACTACTTACTACTACTACTACTACTACTACTACTACTACTACTACTACTACTACTACTACTACTTACTACTACTACTACTACTACTACTACTACTACTACTACTACTACTACTACTACTACTACTACTACTACTACTACTACTACTTAATCAACAGCGAGATTTCAAACAAACCTGGGTGGAATGATCCTTTGATAATAAGCTTCAGGAAATTAAATGAGAATTTCAATCGGTCAATTTCTTTGGCGGTCATCTTGTTTTTTTTGGAAATTCTGTATCGTGTATATTTAAATGCAAATGGTTAAATGCGAATGGTCCAGTTGCGCATCACAGACCATTGGGCCTTTTGCTGATAAGTGTATTGATACGCCTACTGTATTTATTTTATGTTTGACTTCAAGCTTCATAGATCATTGTAAAGTCGGGCTTTGTGGTTGCATTGCAACCATATTTCTGTTTCACCGAGATACTGCTTGTTCGAAGGATTATATAGCAGCTCAGATTTTGAGATCTCCGCTATGCTGACTCGCAGTAACGGACTGAAGAGAGGTTGACGGTCACACGCTCACAGGTGATTGGGCATTGGAGTGCGAGGACTGCGATACGAACGAATCTTTTAAAATCATTTTAATTCCAGAAAAATATTGTATGCGTTGAGTCCGGTGTCGGTCGGATCGGAGTGGAGCACCTACCGTAATTTTCGTCGACGTTTCAACTCTGATATCGCCAAGAGCATTGCTATAGATTTCCGGTGATACGTTATCTACCCTTGAATAATTATATCTCCCTAACTGACTAAATACTTAGTCTAGCCATCGATCATTCATTCATTACATCTTCCTAATTGCGTATTTGAATCACATTATATCGATCCAAATACCGGAGATAGCGCATTGTGGATGATAGAATGATGTCTGCTCACGGATTAATGAGAACAGCTTATATAATTATATATCTACCTTGTACAAATCATCGAATAATAAAAATATATCGTTTATCATTGTGTCCAAAGTGCAATATGATTACACTAACAATAATATCTTCTAATGCCAATTATTCGTTTTCTATTACCTGACGCCTCGCGCCTCCATATCCCTAGCTCAGTCATTACTGTCTCATTCCAAAGGCTGTTGATTTCACTCGAATTTTAAGATTAATGCCCCGTCTCGTATCAAACCCCTCTGCAGTATGCGTGTAGCATATAATTATCAATACCTGAAGCAAGTCTACTAAGTCTATGTATTATTAAATATGTCAATGTCAGATATGTGGGCACACACGCGCACAATAACTAGGCGTCCCTATCCATCAGAGTGCTGACCATTGTCAGAACAGACTCTGCTGACATGACGCATTTATGCAGGCAGCGGATCCTCCCATTTAAAGGAATATTTAATTTTTCGTAGTCTCTTATGAATGCCTACAAAGCTTTTCGACTTGTATTAAAAGGTATTGCCTTATCCGTCGATCGGTACCTCATTAAAGCTGGTACAAACGTCGTTAACACCATTACTAATGTCATTAATGATTCCATCGTTTAAATCCACAGCAAACTTCCCTTAGTTTACCTTTCTAGTTTATCCATCCATCATCTGACGTTATATGACGTCATAGTAAACTATGTGACGTGTAAGATTACATCATAATTACTTGTGGCATGAATGACTCGATTTAGTCCGTCTTCAACGCTTAATAGTCCGACACGTTGAACGAATTGTATGTCTTTACCATTTAATAAACATTCATAGGCAGCAACAGCACCCAGTCAAATAAGTTTCAAAAAATGTAACAGCTTACCTGTATATTTCTGGAAATTGATAGTCACGCAGTTCAGGGATCGATCGATCCCCACATGAGCGAGGCGTGAGTGAGCTTAGCTAGAGATGGGCCCGGCATAGCTAAACTGGAAAGGTTTATTGCTATACATATTCCCAAGCTTTTCGGACTGGTGCTATACAATGCTTTAGCAAAGCCCGCTGTAGTAGACGCACTACAAAGGCCTCACTGTATGTCAGACCCGTTTTATTTTAGCGAATTTAAGGATCAAGCTCAATGTGTGATGAATCCGTTTCTCCATGGACATGCATACTTATAATGCAAAAGAATTTCTGATCAGTAGACTCCCAGAACTAGTCCCCGACAGAGAAACACGAGAACAAACTAGCAAAGAAACACGCAGACAAATAAGGCTTAGTTCGGATATATTGTCGCGGTAACCCGATCGGAAGTATCACGTGGTACTTGCGCATGCGTACTGTATATGCACATGGGAGCAAAAGTGTCATCAACGAACGCAAAAGAGTATAATCGGATTAAAATATGGCGACTTGAAGAGAAATGTACACCCCGTTAGACAGTTACTGAACTCTTGTTAAAAGCCGACATGTTTGTTTACATGTCCAGGCATACGCACACCTTTACTCTCGCGCGACGCGGGAGTAGTCGAATCGAACAATTTGTATCACGTGATACCGTTGGCCAATTATACTCTCGTCGCTCGGATCTGTGATAGGGGTAAGCGGGGTAACTCGACAGCGAACCCCAATGGACCTTTCCCTTTTTAGCTATGCCCCGCCCATCACTAGCTAAGCTCCACCCACACCTCACCGTGTTGGGATTGATCGATCCGAATAACCTAGCTATCAATTTCCTGAAAACTATACAGGGAAGCTGTAGAATATTTTGTAACTAATTTGACTGGGTGCTGTTGCTGCCTATGGCAGCAACAGCGCCCAGTCAAATTAGTTTCAAAGTATTCAACAGAATATGTATTAAATAGTAAAAGCAAACAATGTGTACAACAACGCATAGACCGTCTTCAAATATGCGTTCGTGACGTACTTATCGACGTCATTTATGACGTCATTCATTATGGTGCCATTGTACACATCACGCAGCTCATTATGACGTCATATGATGGGTGGGCACTCTGAAAAGGTGAATTCAACCTAAACAAGCACACGAGCATGCCAGTAGATACACATCCGCAAGTGCAATTTCGTATTCTCTAACTCGGCGATGGTAAGAAATTACGCGCTAGAAACGCGGTCTCCACCATCAACCCGTATCCATATATTTTACTAACCTTTAATCGCGCGCTTTCAGTGTCAGTTAACTGTTAGTTAGATTTGGTTCACACACCGGTCTGGCGTAGCAGATTAGTATCATCACTATTATTCTCTTGGCCAGAAATTCACTGACCGCCAGTCCGGTGTGTTATAGTACTCTATATGTCATTGCTGGCCGTTCTCTGTAGCCATATTACGATGTTAGTCATGTGTCAATCAGTAATCAGTATTAATGTCAATACACATTTCCTTATCGATTTCTTTATGGCGCCAATCAAGACCTAAACGGCCCTGACAAATTATTCAAAAGCTTTTATGTTCTTATATTATCGGATGTGAAGGTACGATGACAAGCCGATACTGATACGACCTGACAGGAAAATGCTTTCACGATACTACACTTTTAAATTACAAAGAACCCGTCTCATCAGGCTTTGCATGCTCATGGTGTCCATAGGATAAAACCTTTCTCTTGTCATTCATTACCTCTATTATTACCTATAAGCCCACCTTTACAAATGTTATTATGCTGTTGAAAGGTTTGTGAATATAACGCTAAAGAGAAATTCACTGTATTAGTATAAGATTAGGCATTTAGATACTTGTATAGCATACTGATTTAATTGTCAATATATATATATATATATATATATATATATATATATATATATATATATATATATATATATATATATATATATATATATATATATATATATATATATATATATATATATATATATATATATATATATATATATTTATTTATTTATTTTAAATGTACACTCAATGACCTATGGCTTATTGTGGAATAAATCAATCAATCTATCACCCAAGCTCACCTTGGCTATTTCAATACTACATACTGGATACAACAGATCATGCTGAACCTAATGTAACAAGAGTTTTTTTCTTCGTTAAGCGCCAAACAGGTTTTAAATCTCAAATTCTTGCGAACCAGGATGTTAAAAGTCACATTTACATTGAAATGTAGGTCAAGATCGCAATTGCAAAGAAGTTGTGTATATTTGGATTGGAAATCGGATCTAAGCGTCATTCTTTAACGTGCCGCATCAACTGAACTACAGAATATATTAATATGTTTAAATTTAACCTATTGCAATGCACTTTAGCCAAGGATAAGATAAAAGATAAAAATATTATAGATGAATGGATGAATCAAATCTATAGATCAATCATATGACGTCATAATCACATACGTCTCATGTAGGCTGCCGCCATAATCACTTACATCTCGAATGGCCTAATCATGTCTGTCACAAACTCGTAATAATCCGTTGTACGGATCGTACGTCTTTACTATTTAAGAAGCATTCTGTTAAATATTTTGCAAATAGACTTGACTGTTTCTGCCCTAAGCAGCAACAGCACGCAGTCAAATTAGTTTTAAAAATTTCAACGTTTTACCTGTATAGTTTGCTGGAAATTGGTATTCAGGTAGTGCAAGGATCGATCGATACCAATACGGGAAAACCGTGGGAGGTGCTTAGCTATAGATAGGCAGGGCATAGCTAAAACTGGATTTCTCCATTAAACATAACGTGAATGGATAATACACGAATGCGTGTAGTAGATATTGGTTTAGTTGTGTGTGTTACTGCTCTAAATAACTCCATAAATTACGTTGAATACTTGTCTAGTGACGGAGATATATGCTAACCCAATTTCTCTTCTTTTGTGCAGGTAGTTTGTCTCCCATAAGCCCATTTGTACTGAAAGATGCCACGGAAAGCTTAATCAAATTAAATAAAGCACATTGTTATAAATGATGTTTAACCTTTTAACACTCAGATTTCTTCAAGAAAATTTCGAATTTCTCATAGAAAATCTCCATTTGTAGACCAAGAGAAGACTATTTTAAAATTTTTACCACGGAAATGAGCGAAAGTCATTCTAGTGTAACATTTTCAAAAATAGTCTTCTCTTGGTTTGCAAGTCGACATTTTTCAAGGCCACTGCAGAAGCCATTTTGGCTGACATGCGTGTTAAAGGGTTAATAGCTGGAGCACAAAATGTATAAGAGAGTTTTGCTGTGGTATGAAAGAAAGCAATAGCACGTGACAAAGTGATACTTTTACTCGGTTGATTTCACGTCATACTGACTTATCTAGGGTAATCTGTAAGAGCAATTCTCAGGGTGCTGATGACTCATTGAGGCTGGACCTTTCATTGAAGGTATGGTCAGAAAATTAGAAAGGTCTTCAGTGATCAGGAAGACATTACAAGCCATGTTAAGCAGTTTGTTTGTTGTACGTGTATGCGTTCTAAGAGGTGTGATGTGTAAATCCCAGATTTGGGTGGGACGAGGACACTGAGCACGTTCTCAGACAGTTTGTAAAGTTAGGTGGTGTATACGCTAACATAGACGGGCTACAATAACCAATTCACCTCTTTGAAGACAGTCTCAATGATAAACAACATCTTTTGGTTAACAAATTTGAAAATGGTTGCCAATCTACAAAGACTCATGTTCTATGAACGATTCGCTGGTGGGTTCAGGCATAAAACTAAAACATTTAATGTCATTAACATTCATGTTGAACCAGTCCCATGGCTAATGCCTAGACATCGCTAGTATTGGTGAATCAATGTATCATTCTTCGTACACCATATTCCCCAAGGGAAGAAGATGCTGAGAGAGTTTTGATAAACAAGGATAACCCTGATACTGCAGCCATAACAATCGACTACATATCACCTACAATCCTACTAAATGATTGAGTACACACATACTAAGAGAAATCATTCCAATTCATGAAATAGCAAACAATCGCTGGCCTGAATCATAAACTGATTCTGTTTCTCCGTATCATCGGTGGCAGAGATAAAACACATTTTTCATATGTAATTGGAAACGGTACAAGAACTGTACAGATTACTGAAATACATAGGTAAACCACAGCACCCTTTTGGCGAGATACTTATGAGAACCAAATCAGCCGAGAAACAATTCATAAATCTAGTTTCCCAGTCAATCGTATGCCGTTGTAATCAACTATGTTACGTGTAGGCTGACGTCATAATCCATTGCAACACGAATGACTCGATTTAGTCCGACTTAATAGCCCGTCAGGTTATACGAATTGTATGTCTTTACCAACTTAATAAACATGCTGTTGAATATTTTGAAAATAATTTGACTGGACGACGTTGCTGCAATAGCCAGTAACCACACCCTGTCAAATTAGTTTCAAAATATTCAACAGCTTACCTGTACAGTTTTCTGGAAATTGATATTCAGAGAGTGAAGGGATTAGTCGATCAAAACACGGCCGAGGCGTGGTGGGGCTTAGCTGGAGATGGGCGGATCATGACTAAAACTAGATTTTTGCAACGTGTATGGAGCTAGTACAGACCAACACATAACCACACCAAAACTGAGAGTTCGTAAAGTGTTTACTTCCCGATCTGTTACACCGAGAATGGGTCCGCTGACTTGGTTAAAATTTGAGCAGCACTTGCGTTACCATGGTTTACAAAGTATGGTTTCACAATGACAAAGGGCTACCTATTGCGACAACATTGGTTACATGACCAGCAAAGATCGAACTTACTTTCTATTCTACATGTATCAACGGCTGCATGCAAATTGTTCATGTATAGACCTATCATCTACTGCTACATTGCATTACGTGCACAGTATACAGTGTGAGATGTAGCCTTGCCCGGATAATGGAAATATGTGTTGATCAATTCAACTGCAATGAGTACGTTTTTTTCATTTAATCATTCAGGTAGATTTTTTTATAGTAATTTTTTATTTAGTGCCTGTGTTGTGAAGCCTTACCAAAATCTTAGGATTAATGCGGTTGAACTTTGTTTTATTGTGTGCATATAATCTGGGAATGTCAATATTTCGCGCGATTGCTGCTTTTTGTTGAGTAATAATTCCCAGTAGAGTGGCATTACTGAATATAGTGGGCATAGGTTCAACGAATTAATTGGGACTGTAGCCATGCCCAGATACTGACTACCTTTTTGTCAGGAAACCGATTAGAGTAATGATGCCATTTCTGTTCCATCGCTCATTAATATTTTGCACACTGCCTATGTTGTGAAGTCGTACCAATTGAAACGATTGAAACAGATAACTATACATTTATGTTTTAGTTTGTGCAACTGATCTGAGAAAAATTAAATATTTCGTTCCAAATGCTTTTTATGTTGAATAGAATACGTTCCAGGTAAGGTCTTTGGCACCATGAATACTGTAACACGTTCCTTCCTGTAATCCCGGAATTTGATTTCATTTGGACGATAAGCTAATACATTGGCCAGATTAACTAAATGTTGACTAAAAGTCGTGATCTGTTTTGTTTTCATGGGAAGAGTGTCCTGACTAAATACGTTCCAAAACATTTAACATAGCAGACCATATATTGTAAAGCGTATCTGTCCTGCAGGAGTAAACGGTTAATATGCCGATTGATCTAATATATCAAGTCGTCAGTGATTGTATTATTATTCAGATGGAATGATATATCAAACATGAAAAGCATCTAAAGTAATTCCAATGATGATATAGTGATTTATTTACAATCGTGACTTTTACCTACATTTCACGGCCATTGACATCTTTAGCATCCAGATCCCACTCGGATGCCATTCCCAACGTATCGAGTATCATATTGGTACATGATATCATTTGTATCATTTAACAGCAGACCGTGACCTAATATTGTTACTTGCTCCCTAGGTATATGGCCAAACTTTACTTTCTATTAGTGAATTTACAATGTCCCTGGTGTAGACGTGCGCGATTACGTGATTAAATTGAAAATCGCGATTATTTTTTAAATTGTGAATAGATATGATTAACAATTGTCTATAATCGAATACTCGTGAATAATTTCTACTGTATAAAGTAGTTCAATTCCAATTGACATTTTGCTTAATGAGTGTGTGCCCAATTGAAGGTCAAGAGACCACAATTTTTGAAATATCACTGAAATGACTGGCTCGAGAATCGAGCCAGGCATTCCATTGACACACTTTCAAATAATAGTCTTCTTTTGGCCTGCAGATGGACGCTTCTAAGCGCCAGTACAGCTTCCATTATGTATATCATTTCATTGTTAGGTCGTTTTCATGTGTATGTTTGTACCCAAGCTGATTAATCGGGTAATCACAATTATTCTTTGACAAAAGTTTGCCCTTAGGAATGGGGTATCTAGGATATTGCATGCGTGTGCCTCTTATTATCTGCTGATTGGTGACATATATTAACCTCTCGTGTTATTGCCATGATGAATTTTTAAAAGCCTTTGGGATGCAAAAGGAAATTCATCATGGCCACTACAGTGTCTGGTTTTGGCCGGCCTGGCCATGAAAGCGTTAACGCGTTTTCTCTGCTAATGGCGGGTTCAAGTGTATCCATCAAGCATATGACGTATAAGATGATGTAATAATCAATTATGTCATACATGACGTAGATGAGTTCGTCACGGACGCTTTATTGATAACGGACTAAGAGTTGTTGTACGAAGTATATGCATTTACTATTTAATAAACATTATGTTGGCTATTTTGAATCTAATATGAATTGGCGCTGTTGCTGCCATAGGCAACAATAGCACCCAGTTAAATTAGTTTCAAAATATTCACCAGCTTTACCTCGCCTGTATAGTTTTGTGGAAATCCAGATCCAGAAAGTGGAGGGATCGATTGTTCCCAGCACAAACAACACGTGAGTAGAGATGGGCAGGGCATAGTAAAAACAGGATTCCTTCATTCTTGTTCGGGTAGGTCCTGCTAATATCAATATTGATGAAAGGTTAAGCAATTTCTACCATCATACACTTATCTACTTTTTAACGCGGCTTGAAATGCTTGGTGAACGAGTTTACGTTACGCGAATATCACCATCTGCAATAGTTAATAAATAAATAGGATGCTCGACCTGCCTCTCTGGATAATAGGTCTATGTAATTCCATTTAGCTGGAAAGCAGCTGCAGTTATATTACATATTTGTGACAATAACTTGGTGTGGCAGGAGCCCTAAAACTCCCGAGTCACCGACTGATGTCTGGGGCACTTGCGGTGTTGGAATCTATTCTTATTGGGGGGGTTTTCTAGTGAAATGAGCAAATAAATTGTTTTATCTTAATTACACATTTTGTAGGATTGGTTGCTTCCAGCTAATCCTCATGCTTTGCATGAACATCTCATTTAAAAGGCAAGATGATGACTTTCCGCGACGTCACGTTCGACTTATCACAGCGACGTCAGGTTTAGTTTTGCATACATGTAGTAATATATACAGCCAACACACGCGCCAAATGGTACCAAACAAATATGGCGTCTTCTGAGACAAACATTTATCTTAGCCCGCGTATTGTATCGTGTTTCAGAATACCCTACTGAACATACACGGTGCTTCAGAAAACGGTGTTACATATCGCACAGCTCTGAAAATAGGTTTTCAAGATAAAAATAGAAACATGTCTCTTAGTAATACATGTTCTGTTGAGCATTTTAATCATAATTGGACTGGAAGACATTGCTGCCTTAAAGGAGCACATTCACACCAGAATGCTTGAAAATAAAATTGTTAAAATTGTATTCTTTTATAGGCTACAATTATGTGTCTATATGCAATGAAACGAAATAAATCTTAACATATGATGATTTCATTCCATATAAATTAATATAACTCTATTGTTCCTCTATGTGCCTCTATTTCAATTTCGCAAGTTAAAAAATGTTTTTAATTTATATGGAATGAAATCATCATATGTTAAGATTTATTTCGTTTCATTACATATAGGCTCATAGTTTAAGCCTCTAAAAGTATATAATTTAAACAATTTTAGTTTCAGTAATTCTGCTGTGAATATGCACCGTTATGCAGCAATGTCTTCCAATCCAATTATATTCAAAATATTCAAAGTTACGTTTTTATTTTGTCTAGAGACGCGCGTGAGCAAACCTCCAGTAAGGATTCTCACTGAATTGCGTTTCCAAAGAGATTCTCTGGCGTAAGTCTAGTCATGAACTTCCGTTTACCTCGACCTCTGACCTCAACACAACATGACGTCCTCCTCTAATCAAAATGTAGCCCAGCTATTTTGATTGCTATGCTTTACCAAGGAATGCATGACACACATTGCAATCGTAGCATCTCCGTACTCGGGTCGGTGCAACAATGACCGCCAAGCTCACTACCGAATTACCAGTTAGTTTTTGTTTCACTCCTAAGTTGAAGAGAGACACCTTTAAAGTTGGATATTCACACCAGGATGCCTGAAAATAAAATTATTAAAATTGTATACTTTTAGATGCTTAAATCTTGTGTCTAGATGCAAGGAAACGAAATAAATCTCAACATGTGATGATTTCATTTCAAATAAATTAATATAAGTTTATTTAGTTAGGACCCGTATCTCTAATTTAATTTCACAACTTTAAACATTATATCAATTCATATGGAATGAAATCATCATATGATAAGTAACATTTCGTTTTATTTTGATTTAAGCCTCTAAAGGTATACAATTTTAACTATTTTGCTTTAAACCATTCTGGTGTAAATATGCCCATTTAAATGGAAATCAATAGAAGTAAAAAATAGGTAATGTTCTAGATTTTGACCAATTACATTGCTAACGCGGTATCGTGAGCTACCTCGGTTTGATGTGAAGATGCAATATTGCGTGGAAGTTAATAGTTCCGACGACTGACCCACTTCACTTTTAATTTATCTCAGCTCGCGGAGTACTTAATGCAACCAACATAGCTTACATTGAATAACGGTTCCTAAGCAGACAAACGGTCAGCTGACATTGCTTGACGTATAGCACACCTGCTGCATTCATGTATAGCTACCACTTACCTTAATATTGTCCATCTCTCATCCGCATATGTATCTGGGTAATATATCTGGTCATGGGGCATTAGCTATGTCTCGTCACTATCGCGCTAGTCAATCCAAGACTTATATACACAGCCGCATTGATGCTTCCAATAATCCATGAACTGTTTAAACTGAGAATGGCAGCAAATCTGACACTTTGACAAGTTCTCCCGGATTTCATCTGAGAAACTAATTACATTCTCAAGGGGCTTCCATTCATTTTACTTTAAAGATATCGGCAAATCAACTCCAATGTGGTATCGATATCAATAGACACAGTACAGTTTTTAGTTTATTCTTTTACAAACTGAAGTTGAATGTTCAGTTAATGTTTTTTGTACACTGATAACATGAAGGCAGTTTGTTGCTATAATTTGATGCACAGTGAGACTGAAACATGTACGTTTACACCATTTTAACAGCAGCGAGCTGTTCAAATGAGGACGAGGAATGATGATGATGATGATGATGGTGATGGTGATGGTGATGGTGCCTGACGATGATGATAACGAAGACGACGACGACAATTACAGCGGCAACAGCGGCTGTGCGACGGCGGAGTGCGGTGTGTGTGCTGGACCCCGAATCCACAATTTCCAAAGGAACTGGAAGGCGACATTTCTTGTTACACAGCGAGTTCCAATGTCGGCGGTGGAGGGGGGGGGGCGGGGGGGAGAGGTTTTGGGGGCGGTTTACCGCCATCATTCATTTATATTGCATCAGATAGATACACGTGTTGGCTTCATGCGCAAAGAGGTTTGGCTTCTTGAGCTGTTCTGCTGTTATTGGAAGTAGTGTATCAAGTGGACTGGTTTTTCGTCGATAACTAGATCATCTGTATACTCCAGTTCTGGTGGCATACCTATCATTGAGACTGGAAAGTCTGGTCTCGGAGGTTGTTCCCGAATAGATTCTAGTGCTGCAGCGAGGTAGTGAAAAGCACTCGTAATGATCCTAATGATGTTTTGATCTGTACAGAAAGCGTTGATTTGACACGAACATTTAGTTTACTGTGTTTCCAATAAGAATATTGCCAGACGTAGTTAGTCATCATCGAAGCCATCGTGATGGAGAAATTGAAGGATATGTCGTTTCATAATGGTATCGAATGCACGTGGCATGTCCATTCCCATCTTAGAGAAGTCCCAGCGCTTTGATAGTACTATTAACGTCAATATTCGCTATGCCCAGATTATTTCAGCGCATATACGGCCTCTGTTAAAACCACTCTGACTCCAGTCAATTTGTGTGTGATATGAGACAACGTAACATTTGATATACCTCTACTGATGCTCAAAAGCACTATTGGTCGGAAGTTGGAAAGAGTTCATAGAAGTTTCTGACGATTTGGGAGTGCGATGAGTGTACCTTTTCCCACAGCATCACTAGGGTGGTGTTGTTCTCAGGCAGAGTTGATGACGTGCACGATTTGTGTCGAGATGGTATTATCTGCATATTTAATGAGCTCATTATTATAGTTTGCTGCCAGGCCCGCATGCACGATCTTTCGGTAGAGATGATAGAGCTTTACTAACTTCCGCATCTGATGTTGGCTTTTACAGGGGCCGTGGCTGGACTTCAACCATGGATAGCGTTTCATGAACTGACCTTTGAACTATTCCTCGATCGTATCAGCCATTCCCAGGTGATATCCGATGAAATAACCATTTGAGTTATGCTAAGCACGGTGTAGTTGTGGATCTGTAATGCTTTGCTTGCTCGGAACATTTGTAGGATCATCAGCATAGACTTTAATTTGATTGCTGTTCCTAGCTACACGGATATTTTAGCAGCTGATGTCTCCACACATTTTAGGAATTTACTTAGTGCTAATGCATAAACGTCATAGAGGTTAGAGTCAACTACAACCTACCCAAGCTCATCAGCGACACTGGCACATTAATGTCACACAAAAAGGCCCTCGGGCAGCAAATAACTAACATTGACGTCATCTCCGATCCAAACGAAGCCCTAGCCAAAATACTGAAATTTCTGGAATCATCAGCTACAAGCACCATAGGTGTTCTTAAAAACAGCCGGACTAGGTAAACTGACGACCCTCTAGTAGTAAAACTGTCAGCAGAACAGATGGCACCTCTCAAAGTGGCCAAAACGAAGCTCGCACCAAACTATGCCGGGAGCGCAATACCATTCGGCGCCACATAAGTGAAAGCTTTATAAAGGATCTTGCTATTCACCAAGCAGACTGCCTAGCAGATGTAATCACTGCCACAGATGACTGTGACAAAATGTTTAGGGCAGCCCGAACCCTGAGAGTTACCGACTACACATCACCTCTCAGTGTACACAACTCTGAAGGACACTTTATCGGGACTGACCATTGCAACACCGAGGCGATTCAAGAATGATTCAAGGAACAGTTCACTGACCAACATGTTGAGCTCTTGCACCGGTTACTCAGGAGACCCCAGGCCATTACTAACAGCAATTAAAACACCCGAAGTTGAGAAGGCACTTAAAGCGCTGAAAAATGGACCTGCTGGCATGAGAAATGAACTATTCAAATATGCAAGTGACATTATCACAAAACCGATCACGCACCGACTCAATTCAGCTTTTATTTACCACCTTCCCATCGATGATGTAGGCCAAGGCACCCTTAACGCAATAAACAAGCCCAAGAAGTCACCTGGACCCAGCCAATCTGCGGCCCATTGTGCTCCTCAATATCATTCGGAAAATCTGATCCATCGTTACTCTATGCCGCATCCGAGACAAGATCGTTGACTTCACCAAATCATGTCAAAGTTTCTTCAAACGTGGATGCACCTGCGCAGATATTGTATGGGCTCAACGCATGCTTGTGTCGGTAGTCATGTCCGAACAATGGGATTTCCACAAAATGGGCATTGCCATGCCACGAATCTTCGGCACAATTATATGCTCAAGGATCCTAGATGCACTACACCAGGCCAGTTGCGTGGTAGATGAGGTACGACTAGTGGGACTACTGCTTGCAGACACCGGGCTGAGAGTATGAGTCAAGTCAGTGAAGTCTGTAGAGTTTGAGGCATCAATCGACCCCCCACAGCGAGGTGAGCTCTCTCCTGTGCTTTTCACTTGTTACCTTGCTGCTGCATTGAAATCCGTACGGGAAAATATCACAAGACTACCCCCACCCCAACCACACCCCAGCCCCGCAATCCAACCAGCCCAAGCCCACCCGAGTGACAATACTGGGCATGCCGCTGGAGAAGGAATATACTGACGATGTGGACCTCATAGACGAGGAAAATAAACCCCTTGGCGAACTTCTCCGAATAGCTGCAAGCAAACTAAAAATTGAGAATCTCTTTATGAATGATTCCAAAACAGTTCACCCACATATACCTATCTACAAAGCATGCCACTAAAGAAACGATCCACTTCGTGGGGGCGAACCATGGAGGAAAACTAAAATCCTGGGCTCACTGCTTTGCAGTACTGCTGCCATTTATACACGCTGCGTCATGGAGAACATAGCTTTCCAATCCTTCTGGAAGCTATGGATTCGTAGATCAAAGATTCCCTTGATAACAAGACTATGTCTATCCCATGCAACCTGCGTATCCTTGATGTCGTATAACTGTAACCGCTGGGCATCTCCAAAGGCAGCTCTAGACAACCCTGATGCCTGCCACCGCAAACAGGTATGCACCATGACTGGACACCGATGGCTAGACAGCATAGTTTCCAATATTGCAGTATACATGATGTGTAATGCGTCGCCGCTGTCTGTAAAAGTTGCCCAGCGAAGATGGTCCATGGTTGGCCATGTTGTAAGGATGCCAGAGGACACACCAGCACAGAAAGCCTTGGAATTCGCCCTACTCGGAGCCAGCAAATACAAAACCATGAGAGGACACAATTGCATAAATCTGCTGAACGTGCTACGAGGTGGCCTCAAGAAAGCTGAACTCGATAAACCCACGTCAAAAATGTGCCTGATGAAGCTAAGGATTTTAGCTGAGGACAAGAGACAGTGGGCAAACGCGAAGAAGGACAGATTGCAGCTGTGTGAAGTTTCTACTACTCCAGCTGCAGAATATAGTAATCATACACACATACATATAGCTTCGTTTGGTGTACAGTTGAGGTCAACCATTTCCTTCGGCTCAATTATTGTTTTTCTATGCGATGCGTGGATGGCCATATCGTTAGTTATTGTTGAACTTGGATTTTTGTTTTGACGGTCGCCTGTAGATGAGGTACATTTGATCAAGCTATGAAGTAATAACATGTTTGTGGTCGAAATTGAGGTACGTTCCGCTGTAGCGCTACAGTATCGCGAGTCTCTGAGTAACCTCTTTGCATTCACATTGCACACTATGGAGTCTGGTGGGTTTAGCTTTTTATCGGCTATGTTTCCTGTCCATACTATTCGATGACGGCGCGGGTGCTTAAAGACTGTGTTGGTTACCTATAAACCATACATGTAGATGAAGGCTGCTAATGCATATGTAATACTTTTGCGTTTGTCCATTTCATAGGAACCAATACACGAATCAAACCCTGTTTGTTTGTCTATTTTGTTTTATTTTCCGAGTTTGGAGTTGAAGTTATCACATTAGTTACTACATATAATATCAAACACTGAACATTTAATGTTCAACTTTGGATAGTAGGAGTAAGTAAACTAGGTAACAAGATATTGTCATAGACAATTGCTCAATATAGTGGAATAAAATCGTGATATATTGTTATATCGCAGTTCTAAAGGTTAGTAAATATCTGGGTAGGTTGGGCTGTGTGGGTCGAGACAAACAAACACATTGCTAATAATGGCAATGAAAACGCCGTCAAAAATGTGAATACTTTGAATTTATTTTGACTGGATACTTTCACTGGCTTATGCATCAACAGCTTCGAGTCAAAGTTTTGTTTTAGCATGGCCCCATATATTTCCCACAATATACCAGGACTCTTAGATTAGTGTCGTAAACATCTCAATATTTAATCGAATTGAAACATAACTATAAATACGGCATGCTCGAATATTCCCAATACTGAAGATTGAGGCGTTGCATTTCATAATTGTCTCATTTCTAAATAAACTAACCCTTAAGAAATCTGACTCGAAGCTTTATTGAGGGCATTTATCTGGAAAAAGAAAGTTACGTGCCATACTAAATCTAGAATGGATAAATTCGGCCAAGAAAATCAAAATATATACTTATCGAATGCTCCTTTGCAGGTCAAGAAAGGACAGTTGGGTGTTTTTTTAATTAACACTGGAATGGCTAGCTCGCCTATCGAACCAGTCACGCTAGTGATACAATTTTAAAAGCACGCATCTGTTGGCTTGCAAATGAACATTTCTTAAAATCTCGCCATGAAAGGGCTTAAGAACCTCGAATCATAATTATTGGGAACCCGCATACTGTTCTCAGAGATGACCCCAGGAAGAAGTCCTGAAGAAATGGCTACAGTACAAACAAAACAAAGAGTGCATATGTTGATTGAACCAACAGATAGGTGCCTGAGTTATTGATGGAGTGTACACTTATTGTATAAATATATATGAGAAAAGTTAGGTAACAGTGTTAGTCTGTATAAATAATACGAACAGGATTCAAAAGGTACCTCTTAAGACTAACTCAAACCATGTTCCCAATAGAGAGTTAACCCAGAGTAATACAATGCTGACGTATGGCGTTACTCCGGAGTAATTTTCTAGTCTTAACAAGGCCTTGGGTTATGTTGACGAGCTTTCGCACATTCATATGCTGCATCAGAACTGATGAAGCATATTTATGTGCGAAAGCTCGTCAAAATAAACTAAGTTAGTCTTTAAAGGTACTACATTTTGATCATGTTCTATTGTAAATTGTATAAGTAGATGTACAGCTATTTGACGGCTTGAGGCATAGTATAGATGGGATAATTGAATGCAATCAAGGCCACCGAGAAAAAATGTATATATATATATATATATATATATATATATAAACGTGACAATCACCAAGACTAGATCTCCGATACATTGTGTTATTGATCATTCATAATTTCTATATTATGTCCATAAAATGAAATATAACAAGCAGTGTATGATAAATATCATTGGCAATAGTGTGATTGTCATGGCAACAAATCATAAATGCGTCCATCGTGCCTGGATAAGTGATTACAATATTTTCATCCTGATCCCCCAGATATAGCAATATTGACACATGGCAATCGCCGTGAAAGAAGTGTTTGATGAAATTCGTTGCTGATCGAGGCTATAAAGTCTTTCATGGTATTACTTTTTTTAGAAATAACTATCACAAGCATACACATTAAACATAGTTAATCTCGTATAGAACATGCAGCACGATACCGGGAGTAATTTATTAATTGGTGAGTGAGCTCTTGGATAACCGCTTGGATAATGTTGATGAGGATTTACAACCTTAGCTGCATTCTTGCTCAAACGGATAACACCAAGCTTGCTCACTCACCGCCCACGGTTCCCATTACAGTTTAACTCTTTCAACCAGAAACGATAAATTCTCGTTGATGTAAGGAATATTCTGTTGGAGATTTTGAAACTAATTTGATTAAGAGCCTAATCGCAATAACAGGTTCCAGTCACATCAGTTTCAAAATATTTAACCGGTTCCCTGTATCGTTGTCTTATAATTGAGACATTGACATTTAAATGGTCACAGATTAAGCAAATGGCATCAATATCCCGCTATGAGGGTACGGTGTTTTCATGAGCGTTTATAATTACGAAGCGAAATTGACATTAACACGTTATTTTTTGTCAAAATGTGAGATAGTATCAACGTCAATTGAATGATTCGATCTTGATAATTGCAATCCACGTATTCTGATCTTTGAACATGGTGGCTGCCTGTATCCGTTAAATTGATTTTCCAATTTAAACTGGCATTGACATGAAAGATTATAACCTCAATCCATTGCTGACAGAAAACAGACATGGTTGGGCAGCTATAAGGAATTCTGGCAAGATAGCATGTGAAATGGTTCAGAACTTTGTAATAAAGCACCGTATCTGTATCTCTACAAAATGAACCGTGCATTTGTCATGTGACGCGTGACACGTGACACGCAAATCGGACACGTAAAATGCGAACTTCTATGGAAACTCAGTCTTAAGGATCACACAGGATTTAATCGTGAATCTGAATGTGTTCGTTTCATTGCCGCTCTAATGTTGGATAGAGGCTGTGCCAAATATGGCGTACAAAATATCCTCCAACTTAACAGCGTAAATTCTGAGAGACCATAGTAAATACGCTGTGTTAACAGCAATGATATAGTGCCAATGGCGCATTCCACTTTTAGCAATTCCCCGTCAATCTCAATATAAACTCCACCCACACCACGTCCGTGTTTGGATCGATCGATCTCCGAACTCCCTGACTATCAATTTCCTGAAAACTATACATGTAAGCTGTTGAATATGTTAAAATTAATTTGACTGGGTGCTGTTTGTGGCTATGGTAGCAACAGCGCCCCGCCAAATTAGTTTCAAAATATTCAACAGCACGTTTATTAAATAGTAGAAACACAATTTGTACAACGTGTCGGACTATTAAGAGTTAAAGACGGGCCAGCTAGAATCGTCTATGACGTAATGATTATGACGTCATCCCACGCGTCGCTTAGCTGAGTCTGACGTCATATGACGTCAAATGGTAAATGGATACTCTGGAAAGGTGAATTGAACCTTGATATGACCTGAATGAAAATTGGCATGATAGACCTGAGATACATCAATTCGACCAAATTGCTCATTATTAGCTTTTCGTCAGCATTTGTTCTCATCTTCCATGCTATCGGGTAAGGAGAGCTATGAAACCAATTTACTGTCAGATATCAAAGCAATTTCAACACACCATTTCTCAAACGGTAGGGATCCATTTCTATCTATGCCCCGCCCATTTCTAGTTAGGCCCCGCCCACTTTTTTACGCGCCTTTGGAATCAATTTATATTATTCGAATGCTGAATTCCCAGAATCAAAATCTCAAGGTAACTATCCAGGTCAGCTGAACATTGACTATTTAGAAACTAATTTGACTGGGTGCTGTTGTTGCCTATAACAGTAGCAGCCCCCAGCCTAATTAGTTTCAAAATATTCAACAGAATGTTGACTAAGTAGTAAATCGATCAATAGCATATACTCCGTACACTTGATGAACTTGAGTGACAAGTAAGATCACTACATTTGATAACGCAACGTCACTGTCTATATCTAAGGATGCTACATATATATCCAGCTGGTACATATTATTGAAACCTTGGTTGTCATCTGCTAATGTCTTTACACATTCCACTCCCACCCCATTCCCACCCCTTCTCAGTGCTGAAATAATATCTAAATAAATAGTACAACAATGATAAGATGGCAATCTATTTCTTGTATTTATTCTTTCTTTGATAGAACGATTCTCATCGGGCGTTTGCTGAATCAATACGATAAGCTTGTTTTTCCTGGCTTCCATACAGGTAAGTCAATATTCCGCGCTGGGTACAGCACAACTCGGAAATATTATATTTCCGGATACCAACACTTCTTTTACATTAACTAGATATTTAAGAACATAGGATTTATCTCCCATCTTATAAGAGTTGGTCATACTGTGTTAGAATGTATATACGTACCGTATTATTATAACCAGGGAAATCTAATCATTTATCACTATAATATACACAACATGAATACAGTGAAAATAGACATGTACACCTACAGAACAGCACAGAAATAACTTATCATGTTTCCAAAAACATGTAAAACGTACTGTTGAATGTTTTGGACATAATTAGACCGGAAGACATTTCTTCCTAAGGCAGTAATGTCTTCCAATCCAATTAAGTTCAAAATATTCAATAGAATCTTACTAACTAAAATGTGTGTTTTTGGTTTGGAACGCTTTAACTTATTTCTGAGCTGTACTATATGTCATGATGACGATGGGTAGTCTACCGAGTGTGCATTTTAAACACAGTTTTCTTGAAGGCCGTTGTTGTCTTAGATAGCAACAGCTCTCATCAACAGCATTCCCAGAATGAGCACAATGACACACCCAAACCGTAATTCAGAGATCTGTAGTTGTTGAAAATCAATCTTTTTTGGAACAAATGATCTGGCATCCATTAATTATTGAGTACTGCGAGGCGGGAGTTGGAGAGTCTTTTTATGTGTTCAATTACACTATACGTCAACATCGGGCCATTACTATCTTGCGTCTCTGACAGGAAATAAATGCATAGCTTTAGACAGAAGCGCTAATTGCATTTTATTGAACACGACGTTTTCGTATAATATTCAGGAAACGATAATAAAATACCTTTCTCATTTCGTATTGGTTCAATATTCCCGTGTTTTTCTCTGGTATGCGTGATAGAAATTAAGATTCCGCCATATTAATATGCATTGTTAACGTTAATGGTGTAATGTATCCCTGTATTCAATAGCGATTCTGTGCTTCTATGTTCAAATCCATATCTAGAGACCAGGATGAATTCCATGCCATATTTTAACATTCATCCGCCTATTTAACCACTCAACAGCGCCTCAGTGCGTTCGATACGATTCGTGTATCGATACTTATACCAACTAAACCTTTATTTAATCGTCATTTTATTTTCAAGAAACTCTTTAATGTTTGCTCAATAAATGTCCAATGGGCCTTACCAGTTTTTGCCCTGCCCCGCCCATCTTTAGATTAGTTCCACCCACACTTTTGATCTCTGAACTGCCGAATGGAGAAAACAATACAGGTAAGCTGTTGAAAGTTTTGAAATTTATTTGACTGGGAATGGCAGCAACAGTGCTCAGTCAAATTAGGTACAAAATATTCAACACATCTTTATTAAGTAGTAAAGACATACATTTCATACAATAACGCTTAGTCCGCCATCAAGTAAGTGTTCATGACAAACTTATCTACGTCATTTGTGACGTTATTGAGTATGGCATTATCCTGCGCGCCACGTAGTTGATTATGACGCCATGGGATGAATGGATAAACTGGAAAGGTTCATTGCAGACCAAGATAAAACTATCCCTTGCAGATGTACCACTGAAATTTATAAAATAGCTTTCCGTCGGCCTGCAAATTAATCCCAGGACCATCATTTACAGGCCAAGAGAAGACTATTTTTCTTAAATGTAGGATACCGAACTTGTCATTCCAGGTAAATGTGCTAAGACTAGTTTTCTCTTAGTTGCATGCGTGTGCAATTTGGCACTGTGTGTGAACTAGGATTTACGATACTAGTAACTGTTCTTCATGGTCAAATTAGGATCAAGCCATCGCATACGCTCAGTGGCTGTTTGAATCATTTCACACATAGCTATGGAGATTGCATATGAATAAACGGCATGACTAGACTAATGTGCATGGGTCATAAGATATCTAGTTCAAATATCACTCTCACGTTTGGCACGGTTAGTTGGTCAACAATTGACGCCACGGACCTGACCTAGATAATTACAATAACCATTAAATACTTAGTCATTAAACGTATATATTACAGATGCTTTCTCAAACCTTTTTTTTAATAAATTTATGTAATTGTTTACTCGACAATGATGATATTTTTCACCAGACCGAGATTAGTGATAGTATACTTAATTGGTCATAAAATTACATTTTAACTAATTGATTAGTCAACCTAGATAGGGGTGGTTAGGTATAGTTTACCCAGTCCTTGTTCACTATTAATACATATATTGCATTAATACGTTATACATTCAAATATTCATTCACGCTCAAACTGGTATTTTCAGGCAAACTTACTGAAGTATCATGCGGACTGTACATTAACAGTTTCGACTCGATCAGCGTGGACAGCATGGTAAGTTGAACGAAATGAATAATGACCTCTCCCCCTCACTCCAACCCACCCTCTCTCTCTCTCTCTCTCTCTCTCTCTCTCCCTCTCCCGCCCTCCCTCCTCCCCCCTCCCTCTCTCTCTCTCTCTCGCTCTCTCTCTCTCTCGTCCCCCACCGCACACATACATGTTATCCGCAAACACACGCACGCACGCACGCACGCACGCACGCACGCACGCACGCACGCACGCACGCACGCACGCACGCACGCACGCACGCACGCACGCACGCACGCACGCACGCACGCACGCACGCACGCACGCACGCACGCACGCACGCACGCACGCACGCACGCACGCACGCACGCACGCACGCACGCACGCACGCACGCACGCACGCACGCGCGCGCGTTGTTGAAGAACTAACGGACCTTTCCATTTCAAGCTATGCCCCGCCCATTTCTAAATTAGCCCCGCCCACACCTCGCTCGTGTTGGGATCGGTCCATCGCTGAACTCCCTGACTATTAATTTCCAGAAAACTATGGAGGTAAGCCATTGAATATTTTGTAACCAATTTGACTGGGCGCTGTTGCTGCCTACACGAGTATTAAATAGTAGAGACACACAACTTGTACATCGTGTCGGACTATTACGAGTTAAAGACAGGCATCATAGAATCATGTATTACGTAATGATTATGACGTCATCATACACGTCAAATAATAGATGGATACTGTGGAAAGGTGACTTGACTAATACTGGCCATGAGCAACTGCATCCGTGTGTAGGAGATTGTGTGATTAAGGGGGTGCCATTTCTGCTAAAATCTAACACTTGCAACTTTGATGCCATACAGTGTGACATTACCTGTAAAAAAACATGACTTTTAAACCCAAAGTCAGCCTGCGCTTTGGGATATGAACTACTGGCTAAAGTTGTGACCTTGATATTAACTGGTGTCGTGGGGACACCTCAGTCCATTGAACTGCTCATGCCAAGAGCAGTTCGCTTCTGGAAAAAAGAAAACTGGTGGCTTTGACACTAAGGGCCGAAACCCACCAAACGCGGCGCGGCGCGACGAAGCGGCAACGCAACGCGTTTCACCGCGTTCCACCGCGATGTCTGTTTCCACCAAGCAGGCTTTTTGCACGCGGAGAAATTTAACGATGAGCGTTATTTCATAATAACTCCGTTTAGAAGGCGCTTCTCTTGATTTAGTGTTTAAAGTTACTAAATTACGAAGTTAAAAAGTTTGGAAAATATCATGAAATGACAACTGAATAACGTTTGCTCCTGTTGCTTCTCCATCATCGTAGGCATCGCTGATGACATGGATTTTGGATTCATCGCATCGTCTAGAGAAGGAAAGCGCTTGTCGAATTTCATCGTTTTATATTAGAGCTCTACTTAGATGATGCTCAATTCCATCAATATTTCCGAATGCTTAAAACAATGTTTGAACAGCTTTTAGGTCTGGTGGCTCCACAGATTTTAAGGATGCATACACCATATATAGAACCAATAGATGTGGAGCAGTGGCTGGTAATAGGCCTATGCTTGAGGTAACTCATACAAATAGACGCTAATGATGATGAAGCCGATGGTAGTGGTGGTGGTGGTGGTGACGGCGGTGGTGGCGGCGGCGGCGGTGTCGGCAGCGACAGCGGCGGCGGCGGCGGCGACGACGCTGATGCTGCTGCTGCTGCTGCTGCTGCTGCTGCTGCTGCTGCTGTTGCTGCTGCTGCTGCTGCTGATGATGATGATGATGATGATGACGACTACGAGGCTGACGATGATGATGATGCTGTCAGTATTTACCAGGTATCTGGCAATAGAGGAATCCATTTCTAGCTATGCCCCCCCCCCTATATAGCTATAAGATCAGCCCACGCCACGCGCTTTAGGCGTGTTGTCGTCGACTTATATATTTTGTACTCTGACTTCCCAAAATCACATTTTCTAGGTAACTATTTATTCAAGCTGTTGGATATTTTGATACCAATTTGACTGGGTGCTATTGCTATGGCAACAAGAGCGCCGAGACAAATTAGTTTCAAAATATTCAACATAATACTTATTAAATATTAAATCCATCAACGACATGCAATAGAGTGATCCATTTCTAGCTATGCCCCGCCCATTTCTAGCTAAGCTATACCCACCCTCTGTCTGTGTTGAGATCGATCGCAGCCTGAATTCCCTGAACCTCAATATCCCAATAAAAGTGCCGGGAACAAGAGAATAGACGAATGGTTTTGGTAAAACCAGGGAATTTTAAGCAGTATATATGAAATGGCGAGCATACGTTCATGGATACGTCTGGCTCTTGTTGAAGGAGAAATGCTGGCCAGTGGAGGGCTCCGATCTCGCACTCACATATATGGCGTCATCATCAACAAGAGAGTCAGCTTGCTGACTATAGATAGGTTTTCGCACGCATGCGCCCAGGACTGGGTGTAGTATTGAGCAAAGTATGTTAAATATGCCCCCATCCCCACCGGTCTTCTGCATCTGCATTTCTCGTAGTAAATATGAAGTTTCAATAATTGTCTATGAATTTATTCTATTTTTACCCATTTCTCATGAAAATAATTTAGTTGATCTCATTGATCACGCAAAATGTGGTCAAGAAAAGCTAAATATTTGCTCATTGAGTGGCCTTTTCGGGAAGGGTGTGGTGCTGTTTCTGAAAATCTACCGCTGGAATGACAGGCTCTGTTATCGAAGTAGTTATTCCAGTGGTTGGGTTCGGGGATTGTGTTCTCTTGATAACAGACTTCAGATATTCGATTTACGCTTTCACGTTTTATCGAATTCGACAAATCTGTAGAATCCTCAGATTCGACTTCAGATTTTATACTTACATCGTCAGATTTTATAGAATTAGACAAGTCTGAACCGGCCTTAAGATCATTTACATTGCGCATTTTGATTGTAATGTCAGCCTAAGTGTGATGTAATTGATTATGACGTCTTATACTTGAGTTACAGATCGGATTCATCCAGTTATAGATCCTCGGTAGACAATTCACCTTTCCAGAGTATCCATCTATCATTCTGACGTCATAATCAGCTAAGCTGTTTGTAGGATGGCGTCATAATCATGACGTCATAAATGGTTCTATTTGGTCCGTCTTTAACTCTTAATAGACAGACACGTTGTACGAATTGCGTCTCTACTATTTAATAAACATGCTGTTGAATATTTCGAAACTAAGTTCCAAAACATTAAATATCTTACCAGTATAGTTTTCGGGAAAGTCCGGGTGGTTGGGAACCGATCGATCCCAACTCGAGCGAAGCGTAGGTGGAGCTTAGCTAAAGATGGGCGGGACATAGCTGAAAATAGGGTTGCCATATAGTAATATGTCCTCTGAAATAACAAAATGTAGTTACTCTCTAGATAGCTGGTCCGTGTTCTGTATATTTAGCACACTCGAATAAATATTGTTTGTTATCTTCTATGATGTCCATGCAATGAGGGCAATTAGGATTGTCACTAAGATGAAAATAATTAAGATGAGCGTTAAGTTGACTACATTTATTTCGTAATTTAGTGTGTATAATATTGGGAAGTCGGTCCCCTTTGCTATAATATGCAGGTACGGCGCTAACGAGGCTGTGATAAATTTTTTATTTGAGTATGGAGACAGATGTAGAATTTTTAACGGAATCATCTAGTGTGTTCCAAAGGTTGATTGCACTAGGAAAGAACGATTTTTTATAGCGCTCAAGACGAATGTTTTCTTCTACTAGGTTATTTCTATTTCGAGATTATAATTTATAACTTCGTCTGACTCCCTGACTCTCAATTTCCAGAAAAATATACAGGTAAGCTGTTGAATATTCTGAAACTAATTTGACTGGGTGCTGTTGTTGCCTACACAAACGCGCCCGGTCAAATTAGTTTCTAAATATTCAACAGCATGTTTATTAAATAGTAGAGACATACAATTCGTGCAACGTGTCGGGCTATTAAGAGTCTAATATGGGCCTAATAAAATCCTTTATGACTCAATAATTATGACATCACGCCACTTAGCTGGGTATGACGTCATATGACGTCAGATCATCGATGGATACTCTGGAAAAGTGAATTGCCGGCCGCGTGTTGAGACATGGGACATCTTGGTTCCTGTGAGCCGAGTGCGAATTTGCTTCCAAAGGGTGTATCTCAATTGTGATTTCAGAATCTCCGCTCCGAAACTTCTCTCCTCTTCTGACTCAGCCATTTCAGAGGGGTTATCCATCATGTCGAGAGTTCCATTAAAGGCAACAACAACGCGAATCAACATTAATATTTAGCAATATTTATTGAAGCACGGATAATTACAGTCTCCTTTGTCAATTCATGCGGAATGCAATAATAATAAATAATAGAGTGCTGATAACGGTAAATAACAAAAGTAAGCTAACGGTAAATAATAAAGTGGTAATAGCGGATCAAATATAAGTAGAAAATAAAAACTTGGTGCGTAGGTAATCTTTCCCGGGCTACGAAAAAATGTCTAACCTGTGTAAAATGTGTACATTGGATGTGCTCTCCTTATTTGAGTCGGTTTTGGCCGATACGTCTGGAAACTGTCCGGGAAGGAGAACGTGGTGTTGCGGTCTGTCGACGTCAGTCACTGGCCGTCGTAGGGCGGACACAGCTACGTATCAATGAGGAGAGAAGAAAACTGTGTTTTGATTTCGGGCTAGATAACTTAATAAGAAGAATAAGTAAAGCAACCATCAATGTTGAAGGAGTCTCAGGGAATAATATCGGGTTGGTTAGCCCAATCCGAAACATAGAACTGGAATGTCAACTATACCAGTAAACTGTACATCTCTATAGGGGATTACTATCACGTATTGTGATAAAATTATTAACCATAGGACAGAACGTAATTCCAGCAAGTTATATAATGTACTTAATTGTGTTATGAGTTAAAAACTTACGATTTGCGTATATATAAACGTTATATCACACTCATTTGACTGAAATCAACTCCAGATCAAACTAGTTACAACCAAGGAACAATCAGAGATCGCTTACCCTCACCCTCCCGTTTTTCCCATTACAAAAAGTTTTCAGATTTTCGGGATATTTTTATTTCCAGGATTTTCCGGATTTCTTCGGATGACGCCCAGAGTTGTGGAATCTTAGTGTATGGGTACTCCCTTTCTTGTGTTAACATTTTTGCAGAATACGACCAGAACTTTCAGCGATATCTATAGATCCAGAATTTAATCCTATCCTGATCTGGGTGATTTTATCCGGATCATGGCCAACGTCTGGAAATCGTCTTACCCGGCAAGTTCCTTCCTTGTGTTAAAATTTAAGCGAAATTGAATTAGTAGTTTATTAAATACACTGGCTGGCTGGTTGTCTGTCTATCTGTCTGTCTGTCTGTCTGTCTGTCTGTCTGTCAGTCAGTCAGTCAGTCAGTCAGTCAGTCAGTCAGTCAGTCAGTCAGTCAGTCAGTCAGTCTGCCTGCCTGGCTGCCTGCCTGCCTGCCTGCCTGCCTGTCTGTCTGTCTGTCTGTCTGTCTGTCTGTCTGTCTGTCTGTATGGCTGGCTGGCTGGCTGGCTGGCTGGCTGGTTGGCCGGCCGGCTGGCTGGCTGGCTGGCTGGCTGGCTGGCTGGCTGGCTGGCTGGCTGGCTGGCTGGCTGGCTGGCTGACACATACACCCAAGCAGACCAGATCGCAGTTCCCTCTTCCCCATTACGTAGCGAGGGTAACTAGCTTCACATTAATTCACATCTCTTGTATTTGAGCGATATTGTTGAATTGGTAACGCTTTGCATTCTTAAGACATGAGTTAGGTCGTCACATCACGCAATGCGGTGCCTACGTGATTGGGACCTAAAGCAAGAAGGAGAACAACACGGCTTCAACACGCGATACAACAATCATAAAAAAGACATTTTAGTGAGAGAGGGTCAGGGCGAGATCTCTATCAACGCCTAACAGAACGTTTCTCGTTTATTATTGATTACATGTCAAAGGCCTCGCGGACGCTGATGTGTATTTATTTCTTGATGTAGCGAATAGCCTGCTGTGCACCTTTATATTTCTGGGTGGAGCATTTTCTCCTCATAATAATTATTATAAGAAGGTTCTTGACATTTCACATTGACGATTTTCCTACGGTACTACCAAACGCAATGGATGAATAGACTTTTAGCAATGCCCCGCTCGTCTCTAGCTAATACCCGCCCATGCTCTGCTCTTTTTGGGATCGCTTTATATACTTTGAATCCTGAAATCCCAGAATCCCAATTTTATGGTAACTATACAGGTAACCTGTTGAATATTTTGAAACTAGTTTGACGGACCGCTGTTGCTGCCTATGGCAGCGTCCAGTCAAATTAGTTTCAAAATATTCAACAGCATGTTTATTAAATCGTAAGGCCATACAATTCGTACAACTGACGATCTAATCAAGGTTCATGACGGAGGATTTCTGCCAATTACGATTGTAGCGTCAGCTTACATATGACGTAATTGATTATGAGGTAATATACTTATTCTACAGATCGGACTCATCAATTATACAGGCGCCAACATTGTCGTAAACACACAATCCTATTACCGTGCACGGAACAAACTGTATAGTGAAACCCGGTATTTGTCATCAGAAATAATTAAATATATAGGAACACCGCAATGGGCTATATGATGTTAAATAGAACTCAATTAACGCCTCTGGTGTCAACAGCGCCTCAAAGAACTAAAAAAACTGCTAGATATATCAATTAAAC
The DNA here is from genome assembly GCA_034401795.1 of Chaetoderma sp. LZ-2023a. Classification (NCBI taxonomy): domain Eukaryota; kingdom Metazoa; phylum Mollusca; class Caudofoveata; order Chaetodermatida; family Chaetodermatidae; genus Chaetoderma; species Chaetoderma sp. LZ-2023a. Next base: position 60,586,653 of record CM067366.1, on the reverse strand, counting down.
ATTTTGATGGTCAATATTATTCAAGATATTTTAATTTTAGAAGACTATTTTTGGTAAATTTATCACTGAATATTTTTTCGCCGGATTGACCATTAACTGGGTAATAGTACAGAAAATTAAAGTTTTTACTCAGCCAGTGTCTATCTGCAAGCAGAGAGAAGAGTATTTTTGAAAATGTTGCACTAGAATGACTGGCTCGGTTACCGAGCCAGTCATTCTAGTGGTAAACATTCAAAAATACTCTTCTATAGGCCTTTCACAAATAGCCATGTTTGAAGACCACTGCAAAGTTTCTTTGGCAAGTTTGACGATTAAAGGTTTAAATTGACACGGGGTGGGGGTGGGGATGCTAAAATATATAGTTGCATTGAATTGAAACACGTTGCTAGCATGAATTATAACTCCGTATTCTCTCACAACTGAGAGTTTATAATCAGATGCCTACTGATGCAGTGAATGGACCTTGCCAGTTATAGCTATGCCCCGCCCATCTCTATCTGACCTCCACCCACACCTCGCTCGTGTGGGATAGATTGATCTCTGAAATCCCTGACTATCCATTTCCGGAAAACTATGCATGTAAGCTGTTGACTATTTTGAAACTAATTTGACTGGGTGCTGGTGCTGCCTATGGCAGCAACAGCTCCCAGTAAAATTAGTTTCAAACTATTCAACAGCATGTTTATTAAATAGTAAAGACATACAATAATTTATTCGCACAACGTGTCGGACTATTAAGCGTTAAAGACGAACTATATCGAATCAATCATGACATAATAATTATGACGTCATCATAAACGTCACTTGATTAATTGTGACGTCATATGATGTTAGGTGATCGATGGATAAACTGAAAAGGTGAATTACTATCACACATAAGCATATATAATGGTGATTGTGTGATATATATATGGACACAATCCTGGAATCAAGGGACAAATCCACTCTTTGCTAGGCCCCACCCATTGCTAGCTAAGCTCCGCCAACGCTGTGCGAGTTTTGGAATCGAATTATATACTGTGGACCGTGAATTATCAGTATCCCAATTTCAAATTTCTGTTTGATACAGGTACGCTGTTAACAATTTTGAAACTAATTTAACTGGATACTGTTGTTGTCTATGGCCGCATCAGCGCCCAGTCAATTTTGTTTCAATTCGTACATTTGACTGACTATTCAAGCTTCATGTAGGACTATTCTCTCTTAATTATGGTTGTGGCGTCAGCCTACATGTGACGTAAGTGATTATAACATCATATGCTTAGGGAAGAGATCGGATTCATCCATTGGGAAGAAAACCCGCACCATACTTCTAGCGTATGATAGGCTCCTCATCTGCAGTAAAATGATCTCAAGAGATGTGCTGATAAATTCGACTTCAAACCATAATCAGTGCTAAACCGGCATCTTATATGGGTTACGTAAAGTTTGGCATTTGTGTCAGGATTGCAATTATATGTCACGCGTGTGCGTCACATTTTCCAATTAAATCAAATCCTATCATCTGATTCAATTATTTGATTACCGATGGTCGTGTTCGTCGCCTTGTGCATCGTTGTCTTGGTAATGACATGCTTCTCATTATATATACTTTGCTGATTGACAGTTAAATTAGATAACGGATCGTCTAAAAATTAAAAAAACGTAATAGAATTTTGATCGGATATTTCTGCGACTGATAGAATTTCTGTTGATCATACCGAGTGGTACAATGGTGAGCATACGGAGTGGTACAATGGTGAGCATACGGAGTGGTACAATGGTGATCATACGGAGTGGTACAACGGCGAGCATACGGAGTGGTACAATGGTGAATTTAATAATATTCCAGAGATATGCCCTGGGTGAATAAATCTATTGGAATACCAGGCCTATTTGTCATACGATATGGTAATTATCTAATTATTTTATGCATCAAACACTTTTTCCTTACATGCCAAAATTGTATTCTATGTATATATATTTTCTAATTTCAATAATTAATTTAATAGCTTTTGTTCCATCAACTAAGTTCGTGAGAGCCACACCGCGAGAGAGAGAGAGAGAGAGAGAGAGAGAGAGAGAGAGAGGGGGGGGGGTGACATTCGTAAATATGTCATGTTACATTTGACAACTTAAGCACGTGTCACAAAATATTCAACATAAGTTTATTGAATAGCAATCCATCAGAGACATACCTTCGTGCACATGACATATACTTCATCGACAAATTGTATTCATCTATTGACGTAAGCCTTGCAATAATACCCCTGACCTTTAGGCAGTGAATCTGTATATCCCATGTTTTGTCATAGTACCCGCTTAACCACGGTTGCTCCTTTAAAGCTGAAGGGTCATTATAAAATTAAGATTTTTTTAGTGAAAAATAGTAAGTGAATTAATTATTCATGTTTGCAGTTTGTATCAAGTAATCGTCCGCCATATTGTTTTGCGGCGGTCATTTTCTTTTCCCCACACCTCCAGCCTAATACAAGAGTTCGTCAAATCTAAATCCGTCCCATTCACGCTTTGATGCCTTGTGTGTAACGTATCGAAGGAGAGCTCCAATATCAATGTTTCTGCTAATAAAATAAGAGAAATCACGAACTGAGGACACAAAATTTAAACACATGTTTTGATAATTACGTTCTATCCCATCCAGGATAAATACGCATTTAAAATCTGATATAAATCGAGTAGTTATTCTCTCTCTCTCTCTCTCAGACCAGCTATTCCACCTTGCACGAACCCCAGGACATTTTGAAAAGCCAAAAACGCTGACGCCATCGATCTGTGTGTAGATAAATGCAATTAGTTTTTTTGTATATCAAACATATGCATTTGCATATCAAAGATATGCGTGCTAGCCAAATAGCAAGGTCTAGTCTACTGAGCGCCTTTGTAATCTGCATCGAGATTTTATAAAATCCCATGGACTGGAATTCCTAATATAATACGGGAGCGTAGGGCATTGTGTAATCATTTTCATATACTATGCGTGATTTTTGAAACATAAAAAAGGATATTGTAGTTTGGTGAGAGGGAACTAGTAAGCAACTCTATGCCCCATCCGTCGTGATACCCACACGCACACTCACGCATGCGCATGCATGCACGCACGCGCATACGCACACACGCACGCACACGCCCGCGCATATCATTGCCGCTGCCGTGACCACCGCCGCCACCGTCGCTGCTGACGCCGCAGCCACTGATGCTGCTTACAATAACGGCATAACCACCAACAGTAACAGCTATGATCACTCGTGGCGGTTTTGTAAATGATACTCAGAACCACCATCATCACAATAAGAAATTCAACCAGCACCAATGCCAATAGAACACCACCACTACTGCAAGAAGCACCGTCAGCATAGACCACCACTACCATAACCACCACCACATCCACATCACCATCCCCACAAACCGCTGCAGCAAGAAAAACTAAATTGCCTCATCGGAAATCCGCAACCTGTTTTTGATGTGCCAAATTTCTCCCCCACTCACACCAGTCCACCCTTCCCTCATCTCTGAGATATTGATATGGATAACTCATATAACAAATTCGGTTGAATTTAACTGAACAACTTTGGTCGAGATATCGCAAAGAACGAGATGTTTATAGGTAAACTGTTGGCCAAGCCCCTGGCCATAGGAGCCAGAGCTGAATATACATGTTCTCATCTAATCTGTAATCATATGGTTAGCTCACATAACAAATTTGGTTGAATTCTACCTAACGGTTCTGACAGACAGACAGACAGATGGACAGGTGTAGCGCTGATCGGCTGGACGGGTACAGACAGTTCCATCTCAGCTGGGTACAGGACGACCGCTCCGAGTGCGTTCTGAGCACGCCCCCGCCCCCCCCCCCCCTGAGTAGGATAATACGCGTGTATAAGGCCATATGTGAGAGGTTTCTGTGAAACGTTTAAGCTAGGATTCCATTTGCGCGGTTGCGGAGGCGGAGGCGGACGCGGACGCGCCAAAATAGATTTCATTATATTTAATACGTTTGATTCCATATATGCGGATGCGGGCGCGGAACGGCACGCGGACGCGGAGGCGGTTGTCTCGATCGCTTCGTGTAGTGATCGGGGAACGCGCAGCGCACAGTCGCTAAGGAAAATCCAAGAAATAATGGCAATGAACCGGGGGTTACTGTTACTTTCAGTACGTACACCAGTGCCAATTCTGTAGACGCTTCAAAAATGAATGATTTTGAAATAAAGTCATTTCTTCTTACACCTCGCGAATATAAAGATAAACAATTAGTGGCCAACGTGTGACACGGTATCAACAAGGCTATATGGCAAAAGAAGATAGAGTACAGCTCATAACTATGTTAAAACATTTCCGAAATAAGAAGACGAACGTGTAAGGTAGTACACATATGAACACAATGTAAGAAATTATGTTGAATATTTTGGACTTAAATCCTGAACCAGCAATGGCTTCCAATCAAATTAAGTCCAAAATATCCAACGTTACATTTGATTGTTCTAAATGATTTCTGAGCTGTACTGTATGAGTGGCGAACAAAATTCATATCGTATTTGAACAACAATGTTGCGTGTTTGTGCGTGCTTGTGCGTGCGTGCATGCGTTCGTGAGTGCGTGCGTTGTCCGAGCGCGAGTGGGTACGTGTGCGCGTGCATGCGTGCTTTCATATGTTGGTACACACCAGTCCTATGCATGTGTGTGGGCCCGTCTGTCCGTCTGTTCACCCTTTTTTTAATTACTCGTGTATTAAACTCGATATCTAAAATTATTTTACCATGCAGATATTAATGGAACTATTCTGGTTGTTTAAAAATGTAATCATTTATGAAAGTAAGGATGATTGCGACATTAAGTGTCACGATTGTCTGGCTCCAAAAACCGCTGAGAAAGTCTTTGTCACGGAGCAGCTTCAGACTTGTGGTTGTATTAATAATAATCTAATGTGTATGATAACAATATTCTCTAAACATTATATCAGAAAAATATTGCTGCTATATTATTTAATATCACTAATAATATCACTGGACTTCATAGACGAGGAAAAGAACCCCATTGACGAACTTCTCCCAATAGCTGCAAGCAAACTAAAAATTGAGAATCTCTTTATGAATGAATCCAAAACAGAGTTCACCCACATATACCTATCTACAAAGCATGAAACTAAAGATAATGCCGACCCTCGTGGCGACGAACCATGGAGGAAAAGTAAAATCCTGGGCTCACAGCTTTGCAGTACTGTTGGCATCGTTGCACCCTGCATCATGGGGAATATAGTTTTCCAGTCCTTCTGGAAGTTATGGATTTGTAGATCAAAGATGGCCTGGATAAAAAAGGCTACGTTTATACAATGCAACCTGCGTATCCTTGATGCTGTATAACTGTAACGGCTGGGCAGCTCCAAAGGCAGCTCTAGACAAACTCGATACCTGCCACCACAAACACCTACGCACCATCACTGGACACCGATGACCAGACAGCATAATTTCCAACAATGCACTGTACAAAAAGTGTAATACGTCGCCGCTGTCGGTAAAGGTCGCCCAGCAAAGATGGCCCATGTTTGGCCAAGTGCTAAGGATGCCAGAAGAGACACCAGCACGGAGAGCCTCGGAATTCACCCTACTCGAATCCAGCAAATACAAAAACAGGAGAGGACGTCATTGCATAAATCTGCTAAGCGTGCTACGAGGTGACATCAAGAAAGCAGAACTCAGTACACTCAAGCCAGGATTGGACCTGCGGAAGCTAAGAATTTCGGCTGAGGACAAGACACGGTGGGCAAAAGGGAATACAGACTGATTGCAGCTGTAAGATGTTTCTACTACTGCAGCTGCGGAATACAGTAACCATACAATATTTGTGTCAAATGCATTTTAGTTAATGTTTACGACAAAAAAAAATTATATTTCTGTGTGTAACTTGAAGTGGCACAGGGTCCACGAAAATTAAGACAAACATGTTTTGGGGTGGGTGCCCTAGATGTATGGGTGCCCTGTGCAAATGCGCTTGTACCAGGTTGTAAAAGCCACCGTGCTGATATCTGTTTCTGCTGTGCATCCACGACTAGTGACTCCGTTTCTTTCGAATGTGTTTAGTTTGTATCCTTCCAAAATAATTAGTAGCATTTCTTCATTCTGAAGAAGAGACTGGCAGACCCTGGGCACCGTTGTAGGCATGTTGGCCCTTTGGCGTCGCCAGGGAAATGAACTAATAAAACGCGCTTTGTGACGCTTATATGGAATCACAACACGCGATTTACCGCCTATCGAAACGCACGCGCACGCAGCCTCCACGTCCGCATACGCGCAAATGGAATCCTAGCTTAGTCCATGAGATCGTGTAGCGTGCCTACGCGCGCATCAGAGCTTCCCGGACAACATGTGTCAGCGTTGGGAGAGAATACATACTAAAGTGCACCGGGTTGATTCACGTAATTTCTTTATATTCTACTATCCTCGTTGTTCTTGGCACCTATCAGAACCCGAATGCCGCGAGGAGCCAAAACTATTTGCCTTTTTAAAATCTGACAAGAAATGGCCGAGTTATCCTAATTTAGCTCATTGAAAGTATTTTCAAAATATTACAAGGACGTCGTAAACACGTGTGAATGGGGAAGATATCGATCACGTGATAGTGTCCTCACTCTTCCTATCTGCACGTTGATTGGCTACAGATCGCCCGCTGATTGGCTAGGCGTCCTGCCTATGACGTCACGGGTAGTATAAAAGGAGCGCAAAACCAAGAAACGAGACCACACTTCGGCGAGAGAGAACAAGTGGCAGGTTGTGTGCCCAGAGCAGTGCAAGACTTGGGCAACTACTTACTGACTGTGGTTCCCCTATAACCACAGCAGTGCCTCTCGGATTTCAGTTCTTGGTCTCTGGCCCGCAATCGTAGCATCCGCATCTAAGTTTTTGTAAGCCCTCGGACGGCCATCCGGGGGGGGGGGTGCAACTAAGTGAATGGAGGAGTCCCTCACTTCCACCAATTCAGAGGAGCCTTCCTGCGGATGGGCCTCGCGGCCCTGATGTAATTTCTCCACTATGTAAAACGAGTGGTGAATCTTGGTGGACAACTCGTCAGATCTTCCGAACCACGCTGAAAAGTGGCAATCAAACTTTCGCGCAACATGTTATGTGTTAATTAACTTTTAGGCCACAGTCTGGTAGGACTCTGCCTGGTAGGACTCTGCCTGCTAGGACTCTGCCTTGTAGGACTCTGCCTGGTAGGACTCTGCCTGGTAGGACTCTGCCTGGTATGCTGCAAGGGCTGTATGGTGTACCATGTATGGTGTACCCACTAAGGTACATGCATTTTATAATTATAACTTTTTACTGTAGCCCTCTATGTTATGGTCAACCTTCAAACTTCCAATACAGTACGGAACTTTCTAACAATCTGCTTAAATTATTTGTATGAGCTATTATGACTACCTAGTGGGCATCCGCTATTACAGTCGTTCGTCTTCACCATCTTTGAGAGTGAGCCACAACAACAGTTCGCCTGCGCAGATTTCCCAGCAACTTCAGAATCGTGCCATCTCGCGTTCCTCATCTGGACGCATCATCTGCAGTGATTTATGAACTTTTTCTGTCCCGAGGACTAATAGGTACTCATTTAGCTATATCTTTGTATTATTGTATTTATTTGTTTCTTTACAGGTACTGATGGCTAATAGGTACCAACCCGTCGTCTGAGACCGCATTTTATAATGTATATCTTTAATGTATATATTATCCTTATTTTTGTGCTTAAGACAAACGAGCACCGCAAGGTACTATGACCTGATTTATTGTCGATACTGTGATGTTAGTTTATATATATATATATATATATGGCAGCAGCAGCCAATCTAGTTACTTGTTTTGTGTATTTTATATAAAACACTGGGACCGCACTACACTAGGCTATACTATACAGCAACAATAAATCCGCATCACATTTCCCCAGCATCAATTTTACACTGAGGTCACTGTTCATGTTGTCATTGCGCGAACCTGACATGTGATCGACTAAACCTGGCTATTCTGGCTCGATAGGATAGGTTTAAATGTAGTTAGGGACAACCACTCCTTAGGAGACATTTGTGTAAGCATTTTTCCCAAATGTAGCTGATATGTAACACCGCACACTGACTAGATTGTGTAAAATTGTCCAGCTACCCTAAGGCCTCTTATTATATTGAGTGAGTGTCTCTGTCTACGCTCCTCCAGCCGCAAGGCTTAGTAATTGTCTGGAACTCCCATCGCCACGTTGGCATGATCCGACTTTGGAAACTATTGGGGTTTCTAAGCGGTGAAGACCAAAGTGTCGATTTGGCAGACACCTCCTCTGTATCCTCGGATACTAGTTAGTATAGATAACCCCGCCAAAGAAGGAAGCACTGTGAAAAGATATAATATTTTACCTGACCAGAAGTGCATCTCGTGGTATCTTGAAACTTAGCCCTAATTACAGGCAAACATTAGTCCCCGGAGCCGGATCCTAGATGGTCCGCTCCCGGCACACTGCGTGACAGATAGGACGCAGATCTCCATCTAATTCTGTACTGTGACTGGGTGCGGTCTTGGAACCCATTACGCCCTCACGGGAAGGTCACTAGAGATGGATATCTGCCTCTCACTGCCCACCATAAACTTTTCTGCGCTTTTCAAATCGCTTGTGTAATATTGACTTGTCCTAGTGATGTTGTACATGGTTGCGGTGTGATATGTAACCGGATCGTTATGTGATTCTGAAGCTGTCACTCTGTAACAGGTTCGCTCGCTGCCTTTCTGAGGGAGATGCTCCAGAAGGTGACCTTATGGAAACCGAGCATCTTCGCCAGTCAGGCTCATGTATCAAAGATAGGTAGAAATTCCTGCCACGTGCGGCCAAAGCTTGGAAATAAATCTAACAACTAACTGGTAGTTTAGGATTTAGCAGAAGGACCGCATAAATAACAGCAACAACTACCAATACAGTATCTTGGACTTACATAAGATGATGGTATTGAATTCTACGGAAATCGTCCACCCCATCTTCACGTAATACAGAGTGCATCACATTAATTATAATTCCACTAGGTTGACTCACGCTACACTTATCATAGGCTTGGATAAGAGAGTGGCCAGCTCTCTTCCTCCACTAGGGCATTGAAGGCATTTTCCTGTGATGGAGGCCCATGCGTGAGGCACTTTCCCCTCGCAACAATAATCTTTTTGTCAGGCATATAATGGTTTACATTAAACTATATAAGTGGCCTCGTTAGGACGCCCCCTTGCAGGGATACTTCACGGATATATAAGGATCGGTGAGGTACCTCTGACGAATCCACGTTTACAAGCCACCAACTTAGTTCCATGTACTGTATATTTTCTCTCTCGTGCTAACAAATGAGTACCATTGTTTGTATAGTATATTTTTAATTATTATGTCTAGGCTCCTAAATTGAGCTATGGACTGACATACCGGTGACACAACTAGTTGGGACGAGACGGTGAGGTTCAATCTCGGCGGCAATGGTCGCACGGCCCAACTGGAATGTTATCATTCCACCGGCTCTAGAAGTCAGTCTTTGTACTTTTCAGAGATTTGCAATACATGATCCGTAACCCCGAGAACCGCAGCTAAGTCGCCCTCCCACGAATCCTGTACAGGCGGTGCTATGGAGTGGAGCAGCAGAACGAACCAGCGCATACCCACGCGATCTACAGCGGTAGGCAGGCAAGCATGCATTCAGACAGGCAGGCAGGCAGGCAAGCAGGCAGGCAGGCAGCCGGTATATCATATAGGTGCTTAGCTGCGGTCAAATAAAGCTCCATCTCCTTAGTCAGTTAGCCAATCACAAAAGAATATTCCCCAAAATATCTAAATCAACTCGATTTGACTAAAATTTTAACACATCGAATGAAGTTCCCACGCAAGAGTATTTGCGGACTTTGACCATAATTCAGCTAAAAGAATACTGATCAAATTTTAACACAGTACTTTGGGTGGGATGCGACAAAATCTATAAAATTTGGAAAATAAACAAATCTGGAACCCGCAACTACTGAGATTATATTAACTTTGTTTCAACATGTGATGCATAACTATAATGATGATGAAGATGACGATGATGCATGGTTGTGCTCGTGGTTGTGGTGGTAGTGGTGACAGCGATGACGACGACAACAGTGACGATGACTCATGATGATGATGATGGAAAGAAAACTGGTGCTCTGTAAACAAGAAGGGATTTGGATCCCATACAGACTTCCAAGCTCCTGAATATACCTCTGTTGTTATCGTCGTCGTCATTATCATCATCGTCATGTTTGTGTTTGCTGTCATGGGTCCGGTCGTGGCACAGAGGTACTACTAGTATAGTAGGGCAGATAGTTGAAAAAAATGTTCCATTCTGGCAGAAAGCATGAAATTTGGCATATAGGTGGTTTACGGTATCCTGATCATAATTAGATGCGGTGCCATGTGATTCTACCAAGGGAACCCATTCAAAATGGCGGATTCAAAATGGCCGCCTTCCCTGCGGAAAATTGGCATTACTCAAGCTCTAGACGGAGTAGAGAGATGGGATTAATGTCAAATTAGGGGTTTCATGGGTTAATCGTTATAATTGTACTCACTACAATACTCTAAATCTGTAAATATCCGTCCTTCATAGCGACCACCTGTGTTTGATGTCAAAAGACGGTGGCTCTTTAAGATGTGTTATCTAAAGATCCATCTCTTGAGAACAAAAGCAATATAGCATCTAGAAATAGTTTAAATTACTTGATTTCTTAATATCGAACCAAGTAATGGTCGTTATAGGTACGTTAAATTGTCCTATTAGAGTATGCAACGCTATACATGATGCTGTTGATTGTTGAATCATGATTCACAGACGTCACACGCACTGTGCGCCACTGTGTACAAGGTAAGTTGGATTTATAGTATTTGCATCTCCCAGTGCAATTACTTTTGCAAGCACAGTTCACGAGTTCCCGGCATGCCCTAGATGCGTCTGCAAGCAAACTCCATTGCGGCGACCAAGTGTCTCCATCTCTGACCCAACCCCAGTCAGCTGGCGATGGCGTTTTTGCATTTGCGTGGAGTGATTGGCCCCAAAGATGACCTGGCTGGAACGCAGCACGTTTGGTGTGTTGCAGCAGAGCTGCACTGGTCGGAGGAATGTTTTCTAGCTGCCTGTTGCCAAAAGCGAAAAGCCGATTTCGTGCCTCATTAACCTTTGACAATGGTGATGTGCGTGTGTACAGTAGTACGACAAACCTCTCCAGCGTTTCCATGTCATTGTCACACAGAGACGCCGGGGAATTAGACAGTCTCATAAATAGTGACTTGAATAGATCTGAAGTCCTCCAAACTTCCCATGCTATCTTCTTGCCAATCCCACAAAATGCAAACACAGTGTCACACCCAGAGAAAGCATGCATAAATAGCAGTCCTTGTGACGCTTCTGCACCCAAAACTGTTGCAATGCCATGAGCTGATACTTATCGGAAGGTCTTCCCATGGCCAAATGTGACCCAGAGATCACACCCATGAAGAAAGTTTGCTGTCCGTATGGCTAGGGCTACGACGTCTGTATCTGTAGCATGAATCATTATTGTTCGATAACCTTGGTTACATGCATGGAAGGCCTGGAGCAACATTCTACCATCTGCTTCATCTTGCATGCATGGCGCGAGTTGTGAGACGTCATGCTCTGGCCTCATCAGCACGTTTTCCTCACATGTTGTGACGAGTATATTTCCTTCTGGTAGCTCGAATGACTCCAATGTATGTGCGAGAAAGGTGAAGAGGCCTGTTTTGTTTGCATCAACTCGTAGGAAAGTTTTCCAATTTTGAGGGAGTCTTGTACTCGATGCAACACGAAGAGCTTCACCATGGCCCCGTAATTTTATAGCGTGTGTCTTCAAGCGTCCCGCCTTATACACGTCCCATACAACATCTAATATTTTTACCGTCTGTAGTTGTCTAGCAATGTGTGGGAGGAAGACGTGCTCTGAAAAATCTCCAAATGTGTTCACAACCACGTTTGATTTCTTGTGATCTAGATTATCCATCATAGCTGCTCCGTCAATAATCTTCACTTCAACCTCTGGACAATCAGCTGCACGAGCTACTAATGCTTCCAAACATCCCATCAGATCTGATTTGCTACCTTGGCGCATTGCGTTGCTCTCAGCAAGTGATGGGGGTCATGGATGATTCTCATGCTCAAAGAATGAATCAAGGTCCCCGTCTCTGGATTGGCATGAAAAATGTACCGTCTAGAGAATAACTGTACATCTATCATCATTGCAACAAGCTCCTTGTTGGTTCTGGTACTCTTCCTCTGTTTTGATTTGAACAAAGGCAAATTGTCCTTTTGGATTGGGTCATATACAGATTTTGATGATACAGATAGTCGATCTGCGACGAATGCGTGGTACTGTCTGATGCCTAGTTCTTCTGCTGCTCGGATCGCATTCACTACAGACTCGGACATAATGACTTTAGTATCTAGAGTCACTAAGTCAAAACTGTCATCAATAAGACAAATTGTGTTTAAAGCTAACAATTTCTGCTCACTCGGAATCTGCTCATGGTGACAGTTATCATTGATATTTCTGTGTGTATGTTTCACTTCGTACTCGCTGATCATCCTTCCTACTTCTGGGCCTGACACCATCCATCGTTTCAAAGCAGCTTCATTTTCTGTGATTCCGATAATTCCACCATCGCCCTTCAGAATAGTATTTTGCTGCTCGTGGATTTGATCATGTGCCAAAGCTGAGAACGCGTGAGCCGTTTTCTGAGTAACGAGGTTTCCTTCAACACATTTCCTATGTACACGTGGCATCGGTTCTCAAGTTGCAACAGATCAGCCACATGGATGCTGAACCATCGTGCATAGTGTACATGATACATGGTAAACATCCACGGGATAGTCTTGCCCAATGTCTCTACATACAACGGGAAATTGGCCTCTCGCTGAGCTCTCGTGAATTGAAGAAACAGCAGCTCTAATTTCAAGACTGAATTCCAGTACTTAAACTGTGGGTGGTCTGTTTCCTTCTGCTGACATCAGTCTTCGAATGGTAGTGTGTCCTCTGAGGCAGCATATGCACGTTTCTGCAATACAAAGAGAGCAGCGGATGTTACCTGGTGTGCCCATTGCCCTCGTCACGTATGCAAGCCAGTTTGAATGGCATCGGCTCGGCCTTCTATAGTTACATTAGCTGTTGGCATCACAGCCACCCATCCACTGTTGCTTTGCCAGTCTCCCAACACATTGAGTAGTGCCATCTCAATGTGACGTCCACCCATCATCACCACATACATATCCTCACCATATAGAAGGGCCGAAGACCATTGTATCTTCTTTGCAATAGCATACAAAGGCTGATCAAGAGTGATGACTGGCACCTGTCCATGAATGATATGATGTGTAGCTTGCTGAATTAAATCCATACCATGTTTCACCATTGCCAACCTATGAGCGTTGTCACGAAAGAGCGGCAAAAGTCAAGTAATTGCTGGCGGAGGTGGGACATCTTGCAAACTAGCAAAGTAAGCTGCCCACGATATGTCATCTGTCCCATACATATCGCCCTCGATCGAGTGTTCGTTTATCTTGTCCAGCCACACAATTTGAGTCTTATCTAAGATTAATATGGTATCACTGGGAATCAAAGGATCAACAGCTCGAGAAGGCAGAGGATTATCACTTGGGAAAGCAGCTGGATTCACAACTGTGTACGTCTCGGGTAATGGATGGATGGATATTTGTACAACGTTTGGTGTCAATTGCTCAATAGTTCGAATGACCCCAGTATTTGTGTCTGAACAATGTTGTGTTAATGAGATTGCTGTCCCATGGAATGCAGTTCGTGATGATGTGGATGTAGGATTATGGTATATGTTATCAAGGTTCCCAGTTTTGAACAGATTACCATGCAAGTTAGTCGGACAAACAACACCATCCTTTTTAAACATGTCTATAGCCTTATTTCCTACATCAGTCGAGAGCTGCATGACGCGATCGTAGGATACTGAACGTCCATGTCTGAAGAGTTCATCCACAAGCTCCCGCTTTCTCGTTTTGGCATGAATTAGTAGGCCTAGGTAGAGTGGCAATGCTGTTTCACGATCAGGATTATGGCGAGTTCACATACTGCTTTCACGCGCTCTTTTAATTGGATTAAAGATGAGTAGCTGGGTCAATGACGACCCTTCCCTCTTGATAGTTTGGGAAGTTTCATTTTGGTTATGAATGTTGGTACCGCCAATTTTCATCTGAACTAAAGTAACAAGTGATTGAGGTAGGTTGTCATACTGGTCAGCATCAAGTGAACCCTTGCAATCATACCTAATCTGAAAAATCTCTTTTCGGGATATTTGAGCTGCCCTCATCAACACAATTGCGTCACTATCAGAATCATTTTGGTGGCTAGTAATAGAGCACCGCCTATGTCTTTCTTGAATGTGGGTATCACCTCATAGTTACTCTTGTTTGACTCCACATTTGGCATTTTCGACAAGATCTTTTCCTTCAACCTGGTAGAGTCAATCCTACTTGGCATAACACCACCAAGTTGTTCAAGACGGCGAGTGTATAATCGTGTTAAATCAGAAAGCTTAAATATGATTGCAATAGGATGCTCAGAGGCTTGACGATCTTCCATGTATGATATTGGCTCTGCAAGAGCAACAGAGTCAGGTTTCATATCGTCAGCAATATCAGATTCACTTCTCGAAAGAGATCTATGTCGTGTGTATAGTTTTGTCAAACAAGTCTTGTGGTAAATAGCATGCAATGCTTTTATGTCTCCAGATGACATTTTAGCAAGAGGTTTAGTATCTCTCAGTTCTGTCACCATTTTGCGTATGTTTTGGTCAAATTTTGCTGTTGCGGCTCTATGAATGTCATGCTCTATCGGTTGGTCACAAACAAACACAGTGGTTGAGTGGGGTCATTTATACTTGGCATAGTGAAATTAGACCTCAATCTAGATTTGACTGGTGAGCTGAGATCCTCGCTGGATTCCAATTTCGCATTTCTTTTCACGGCGCGATCAACCCGAGTCCGGCTACAGAGATGCCAACAAGATTTGTGCCACCTAGCACAGTTTTCTATGAGCGTCTCCGCAATTCCAGATCCATCATTCAACCTACATAGACCCAGGTATGGTGGAAGGGCATGGGGTTGCTGTAGCCTATTAAGGTTATCAGCTAATGACCTATAACTCGTAATCACATTGTCACTATTTGTGTTACTACATGGATCTATGAGATGCTCCGTTGCGGACTGCTGGCAAATAACACACAGGGACCAGTTCGTGTGTGCTAAATCCACTGTGGGATCAGATGTCTATTTCACTTTCTTTGACATATTGACTTGAATGCGAGAATATAATAGGCTATTGTCTCTGTCTATAAGCAGAGCACAATACGCGGGTGCGTGATTGCTATGCAGCTATGTATTCTCCTGATATATTTAAATAGTCAGTGTGAGTTTAGGAAACTACAGTAATTATATGGAAATCCGCAACGAAATAATGCTTGGCGAAGCGAGGGGCTGGCATACAATTACTTTTACTGGAGAAAACGTGTAGACCAATTGCTTTGAGTAGCGAAAACTTGTTTCTAAACGTTTAGCAATAATACTACTAATTTACAAATGTTACAACAACAACGACCACAACATCAACAACAACAACAACAACAACAACAACAACAACAACAACAACACCAACAACAATAATAATAATAATATATTTTTCAGCATGTTTATCCAATTAGAGTATTGTAATGGGTAAAATCATAAATAGTGACCCAAGAAACCCTTAATTTGACATCAATTCCAGCCCTCTACTCCATCTAGAACTTGAGTAATGTAGATTTTCCGCTGGAAAGGCGGCCATTTTGAATCCGCCATTTTGAATGCGTTCCCTTGGTAGAATCACGTGGCACCGCATCTAATTATGTTCAGCATACCCTAAACCACCCATATGCCAAATTTCATGCTTTCTGCCAGAATGGAACATCTTACCTTGTTATCTATTTGTTACATATCCGCCCCACTATATATATTTGTGCGTGCGTGCGTGCGTGCGTGCGTGCGTGCGTGAGTGCGTGCGTGCGTGCGTGCGTGCGTGCGTGCGTGCGTGCGTGCGTGCGTGCGTGCGTGCGTGCGTGCGTGCGTGCGTGCGTGCGTGCGTGCGTGCGTGCGTGCGTGCGTGCGTGCGTGTGTGTGTGTGTGTGTGTGTGTTTGTCCGCAGTTGTATCACAAGAACAGTTGACTGATCGATCTGGCTCAAACTTTAACTCGAGGGAGGAGCTTGTGGTGTAAGAGGATTTTCAAGCATTGGCCATGATCCGAATAAGATAACCCGCGCCAGGATCGGATCAAATTATGGATTTGTGGATATCTTGAAAGCTACTGGTCCGATTGTGGCTCAAGTTTTAACACATAAATGGATTGACCCTACACCATAATTCCCCAACTGTCGGTGTTATCCAAGAAAATTCAGAAAAAATGTTGAAAAAAAGACGGGAGAGCGGTGGAAGGAGGGGGCGGGTCTGCAATCTCCAACTGCCCTTGATCCCTCTGTCCTCCATATCACTCCTCATTATGAAAACAATTCTATGACGTCATTGAAATCGTTGCCAACTCCAATACAATGTTAACTCCCATTTGAAAGATGATATACCTGTTTTAAAATTGTAAGCGTACCCTTCTTGCAGGGCAGTGGCACGATATCGAATATATCAAATATAGGAAATTAACCCTTCAACACTCATATCAGACAAAAACGGCTTCTGCAGTAGTGTTGAGAAATGTCCATTTGCAGACCAAAAGAAGACTACTTTTTGAAAATTAATCACTGGAATGACTGGCGCAATAACCGAGCCAGTCATTCCAATGGTAAATTTTCAAAATCAGTATTCTCTTGGTCTCAAAATTAACATTTTCTATGCGAATATTAAAGTTTTCTTGAACAAATTCAATGGCTAAGGGATTAATACAATAGCTCCCACTGATAGCTGAATACACTAGATGCTGAAACAAACAGAAATCTCATAAACGATTTGATATCGAAGAGAGTTCAAGGTGGCATCTTTTTGTGGTGAATACATGTTATTCCTTAAACATACGTGACGAACACAAGGTAACCGTCAATATGTATGCAGGAATTTCTGAATCATTTGTTTGGAATGCGTTAGGTTTTCTGGTTCTACGGTGTGATAATTATGTAATCATATTTGAAATTTTTGAGCAGGTTGTGCCATGATAATGTATCGCGATATTTAACTGTCTGCCTCCTGCAAGCTAGTAGACAATAATTTCAATTGGCAATAATTCTGGATCTGCTGAATATTTTGAAAAAAATTTGTCTGAAAGTTGTGGGTGGCTTAGTCGCCAAATAATTTCAGTCAAATAGATTTTTAAAAATTCAGCATATCCAGAGTTAAGCTTCTTGGAAGATGTAGTCTGTTGAAATTTTGCAGGCATACAGTTAGTGGTTACGGTGCTCTCGACTCGCTGGGTTTACTGAGAGTAATCACAATGGATGAAACCAGTTGTTCTATCAATCATATGACACCATATGTAAGCTGTCGTCATAATCAGTTACGTCATGAATGACTCGACTTAGTCCGTCGTAAACGCTTAATAGTCCGTCAAGTACGAATTGTATGTCTCTACTATTTAATACTCATTTTGTTGAATATGTTAAAGCTAATTTAACTCGGCGCTGCTTCTGCCTACAGCACCCCGTCAAATTAGGTTGCAAATATTCAACAGCTTACCTATATAGTTTTCTGAAAATTGAGATTCAGAGAGTGCAGGGGTCGATCGATCACAACGCGGGAAAAGTGCGGGTCCATTGCTCGTTTATGTACGTCCATCACTAACACAGGAATAACAGCCCGATACAGACATTTATCACAGAATATTATGATTCTGCTGTCATTTGATCTGGTGGATGCTACTTAATGCTGAAAGGAAATGAGCCATATAATCCTTTTTATCAATCTTCATGGTCAGTTTAGAGGCGATGTAAGGCATTGGGGTGAGAATGGGTGTTTAATAACAAGTGGCGCATACCATTACAAGACCCGCTAGTGCATATTGTCTGAATATAATTCAATTCAATGTAGGGCTAAACAGTATGGTGCCAACAAACAGTACTAAACACGTTATACACAGTTATACTAAGTAGTATGTTGTTGTTGTTGTTGTTGTTGCTGTTGTTGTTGTTGTTGTAGTAGTAGTAGTCGTCGTCGTCGTCGCTCGTCGCCGTCGTCGGCGGCGTCGTCGTTGTTGTTTTCGTCGCTGGCCGTTATTGCTTTTGTCGTCGTCTGTGGTGGCAGTGTCAGCGGCGGCATACTATTTATTTTCCGTAGTACGGTGGAGTAGTGATATATACAAATAAGATATTGATATGCAGAAGTGTGTAGTGCCATAGGCTACAACAGTCCCCAGTCAAATTAGTTTCAAAATATGCAACAGCTTACCTGTATAGTTTTCGGGAAATTGATAGGTTGGCATTCGCGATCGATCGATTACAACGCTGGTGAAGTGCGAGTAGAGCTTAACTAGGCACGGGCTGGCATAGCTAAAACTGGAAAGGTCAATTGTGGGAATAAACGGAAGCTGTTCAGCTAAAATTGTCGTCACTATGTAACAATGGCAAATGTGTTATATAAAAGTCACATCATGTCAGAGAAACGATTCGCCATTCAAATCCGTTGCCAAGTGTTTCCTGGCAGCTCGCAAATCCTTACTAACGATCGTACTTATTTTATTAAGTGTGGTTGTCTTGGTAATGGCACATAACGTGTTTCTAATTATACATGCGCCATGGATTGCAATTACCATATTCTTCTAAATGATCCAACTAATATGGCTATGAGATGGTGTGAAAACGAATGCTGCGCGCGCGTGCACGCGCGCACACGCGCATCCACGCAGTCACGCACGTACGCAGTGACGCACGCACGACCCGACAAAGACATTCGTAATTGTGTGCATGAACGACATTTAACCATTAGATCACATTGTAAATGAACAGTACAGCTTCCATTCACGTACACATATCAGTTGAAGAACAATTCAAAATAGCAATACTTCTTGCTAGTTATGACACTAACACAACACACCATAATAAATAGACGGATATTTCCACTGCCACTACGCTTACAGTTTTTACCGGATCATCAACACAGCTGGGCTGCACGTGACACTTGGCTCTCGAAGATGTCTGGCGATTTGGGAGCTAATTGTTAAGTATCAAGGTTACCCCTTAGGGTCAAGGTTACCACTTTTGTTTTTTCTCCAGAAACGAACTGCTCTTGGCCAGAAGAGTTCACTTGACATAATAGAAGTGCCCCCCACCCCCATGACAGCCGTTAATATCACGATGACTCATTTATGGTGAAGGCCACCCCTTTAAGAAAACTGTTGGAACTCGACAGCGCCAGCAGTTTTTACGCCAAAGTGGCAGGTTGGCGTTATGGTCAAAGGTCAATGTTAGTTCCTAGTGTCAAAGTTATCATTAAAGATACACGTATTTGATTTTATAAGAAAGTCTTCAAAGGCTACATTATACGTTAGGCATACTGTATGACCTATCTTGGTGTCAGGACAGAACCGCAGCTCCACCCCTCCCACCCACCCCCACTCCCCTTCACGGAAAAATGGCCGTCAAACTTGTTTCCTCGCCCGATCGAATAGAAAGGGGTTTATCTTCTAGATCTATACTATATTTACTTGATTTGGAATCAATTTCATATCGGCCCATTCAATGGTTTACGAGAAATCTCATTTTCCGTACACAGGTTGTCTCCCATAAGAAATGTATGATAGCAATATTTAAACTGCTGGCAGATACCAAATCCCCTTTGGTCTTTATAGTGTCAAAGTACCAATCCTAGTTCCCCCTCCCCAACAAGACATTATCTGTTTTACACCCTTGCCGACAACATTTCGTTTCTATTAAGCAGCTGTCTGAAATATTCGAATCGTTCGAAAATTCATTCATATAATTATACGAATATTCGAATATAGATTTGAATAGGAATACCGAACACCATTGACTACATTGTGCAAGATAGTAGATGCGATTATACAGACAAACATAAAGTACGCCTTTGTCGACACTTATTATTCCTGTGTCGTGAAGCTTGTATTTCATGTGAACAGTTGGAAAACCCGTCCAATATTGCAGGAAATAATGTTTATTGCGCCACCGCAATGACATAACCAATAACAAATCAGGAATAATATGACTATTTACGGTTCTTCATTGACGTAGCACTATCCATGCAGGAACATGCGCATGCAGACGGAAGACGTGTCAGTCATGCATTGACGCCAATTTCAATAGTTCACGTAGTCCAGAGCAGGTCATTTTGTTTAGTTTATTTTTCTGCGATGCTAAAAATGTGAGTAATAATAGCAGGTATAGCGCGGCGTGTGTTGAATAATGGATGTTCGGGTATGCGAATGTCGCGTTAGAGGAATTCTGTAGGCCATAATGCGCTGCTAGTTTTATTGTGGGTATGCGAGTGCGTGTGTATGTATGTACGTGCGTGGGTATGGTGTGTGTGGGGTGGGTGTGTGTAATTGCGTGCGTGCGCGCATTTTTGCGTGCGTGCGTGCGAGCGAGTGCGCATGCGTGCATGCATGCGTGCGAGCGAGTGCGCGTGCGCGTGCGCGAGTGCGTGAGTGCGTGCGTGCGTGCGTGCGTGCATCTGTGAGTGTGTTTCTTTGTTCGTGTGTGCGTGTGCGTGTGCGTGTGCATGCGTGCGCGCGCGTGTGTGTGTGTGTATGTGTAGGTGTGTAACTACGTGTGCGTGTGCGTGTAGACATGCGTGCGTGCGTGTGTGCGTGTGTGTTCGTGCGTACGTGTCTTTCTGTGTGTTTGTTTGTTTGTTTGTTTCTATGTGTGTATGTGCGTGCGTGCGTCTGGGACTGCGCGTGCATGTGCGTGGGTGCGCGTGCGTGCGTGCGTGCGTGAGTGCGTGCGTGCGTGCGTGCGTGTGTGTGTGTGTGTGTGTGCAGTCTACGCGTGTATGAGTGTGTGTATATAGCATTGGTAATGAGGGACGTTGCCTCTAAATTCATGTGAGAAGTGAAAGAACGAGAATGTTAAATTTCCCTTATTCTGACAAGTTCTGAGTTGTGGTGTGGATTTAGAACGGTGCATGATTGACGAGTTGGTCTTGCACATACTTACCCAAAGGAGTCTTTGACTATTAATTTGCTTAGCTTGAATCACGCAAAGTTAACTCGGCGACTAACTGACTCCACCTCTAGATGTGCCCCGCCAGTTTCTAGCTTCGCTCCGCGTGTTAGGAGCAATTTATACACTTGTAACCTGAATTTTTCGAGCCCCATTTCAAGGTACTTATACAGGTAAGCTGTTTGATATTTTAAAACTACTTTGACATGGCAAATTTAAAGCAAACAGTTTAATGCTTTAACTAAGCTATAGCCATGTAACCCTGAGCACACTGGGCAGCTATCGTGTAGATGGAGACCTGCTGGGCTGGATTCAGGAGTTTCTAAGCAACCGGAAGTAGAGGGTGGTTGTCAATGGCTCCTTCCGAACTGGGATCCAGTCCACGGTGGCATTCCTAAGACAAGGTTCCTGACCCTGCATTGTTTATTTACTACATCAATGGCATGCCTGAAGTAACAAGCAGAATGATAATGATGTTCGCTGACGATACTAAGCTTTTCTCAAAGATAGTCTTCACGAAAGTTCAAGAGTTATTACAGAAAGATTGCAACAACCAGAAAGACTGGGCCGATGTATGGTAGCTTTGCTTCAGTGCGTCTAAATAGAAGGCTATGCACCCGGGCAGATCCAACAGCAAGCTCCAGTACTGCATGGAAGAAGGACAACAAGTGGTAACTCTGGAAGAAACGCTCTCCGAAAAGGGCATGGGTGTGCATGCTGATAATGCCTTGAGGTTCAACAAACTCGTAGTTTGCGCCAACAAAGGTAATAAACTAGTTGCCATGATAAGTAGATCTTTTGACTTTATAAACACATTAACCTTTATTTTACTGCTCAAAGGCTTAGTTAAACCGCATTTAGAATAAGGGAATGTGGTACGGTCAACACTGTAGATAAGGACGTATAAATACTTGGGAATGTGCACCGACATGCCACTAAGACCATACACGGCTTCAAAGACCTGCCATGCGAAGACCAACTCGGAGCATGGTAACTGACAAGTCTCATCGAAGCATGCATTCATACACATGATCTGTACAGCTTGAGCCGCGAACAAATAGGGCCATCCGATAAGAGTGCCCGCTAAGAGGAAATAGCCTGGAAAATTGAATATAATCTCTCTGGAAAATCATAAAGTCGTATACCTTTCTATTTGTGGAATAGGTAACGACTGTACACGAGGCCTGAAATAATCACTTACGTCACGCGTAATCCGACGTCCCGTCAAGTGTACAAACTGTATGTCTTTGATAGATTTATTACTCTACTACACATGTTGAATATTTAGAAACTATTTTGACTGGGCTCCGTTGCTGCCATAGATTCAACAGCTTACTTCAATGCATAATTCTGTATTCTGTGTCTGCAGCAGTAGAAACATCACGCGGCTGCAATTAGTCCTTCTTCGCTTTTTCTCACTGTATCTTCTCCTCAGCCAAAGTCCTAAGCTTCCTCAGATCCATTCCTGAGTTGACTTACCGAGTACTGCTTGCTTGCTTGAGTTCATCTCATAGCATGCTTAAAATATTTAGGTGATGGCATCCTCTCCTGGCTTTGTGTTGGCTGGCTCCCAGTAGGGCGAATTCCAAGGCTCCCTGTGCTGGTGTGTCCCCTGACATCATTAGCACATGGCCAAACATACACCATCTTTGCTGGATGAGTTTTATGGACAGCGGCGATGTATTAGACAATCTTGTATAGCGCATCATTGGGCATTATGCTGTCTGGCCATCTGTGCCAAGTGATGGTGCGTAGGTGTTTGCGGTGGCAGGCATCACGTGTGTCTAGAGCTGCCTTTGAAGCTACCCAGCTGTTACAGTTATACAGCAACAACGATACGGAGTTGCATTGTATAATCGTAGTTTAAGTCGCTTTGTTAAGGGAATCTTTGATCTACTAATCCATAGCTTCCAGAAGGACTGATCTTATTCACGGCGCAGCAGGCAGCAATGTCAGCAGTACCACAAAACCGTGAGCCCAGGATTTCACTCTTCCTCCATGGTTCGCAGCCACGAAGTGGATCGTCATTTTCTTTAGTTTCATGCTAAGTAGATCGGCATTTGTGGGTCAACTCTGCTGTGGAGTCATCCATAAAGACATTCCCATTTTTTTAGTTCGCTTGCAGCTATTTGGAGAAGTTCCTCAAGGGGTTTTTTTTCTTCGTCTATGAAGGACACATCGTCAGCATAGTCCATCTCTATCGGGATATTGGGGGTTTGGTCTTGTGGAATTTTCCTACATGGATTTCAATACGGCCGTAAGGTAACAGGTGAAAAACACAGGGGATATACAATCTACTGTGAGGAGACGATAGATGTCTCAAACTCAGCTGAGTTCACTGACTTGACTCGTACTCTCTTCTTGGTGTCTGCAAGTAGTTGTCTCACTAGTCGTAGCTTATCTTCATTGAAACTGGCCTGGCGTAGTACATGTAACATCTTTGAGCGCTTAATTGTGTCGAAGGCTCGTGACATGCTAATGCCCATTTTGTGGATATCCCAGTAGTGTTTGGACATGACTACTGATACAAGCATGGGCTGAGCTCATACAATGTCTGCGCAGCTGCGTCTACGTTTAAAGTCAGTTGACATGATCCGATAGACTCGTCGATCTTGTCTCGGAAGCGGCATAAAATAACAAGGGATAGGATTTTCAGTGTGTGGTTGAGGAACACAATGGGCCGCAGAGTGGTTAGGAGCACAGGTGGCTTCGTGGGCTTGGGTAGCGCGATAAGGGTGCATTGGACTACAGCAGGTGGTGCATAAAATTTTAATTGATTTGCTGCGTGGATTTTGAGATAATGTCACTTGCTTATTTGAATAGTGCATTGCTCGTGACATCAGGTCCGGATGCACGTCCATTTTTTAGTGCGTTCTCAACTTATGTTGTCTTACCTGGAGATAATAATGGTCTGGGGTCTCCTGAAAACGAGTGCAAGGGTTCATCATCGTCGTTAATGACGTGGTCCTTGAACCAATCTCGAATTGCCTCGACTTTGCCCTGGTCTGTCCAGATAATGTGTCCTTTAGGGTTGTGCACTGTGAGCTGCGGTGTGTAGTCAGTAACTTAGGGCTCGGGCTGCCCAAATAATTGTGTGCAAGTAATCCGTGGCAGTGATTTCATCTGCTAGGGAGAATGCTTGTTGAATAGCAAAATATTGTAATCGTTCGCTGATGTGGCGCATAATGTTATTGCGTTCCCTGCGTAGTTTGGTGCGGTCTTCGATTTGACCACTTTGATAGATGCGCAGCCGTATCGCTTTTGCCCTGATGGTAGTTTTACTACTTCAGGGACATCAGTATACCTAGTTCGGTTGTCTTTAGAACTCCTATGGTGCTGGTAGCTGACGATTCCCTACATTTCAGTATTTTGTTTTGGGCTTCGTTTGGATCGGAGCTGACGTTAATGGTACCTATCTGTTCTCCGAAGGCCTTTTTGTATGACATTTTAGTGTTAGTCTCGCTGAGGGGCTTGTGTAGGCTACTTTGCTAGTTACCTTGAAATTGGGATTGTGTGAATTCCGCGTTCAAAATCTATATGTCGATCCCAACACGGACAAATCGTGGTCGGAGCAAAACCATAAATGGGCGGGGCATAGCTAGAAATGAACCAATTAATCCCGTATGACTTGGGACTCACTTCTTTTGACACTTGTATTTCCTGAGCAATTAATATAAATTGTGTTCCTAAGTTTAGATCAAAAAATTAAAAAGAAAGATCCAAAGGTGAATTTCTCAAGTGGAATGTGCAATGATTACCGCGGTACTAATATCGATCACGTGTACACTTAAAGAGAATAGCAACGTAGTGGAGAATGGGAATAGTGCTGATTCACTGGGCATACTTAGCAGCCAATTATATAATTATTACACCGATTTTATACAAAAGAATTGTTCTTCTAGTGATTTGAGAAAAAGTTGTTTCATCTTCAGCGGAATTAACTAGCCATGGTTTTACTGCCAGAAGTAAATATGAAATTGCGGGATGCATCTGTGTGGGGAGCGATGGTCCACGACGCCTCGCGGGTAGTTGCGATGGCATGCATTGGATATGAACAAGATGGTCATTGTAGCTGCCTATCTGTCACAATTAGATAGTATTGAAACACATCGCGTAGGTGCATCTGGATTTTAATGAGAATTTTAGAGCCTCCGGTCCACAGCTTACAGAAGGACTGGAAAGCAATGTTCCTTGTTATGCAATGATTTGCAGCGTCGTTTAAATTGCAGATAAATTTGACTGAGGTTCTGCTCTTTTTGCACTTCTTTTTAGCCAGAGGTAAGGTGCCTTCATCATTCGTTTTCATTGTATCGGGCAGGTATACATGTGTAAACTCTGGGCTGGCTTTCTTTACGAATAAGTTTCTGTTGCTTTGTGCTGTTCTGCAGCCATTGAAAGGGGTTTATCAATTGGCCCTTTTCTTCCTCGCTAAATAAGAAACGGTGTCACACGTCACTACCAGAGTGAGTTGCCAAATATAAAATTGTCGATCACACGGTAAGATTCGTCAACTCATCCTACCCCACATTTCAGCGCTATCATGTTTATTAGTTAATGTGTGAGATTGTTTAATATGAGTATCTATGGCTGAGATTATCTTTTAATGTCACATAACATAATTCATATATGTCCTTCAACTGCCTTGTCTTAACCCCTTAATGGCAAAATTTAGTCGAACAAATTTTAATATTTGTTTAATAAATTTCTATTTGCAGGCCAAGAGAATGTTATTTTTTAAAGTATACCACTGGAATGACTGGCCCGGTTATCGATCCATGCAGTCCCGTGGTAAATTTTGAGAAATCGTCTTCCTTTGGCCAGCAAATCAACATTCCTCAAGTCCAGGGCATAGGCCAGGTTTGGCCGGTTTCGTCATGAAAGTTGTTAAATAGAATTTCTAAATTTCTAAAAGCGGTCTACACTACTGATTTAAACACGGTATCGGCTAAGTGTGGTCTAGATGTCTAAACCATCCTTACCATTGTATTAACTTCCAGGCGTCGTAGATATCCAGTCCAGTGGTCGAATTCCTCATATCGAAAGCTGTCAACTATTTTCAGATTTACACCTTTACATCATATAACTCTTTTTTATAAGGAGTCCTCTCTGCTTGTTGTCAATGCTTTGACAAAAACGTGTCTTTGTACCGGACCTTATAGCAACATGTTTCCATTCCAATACAGCTACAGCGTTTAACCTTTGTTCAATTTAATTTAGCCTGACCAATTGGACCATTGCTGCATTTAATCATTGCAATGCTGAATTGCTTAACATCAATTTACAATTTAATAGGACATGGTAACTGACATTGATGTTGATAACTTTATTCTTGTAAGCTATCGAGGTAGATATGAAGGATGAACATAGGTTAGAAGGTTTGACTCAAGAAGGAATTCCAACTGTTCTAATGTAAGCATATGCGATGCTGAGAGCTCTTCCTAATCACACAACCCGCCTTGTGGCTGATTGTTGCAGTATCAAAATGATCAATGTGCAGTGCCATTGTACTAGGATAGCATGGGAAAATGCCACTTGGAAGAGGCTACGTTTTATCTGCTTTCTGGAGAATTGCACAGCAGTGGCCTCGAGCTGTTTCAGATTCGCGCAATGATAAACGAGAAGCTCGTGCTATGTGGATCTTTTTATGATTGTCGTATTGCATGATTGTGCGGCATTGTTCCTTTATCTAGATAACCTCACAGGGTCCTGAGGCAAGCATTGGGAAGTTGCACACGCAAACTGTGATTGTTTTTATGATTTCAACTCATGCTTATAAATCTTGCTTTATATCTATTCAACTCCAGATATTTGACACTACAAATGCTCCACACTCCACGAGAACATTTTTCAGTCAAACAAACTTCATAACATCGAACCACCTACCGCTGTGGTTTATATGAAGCATGGGCAATTATAGCATTATTCCGATGCTGAGTTCATTAATCGTAGTATTGTATTTGCGCCTGCCTGTCTGCTTACCTGTCTGTCTGTCTGTCTGTCTGTCTGTCTGTCTGTCTGTCTGTCTGTCTGTCTGTCTGTCTGTCTGTCTGTCTGTCTGTCTGTCTGTCTGTCTGTCTGTCTGTCTGTCTGTCTGTCTGTCTGTCTGTCTGTCTGTCTGTCTGTCTGTCTGTCTGTCTGTCTGTCTGTCTGTCTGTCTGTCTGTCTGTCTGTCTGTCTGTCTGTCTGTCTGTCTGTCTGTCTGTCTGTCTGTATGTATGTATGTCTGTCTGTCTGTCTGTCTGTCTGTCTGTCTGTCTGTCTGTCTGTCTGTCTGTCTGTCTGTCTTTACATTGAAAAAAACCGCATTGGCACAGGAATTTAATTTAAAATTTCTTTACCTAAATTTGTCCTATCGAGACCAAGTTTAGATTTACTTAGAGTGGACCCCCCTTGAGATTAGTCGGGGTAATGTGAACTTATCAGTAGGTCGCTTTAACAGGTAAAGGCTGGGATTGATCCTACATTATAGAGAAATCACACACACGAATGCACACGCACGCACGCACACATCTGAACGAATGCACGAATGCATGCAATAATACATGCACACAGTAATACATGCACGAATGCACGCAATAATGCATGCATGAACGCATGCACGAACGGACACACGAATGCATGCACTCTGTATGTATTCCTACCTGCCTGCCTGCCTGCCTGCCTGCCTGCCTGCCTGCCTGCCTGCCTGCCTGCGTGTTTGATTAACTGTGTGTCTGCCTGTCCGAATGACAGTCAGTTGGTCGGTCTGTCGTTCTCATGTTCGGTCGTTTGTTCGGTCGATCGGTCTGTCGGTTGGTAACCTTTTCATGTAAAATAATAACCCACTGTTTCTGTAAACTCGAGTTCTATTCAGTGTGTTATTGATCTTGAAACAAATATTCTGAACAAGAAATCTGGAAGGGTCAATGAACTGACACATCTGATTACTCTTGTTATTGGACTGAGAAACAGGCTAAACAGGTTCTTCTGTTCTGAATAGATGTTAATAAATCCTAGATGTGATTTCATAAAGAGGTCAGCGGGTTGCCGCCTCTTGCGTAAATAAACAGAACACTAGCTATAAACGAATGATAGATTATTCTCACTCGTTTAGTGCCACATTCCTCATCATCTGGGAATGTGTTTTATTACAGGAATATTGAGCAGCCCATACCGCAGTGTGGTGTAAATTGACAAGAATCTTGCTAATAACGGTGTCTTTATGAGACCGATATTGCGAATCCACGAGATTATTCCAATCCACTCTAGTGATATATTAAATTAAATTGTCATCCCGGTTTCTTGTAAATCATTGCCTTGACATGATTGTCGCCAGTAGTCACATACACTCATAGTATGCTTACAATAAAATAAAGAGAGAGAGAGAGAGAGAAAGAGAGAAAGAGAGAGAGAGAGAGAGAGAGAGAGAGAGAGAGAGATGATAACTTTTACGGTCTATGCCCAGCCCATTTCTAGCTAAGCTCCGCACCACACACACCACCACCCACCCCCACCCCCCACTTGCCTGCTTTTTGATTGATTTTAATTCTTTGAATCACGAATTCACATAATCTCAGTTTCAAAGTAACGTATAATACGGGTATGTTGTTGAATAATGTGAAACTTCCAAATAGTCAACAGATTATTTAGTAAATTTGAAATTTCTCAAAACGATCAATGTCAATGTTGGAATCGATCGATCCCTGAACTCCCTGACTATCAATTTCCAGAAAACTATACAGGTAAGCTGTTAAATATTTTGAAGCTAATTTGACTGGACACTGTTGCTGCCTATGGCAGTAACTGCGTCCAGTCAAATTAGTTTCAAAATATTCAACATAATGTTTTATTAAATATAAAAGATTTACAAGTCGTAAAACGTGTCGGACTATTAAGTGCTAAAGACGGACTATTTCGAACCATTCATGACGTCATGATTATGACGTCATCGTACATGTCACGTAGTTGATTATGACATCATATGATGGCTGGATACACTTGGAAAGGCCCATTACTTCTATCAATCAGATGAATATGTTTTTCTGACACATAGCATTGTTTCGTCGCTGCAACTCGGGCCAGTTTACCAGATTCGGTGTATTCGGTTTTAATAAAGAGGACTCGCTGATATGTCAATATGGGAAATGATTAAATGTTCCGGATTCATATTAGTTTTGTTGATTTTCGGCAAACATGACCAATTCATCATTCGGCTGTGTAAATTTGTCGTTATAGAAATTCAATCAGCGAATGTTCGCCAAAGGACATATCACTTCTGTATTGACAATGAGAATTATTAATATATTAAATGTTATGTGTGCCTGTTAGCAGCTTGTGCGACCGCAAATGGGCGGATGTTTTTCAGCTTGGTGACGGCTAACGTCTAACGGCGAGTATCTCTGAGATACCATGTAGAGCCGTGCATACCTCCTTATACATAGAATATCACAAGACGAGGGGATGGAACGAGGTCACATTCTATACCACTGTTATCAACCTACTCGAAAATTCTCAAAACGGAACCGAGATTTAGATTCTATTTATCACATAAACTTATATTTTGACAAATCTAGTAAAGTCGATCTCTCAACACCGTTTGAATGCACCATCTTGCGCTGTTCGTTTCCGTCAATGTGACGCATTACAGAGTTCTGGCCAATGCGCTACAAAAAATAATGAGACAGAACATCGTTACCTACTCCGCGTCTACCATACAAACTTTCAAACGTATTATAACGTATCTCGTCTTGTTTACATTTTCACCTGAGATAGCAATGCCTTCCAATCCAATTTTGTTCAAAATAATCAACACACCATTTCTTACTAACTAACATGTTTATGTTTTTGCTTTGGAAACGTGTTAACTTATTTCTGAGCTGTGCTGTTCATCTTATGTTGGTGAGATTATTTGGCATGAACAATTGGTACTCATTAACCCCTCTTGTAGCAACAGCGCGTCAAAGCGCAACACATTCTACTTATATCAATTAACCCTTTAATGGTCAAGAATTTTCAAGAAAATAATAATTTTTACAAAAAATTTTCTAAAAATAACTTTCTGTTGTTGTGCAAATAGACATTAATCAAAATCACTACAAGTGATGGTTTTTAGCTGGCCTCACATTGAAAATGGTGAAGAAAACCCCGTTTTTTCTCAGCTAGTGTCTATTTTCCGGCTGAGAGAAGACTATTTTTGAAAATTTACCACTGGAGTGGTAAATTTTCAAAAATTATATTTTCTTGGATGAGGAAATTGACATTCCTCAAGACTACTAACTAGTCCGTTATGGCGGGCTAGACCACTAACGAGTTAGGTTAACGCAAGAGTGTTTAAACATGCCACCTGAGGCAGCATAATTGAAATGGTGAGCCATGCAGAGCAGCAGGTCGGATACAGCACCCAACTACCATACTTAGTATTCCAGAGATAGATTTCTGATTATATCATTACTTCCAGGACAGCTAACATTGCCATATAATACAGGGAACCTTATTTGGTTATAACCCGACCATTTCTAGCAAAAATTCCGCCGACCTTTTACACCTGTCGTGATCGATCGATCCCTGAATTCGTGGACTCCCAATACCAAGGTAACAATACAGGTACGCTGTTGAATGTGTTGAATATTTGTTGAATATGCAGCAACAGCGCCCACAGGCAGCAACATTACCCAATCAAATTAGTTTCAAAATATTCAACAGAATATTTTAAACAGAATTTTAAATAAAATAGTAAATCCAATTTATAATTCACACGTTTGACGGACTATTCCAGCTTCATGACGGAGTGTAGCTGTCAAGTAAGATTGTGAAGTCAGCCTACACGGGGCGTATTAGATTATGACGACATTTATTTGAGCGGCAGATTGGATTCATCCAATTAGTACATGTTTCATAGCGTGTGAATCACGTGATCAGAAGTGCTCAGTAATTAATGAACATTTAAACAATATAGTATTCACAGCCAATGCCTTATTGGTGAGATCTCATAGCGGATCGGATTTGGCACTAAACGTGTAATCGATTATATGGCTCATTTCTGTTCGGTCGTACGCCTCCAACACTTACAAAGCGGAACAAGACAAATTCGTTATGTTGTAGGAATCTGTATTTTGTAAATTTGAACACTAATTTGTCTGCAAGATGTTGTTGCGTATGACAGCAATGTTTTCCAATCAAAGTGGTTTCAAACCATTCAAGCGCTGTCCCGTATAACTATCGGAAAAATGCGATACTGGGATCTCACGGGTTGAAGGGTTTCATGGTAGCAAGCGGATATAAGCAGATAGAATGTCACAAATCATCACCATTCTGTGATGAATATCCGCATATGGATGATATTCTATTCCCAATGACATAAACATAAATACGAAATGAAACCTAACGCCACTTTGTTTTGTCAGTCTATTAATGTGAGTAACTGTCTGACTGCTGCAAGCAGGCAGACAATAGCTTTAATGGGCAATAACTCTGAACCTGCTGAATATTTTGAAAACATTTTGACTGAATGGTGTTGGTGGCTTAACCACCAACAACTTTCAGTCAAATTGTTTTCAAAATTTGCAACATACTCAGAATTAAGCTCAATGGAAAATATAGTCTGTAGAAATAGACGGTTAATTCACTTTGTCCACGATAGAATAGTCGCCTCATAATTAACGATGCGGGAAATGTAGCGTCACCATAAGCAAAGAAATGAATACATCTGTCATCTACAATTGCCGTAATGGTTAACTTTAATTACTCGTATTTATATTTTAGGATTTTTGGTGTGGAGATACTCGCAATGCTGCTGCTGTTGTTGTTGTTGTTGTTGTTGTTGTTGTTGTTGTTGTTGTTGTTGTTGTTAGTTCCTTTGAGAATAAATCGGTGAAGACAATTATAGATTTGTCAGCATCTGTTTTAGTTATTAATCGGCATACGCAAATCACGTGCCTGTTTGTATCGTTCATATGTTCGTTGCCTTGTCAAGCCAGACGTATGCATGAGAGTCACAGATCCTTAATATTTAAATCTGTTTCACATGAGAGGTAAAATTGGCTTGGAGTTGATGAAAATATAACTGTGAAACTCGTGCTGCTGTTTAATGCAGCATTATTCTATATAGGCACTCTATTTTCAAAATGCAAACTACTTTCCGCTAAGAAAAAAATAAAAGGATAACGTACCCTAGCATTTCATATTCCCGCGCCTGAATTTTGCATTCTGCATAGACTTCAATAATACATTGCGATGGAGGATAAGTATAGATGAATGTGTGGAGCCGTGGGAATAACACAGAAAATAAAAACCACATCAACATTAGACTCGCCATCGCGAGGATACCCGGTAATACTGTAGAATGGAGTTGTTTGACACGTGTGTCCATGTGTCCATATGTTCAGTTTTTGCTAGAATGAGATTTTATTTCTGCAATACCGGGCCAGATTTCCTCACAGGCAGAGGTAGTGTAATTTAGATTCATTGCACTCTGGCGATGCAGGTAGGATAATCTGTATGTTTTTGGTGAACTTACAAGTTAATATTAATTAATTAATTTAGCTGTTGCTGCTATAGGAAAACAAATTCAAAATATTCAACAGCTTACAAGTATAATTACCTTGCAATTTGCTTCCTGGGAATTCAGGGTTCAGATTATGCCAATGAAACTATGTTGTATTCACCCGCCATCCTACCCCCACGCCCACACCGCCACAAGAAACACGCTTTGTGTTATATACTCCTGATATGGCACGACTACACTTTTTTTCTGGCAAATAGGTTTTTAATTGGCCACTGTGATGAAAGCGTATTTACATGTGTTGGTGTATCAATATAGGGATCCATGTATAGCTATGCCCCTCCTATTTCTAGCTAAGCTCCACCCACGCTGTGCCCATATCGGTATCAATCGGACCCTGAATTCTCAAAGTTCTCAATTTCACAGTAAATATACAGGTAACCTGTTGAATATTGTGTAACTAATTTGGTTGGGTGCTATTACGACCTATTTTGGCAACAGCACCGAGTCAAATTAGTTTCAATATATTCAACAGACCATCACTGGACACCGATGGCGAGACAGCATAATTTCCAACAATGCACTATACAAGATGTGTAATACGTCGCCGCTGTCTGTAAAAGTCGCCCATCAAAGATGGTCCATGTTTGGCCATGTGCTAAGGATGTAAAAAGAGACACCAGCACAGAGAGCCTTTGAATTCTCCCTACTCGGAGCCAGCATATACAAAGCCAGGAGAGGGCGGCATTGCATACATCTGCTAAGCTTACTACGAGGTGACCTCAAGAAAGCGAGACTCGGTACACTCAAGGCAAGAATGGACATGAGGAAGCTAAGGATTTTGGCTGAGGACAAGGCACAGTGGGCAAAAGCGAAAAAGGACTGATTGCAGCTGCAGGATGTTTATGCTACAACAGCCGCAGAATACAGTAATCATAATTATATATTCACTAGAATGTTTATTAAATAGTAAATCCATCAAAGACGTACAATTTGTAAATTTGACGGACTATTCCAGCTTCATGACGGAGTGTTATCGGTCAATTAATATCGTGACGTCCGCCGACATGTGTCGTAATTGTGTATGGCCTCAAATACTTGAGTCACAGATCGGATTTATCCATTCTAAACAGAAATATATCGGAGAAGATGCAATGTCTTTATCGAGTGTGATTCAATATTCCATAAACTGACGTCACAATCGAATGACTTAGTATATGAAAGGGGAAGCCCATCACAAATGTATGAATAGTACATTGTAAGGTTTTTTATTATTGAAACTTTAATAAGCATTTTGTTAAACATTTTGAAACTAATTTGGCTGGGAACTGTGGTTTCGCTATTAAACGAACGATCCGTGTATCTAACCTTGGCAGCCTCTGAACGAGACACGTGTTAATTCAACCATCTTAACGTGACGAACGTAACCATTAATAATCAATTATTGGGTTCAGTGATTGGAGTGACATATTTGGACTTAGTAGAAATTATTAACAAAATTGTATCAGGTGTGCACCTAGATTAAATGGTGTCCCGCGTTATAAAGGAGCATAGGGCCTATCCTAACAGAGGTTGCGCAGGAGAGATTACAAAATGTGTTTGTGCCAAACGGAAAACCTGATTTGTGAGATAACAACAAGACTTGGTTCCGGTTAACCCTCGAATTTGATCTAGAAAATTTCAATTTTCTCACTTTCTCATAGAAAATGTCAATTTTCAGACCAAGAGAAGACTATTTGTTTGAAAAAGTACCACTAGAATTACAGGCTCGCTTATCGATCCAGTCAATAACTAAGTAGTACATTTTCAAAGATAGTCTTCTCTTGGTCTGCACACGGGCATTTCTCAAGACCACTGCAGAAGCCGTTTTAGTGGGTATGACTGTCAAATGGTTAATGATTATAGTTCGTCACGAAAATTGGAAAATAATTGCTTATTGAATATCCATTTTAAGGCCTATTTGAGACTCTCATTAAATTAAGATAAAATGATCCTGTTCCTGTTTCCCTTGATGTTCCCAAAATACATGTGTTCTGGCCCTCAGAATTCTGGTGTTCCCCAATAACATATCAAGACAATACATCTTTCTTTACAAAAAAAGCATGCTGGTTGTCTAATTTCATAGCCCATTGGCAACCAATTCAATTCAATTCAATTCAATTTATTTACACCCAGGCCACAATGTGGCATATGGGGTCCATTAGTACAATATATGCAAAGGTTTGTTTCAGAAAAAGAACAACAGAGCAAAATAAATCAACAAACAATAGAATGGTTACTTTTTCTTTGACAGGTAAGTCTTAAAAGCAGTCTTTTTATTATTTTTAAGTAAATTCAAAATGAAGCCAACATTTAGCATGATAACTATTGCGAGAGTACGTTGCCATCCCTCAAGAGAAAATTACAGAATGCTTTTAGCACAGCAGATAAGTGGCATAGTGCAATATTGCATCGAGACCATTTGCAGAAGATAATACACTCCAAACAAGAAACTATCCCTTAATCAAGCATACGGACTGCCATTCCATTTAACCCTTTTACGACGAAAACGGCCAAGACCGGCCTCTGTATTGGTCTTGGGGAATGTCCATTTGCAGGCCAAGAGAAGATTATTTTTGAAAATTCCCCACTGGAATGACTGGCAAGATAACAGAGCAAGTTATTCCAGTGGGAAAATTTCAAAAATAGTTTTCTCTTGGCCTACAAATGGACATTCAATAAGTAAATATTTAAATTTATCGAACAAATTTCGCCATTAAAGGGTTAACCACCAGTCAATGCCTATGTAATTCCCCAATAGAAATTACACGAACCAACCGCCATCCCATCAACCCCACCACCCCCCCCCACCCCCATCACACCACACCCCAATCCTCTTCCTCATTTTCACTGATGTGATGAAGAGATGCATCCGTTGCTATTGAAGGTTCTGGCGTTAAAGTTAACAGAAACAAGCTTTTGTCAGCAAATAACTTGAAAACCTCCAAACAAAAATTGACCATTTTGCATTTTTATCTTGCCTATACACATATAGCCTATCTGAGTAGTACAATAGAAAATACCTGATCAGTTTTTCGTTTACTGTGAACAATGGACCTTTCCAGTTTTTGCTATGCCCCGCCCATCTCTATCTAAGCTCCACCCACACCTCGCTCGTGTTGGGATAAAACTGTTGGTAAGCTGTTGAATATTTTGCCATAGCAGCAACAGCTGCCGGTCAAATTAGTTTCAAAATATACAAAAGCATGTTTCTTAAGTAGCAAAACATACAAATTCGTACAACGTGTTGGACTATTAAGCGCTAAAGACGGGCTTCATCAAATCATTCATGACGTCATGATTATGACGTCAGCATACACGTTGCGTAGTTGATTATGGCGTTATGTGATTGGGCGAGGAAATGGATTAACGAATTGTGTTTGTTCACACGCATTCTCATCATTTTGAGGAGCATCTACCTGTATGTGCTGGTAATAGCAATAACGCTTGTTTCAACTAGGATTATTATTATAAGTAGGACTACTTAACACACAGATTGTTTGTTTCAGTAATATTATGGGCGAATATCTCCTTCGAGAAATGCATAGCAATGCTACATGTTATCAGCTGAATGGACAATGGATGAATCCAATTACTCATGTATATGACGTCATAATCGATTACGTCGCAATCAATATATATAATGAATGACGTAGCTATGTCCGTTGTGGACTTTTAAAAGTCCGCCAGTGGTACGAATTGGTTGTCTTTACTACTTAATAACGTTAATGAAGCCAAAGGCAGAAACAGTACCCGGTCAAATTAAAATATTCAACCGTTTACCTGCATAGGTACCTTGATATTGGGATTGATCCCAACACGGGCAAAGCATGGGCGGAGCTTTGCTAGAGATGGTCGGGGCATAGCTAAAAGTGGATTCACGCATTGCACGCCAGTATCATAGCAACTTCTGACATTTCATCAATGATAGACCGCATGTTCCCGTTGTGAGGATCTGTTTCTCATTGCTATATTATGCGCTTGCTGCGCGTTATGCTTTTATCATTACATAATCACACGGATTGATAAGGTTATCTTTTACCATATCACTTTGTTGCTATCGTTTAGGACAACATTTAAATTTCTTTAACTTTATATCGTTTCTATCTTGGTTATCAAATAATGCACATACCTCGTGGACCACAAAAGAGCGTTAACCACTTACCTCCATGGTGTATATGGCATATGAACAACATCATGATTACCGTCGCTCTCCATGGGAATGGTGTCTATTTGTCTGTATGTCTGCCTCTCCGTCTATCCGTCCGCCTGCCTGCCTGCCTACCTGCCTGCCCACCTGCCTGCCTGCCTGCCTGCCTGCCTTCCTTCCTTCCTTCCTTCCTTCCTTCCTGCCTGCCTGCCTGCCTGCCTGCCTGCCTGCCTGCCTGCCTGCCTGCATGTATGTCAGTCTGTATGTCCGTCTTACTGTATGTCTGTCTGTGACTATCCAAAGAGATACATAATCCAGCTCGACTGATATTTTTATTTTCGAATACTCCATTAAACAACGATTCCCATCTACCGCGTTGAACAGGAGAGAAAATTTCGAAGAAATTAAGAGAAACGAAAGTCAGTGTTTTAAAATATCTAATTGTAATAAATCATGGATGCGTTCATAAAAAGATCAGCGCGTTGTCAGTGAGGCTGTAAATAGGAAAATAACCGGGTAATCCACGAATCATAGATTTGTCTGTGGCACGGATTTATTTGGCACGTCTCTCTTCATGTTCGTCATCGTCTGGAAAAGTAATTTACTGCAGCAATATTGAGCAGACCACACGCATGTAAGCGCGCACGCGGGTAGGCAGGCGCTCACCCAAGCGCGCATATATAGACGCACGCACGCACACACCCCACGTGCGTACTCACTCGCGCGCACACTGTACACACGTACACACGCACACAGGAACCCACGCACGCACGCACCCACGCACATTTACCGGAAGAATTGCATTCTGAGAATTCAGCCGTTCACAGTACAAAAATAAATCCCAACACGAGCAAATTAGACGTGCGTAGAGCTACGCTGGAAATGGGTTTTTTCTATTCGTCACTTAGCTCTGTAAATAAGGTCATAGAAATCCAATGGACGTTTACAGTTTTCTCGATGCTCCGCCCATCTCTAGCTAAGCTCCACCCACACCTCGCGCGTGAACTCCCTGCCCATCAATTTCCGGAAAACTATACAGGTAAGGTGTTGAATATTTTGAAACTAATTTGACCGTCCAGTCAAATTAGTTTCAAAATATTCAACAGCATCTTTATTAAATAGTAATGCTTACAATTCATACAACGCTTAGTCCATCACCAAACATGCATTCGTGACGTACATATCCACTTCATTCATGACGTCATTGATTATCACGTCATCCCACACGTCACATAGTTGATTATGACGTCATATAATGCTAAACTGGAAAGGTCCATTAGCGAATGATCTCACACGAGGTCATACCATCTTTGTTGTGAGAACGTGAATTAGTATATTCTAGTACCGTTCGTTTGCCTATAAATCAGGATCTTTCATCTGGCTGGTGAGATAACACATACGCGTATTTATAGTTACGGTAATACGTTTTTAACGTGCAACTCACGTTGGGACACTGTCACTGGCTCGTCGTTTGCACAGTTAGCCACAATCCACAGTTTGATATTCAAGTCGTGGAGTGGGACCAACTATCCAAAACAACAAGTGACCGTGCCCAACGCCAAACTCCAACCGACTGCCGTGCCATGTTCTACTCGAACCGTGTGACGTCAGTCCATAGTCACGAGCCTTGGTGACAAACAGTTTCATCTGGTCCATGACAACACATTTTGTATGCACAGTACATATGCATAGATTAAGTATAACATTAAAGCATGGACACAATATAATCGGTAATCCTGTTTCGTATAAGCCTATGGGTGTATATAATCCGTATTAGTGTGTGTAATTCAATGGCGGTGTGTGTCACTGTCGATGTATGTTAGTTCACTTGTGCTTTTATCTGTGGGCGTGGCTTGTTCATTTATTCATGTATGTCCTGTGCGTGCGTGCCCGGGATCCTCTGTATTCTCCTTTATGGGCGTGTGTGTATATCCATTTCTGTCCTGGAGTGTGCTGTATATCTTCTGTGTCCTGGTGCGCGTGTGGTATACGTCTGCTTATGAATCGTGTGGTCAGTTGTGTGTTCTTGTATGTGTCTTTCTGCGTGTGCTGAATCTCTCCCGTCCTCTGTACCATATTATCCCCTGCTTCCCCTAGGATACTCCGTATCCTGTGAAAAGATAACACATAGAAACAACGTTATAATTCTTTAACATGAGGTAATTTTCAGTGAATTCATCACAAAGACAATCTGTCATCATATTTAACATAGAAATCAT
The DNA here is from genome assembly GCA_034401795.1 of Chaetoderma sp. LZ-2023a. Lineage (NCBI taxonomy): Eukaryota > Metazoa > Mollusca > Caudofoveata > Chaetodermatida > Chaetodermatidae > Chaetoderma > Chaetoderma sp. LZ-2023a. The sequence continues at coordinate 60,547,566 of CM067366.1, read as the reverse complement.
AGACACAATCTTTTTAACACTATTTATACATTAGAACTTTGAAGGAGAACGCCAGACCACATTATACGCTTGATATACAATGAATCTACACTGTGTGACGCCTTCAAAGGTATAATTATAGCCTCTGTGATAGAATTAGAAGTATGAATAAGCTTCATCTTCAAATGTACTAGCTAAGCTTATCAAACTTTCTCTTCCTTAGAGGAACGTATGACGTCATAGTTTGACCTAGCTGCTAGAGACTTATAGAGACATAGCACTTTTTCACAATTTATTAGTCCTTAACCCTTTAATGACTAATTTTTTTGTCAAACAATCTAAATATTTCCGTATTGAATTTCTGTTTGCAGGCCAATTTAGACTAGTTTTGTCAAGTTACCCCTGTAATGGCTGGCTCGGTTAACGAGCCAGTCATTCCAATTGTAAATTTTCAAATTTAGTCTTCAATTGGCCATCAAATGGGTATTCTTCAAGATCACGTGAGAGGCCGGTTTCGGCTGGCTTCGTCATAAGAGGGTTAAATACCAATGTCCCAGAAACGTATTATACAGAAATTTAGATATGTGCTCAACCACAGAATTGTGTGTTTTATTCAAAACACATCTTGCGTTCTCCTTTAAGTAGGTGCAATATTATGATTTTCTAGGATACTAGCTAATAATATCTCCACTTTCCATCAAACTTCATTACTCGTGCATCCTTGATTATGCACTCATTCATTATTACTAATTCATACTTTATTACTCCTTTATACTTTAGTATTTATTCATAGTTTATTATTCATTCATATTTTATTACCCATTCATCGTCCCATTTTAAACGTTTTATGAGGGAATGAATCTGTCAGATGATCTTGTCCCCAGGCAAGAACCTGATATATGGTTCAAGTTGGTAACAATAACAGACAAATACATTAAAAGGTACCTTTCTCACGTTTCTAGGAACATCTTTCCTGAATACTATTTCCCAAAAGATGTTTCCAAATGCAAACGAAAGGAGGAATCAGCGGAGGTAGTATTGTGTGCACCCAATACTGCCATCGTAGATACCAGGTCATTATGCAAGTAATCTTTGCTTGCATACCAAATCCATGCATATTTCCTGCATGCACCAAGATACAGACATGGTTACATCGGATACTTTAACGAGTTCACTTTTAGACCATATAATGGACTCATTAATAGTCACTTTGATACAATATACTCCCTTTTACCATGGCTTATTCATTACATTATATACATACTATCCTCGCCTCGTGTTTCGATCGTCTCTTGCTTGCTGCCTGTCCTGCAAAATAAAAGAACGCACAGCAGAATCATTTTTAATCAATTACATTACCATATTGTTTGTGTTTTTCAAAATGGATGAAAAGTTGAGTATTTCTTTGAACATTACATAGACAGCACTTGATAATTATCAGATCTAGTAAACATATTATGCGATACATATCACCATTTATTACTGCATACCATGATTTTCATTAGCAGTGCCATGTAATTAAATTATTCTACAATATCTTATCTATCATCCAGCAATAGTATTGATCAAGGAGAGGTGGTCTCGCTGTGGAAGTCCGTCCGAATCCGTAACCGTAACTCCCATTGTCTAACTTTAACTCTAACTCCCTGTCGTCAACATTCGTCCACTCTTAAATATGATGGTGTCGTTATGTCAACAAATGTGTGTGTATTAAGTGATGGCGGGCATGTATGCGCGTGAATGTGTCCTATGAGTATAATTGACTAATTTGATTAATACTATTTAACGTATATAATACAATCGTAAAGCAGCATATTACAACATGGTTACATTGAATTGCAAGAGTTATACTCTGCCCGTGTCCATTCCAACTAATAACTGATTGTTCCATGTAGGGCGTGTCGATTAATAGTCTATGCATATATTTGTCCATTTATTGCTGTACGACTCGTGGTCTGTCCGTTCTATGTTGTCACGTGTTACTGGGCGTGTCCGTCATTCAGCGTATTCCGGAGTTGTGTCATCGCGTGTGCGTGTCTGGGCGTGTCTATTGCCAAGCGTATGCGTGCGTTCGTGTGTGCGCGTCCTTAATGCAGATGCGTCCGTGTGTGCGTGTGTCTCTATGTCCGTCCATATGTGTTGGTGTGTCCATGTGGCTATATCCCTGTACCATAATATGCAGGATCCGATCAGTAACGAAATGGACCTTTCCAGTTTATCCATGATTAATTACAGCATGAATGACTCGATTTAGTCCGTCTTAAATGCGTAATAGTCCGACACGTTGTACGAATTGTATGCCTTTGCTACTTAATAAGCATTCTGTCGAATGTTTTGAAACTATTTTGACTGGACGCTGTTGTTAGGCAGCAACAACGCCCAGTAAAAATAGTTTTAAAATATTCACCATTTTACCTGTATCGTTTTCTGGAAATTGATAGTCGGTAAGTGCAGGTATCGATCGATCCCAACATAGGCTAAGTGTTGATGAAGACTAGATAGAGATGGGCGAGGCATAACTAAAATCTGAAAGAACGATTACTTCACTTGTTAGATAATGCCACAATCAAATGACGAAACAGTATATTTTTGGTAAATTTACAATTTCAAACAACATTTTGTCCCCTGTCCAAAATCCTACCCGTGTCGTTAATATCAAATTGAGACTCTTTGAATTCAGGGTTCAATGTGTTAAAATCTATTCAAACATGTGTATAAAGATGGGCGGAGCTTAGCTAAAGATGGACGGGGAATAGCTAGGAAGAGCATGTGCAAATTCTCAAACATATCACGTTAATAATTTTGTTATATAATACTTTGTTGAGATTATTTCGGGTTTCCCATGTTTTATAAACACATTAAGCAAATGGCCTCATCACTCGCAAACCAGCACGCGTTGCGAATTAGGTTCAATAGAGTAATCCATTTCCAGCAATGTCCCGCCCATTTCTAGCAAAGTCCCGCCCACGTTTGGTGGGTCTTACGGTCGATTTATATAGTTTGCATTCATAGAATCCCGATTTCAAGGTAACTATACATGTAAACCTATAAGGCAACAGCTCATAGTCGACTTACGTTCAACGGAATGTGTATTAAATACGGTAGTAAATCGATCAAAAACGTACAATGCGTACACTTAACCGGTTTGTTAATGCACATGACGCACCTAGATACGTCATTCATTTCTCATTATGATTGTGACGTAATTGATTATGATGTTTATACTTGAGTGACAGATCGGATCTATCCATTGAAGAGTATTCATTCGGACATATGCTAAAACATAATAATATCTTATTCATATAAATACTTTGATTATATTGCATATAGATTTGTCCATAACGCGTTGTTTTATTTTAGCTTCTGATAGCAGTTCAATAAACCGTCATGTCCATTTATCAACCACTCGGGTTAACTTAGCCTTTTAATGGTCAAGTTGGTCAAACACGACCTCTGTCGTGATCTTGAGAAATATCTTTTTGCATGCTAAGAGAAGAACATTCGATAACCGGGCGACTAGGCAGAAATTTAAATTTTCTTGATCATTACACTTTCGATGAATGTCCATTTCAAGGATAACAAAAATCTATATTTTGTAAATGTTCGTTGGAAATGCACAAAAAATACTCTTTTTGGCTGCAGAAATTTCCCTGAAAAGTATTGGCAATTAAACGGTTAATTGAAATAAATAGTATTCCGAGCGCTTTAATGAGCTGTTGACACAGGAGGGGTTAAATTCTGGATATGTGGATGTCTCGGAAACTGCATGTCAGATGTGTTTCAGAATTTAACACACGAATGACCATAAACTGGATTTCCATAAATTTTGGTGTGATCCTAGAAAATCTGAAAAATCCGGGACATCCGAAAAAGTCTGTAACCCACATTTACCGAGATTCTATCGACCTTGTTTCCATAATGAGTTAGCAGGTGTGGCGCGGCTTGTCCTGCATAATGGATTTACAAGTAGCATATTTTATAAGATCACTGACTGCTAATTTACTGACACGCGGCTTGACAAGCTGTTCAATGAATATTTAAAGGTCACTCGTGTCTCTTAAATCAAATCACTCAACAACCAATTACAAAGCATTTCAAAGCTGATAAGATTGCTTCCGACGTCTGGAGTACGCCACACAAGGACGAAAATATTTCCTTGTAAAAATTGTGTTCATCTTCGACATGAGTCTGTCATCCACATCTTGAAAATATCGCGTCTGATCTTGTGTCTGGTCACTTCAGTTGGCGTTGTCTTCTGTGGCATTCTAAGCGCTATGGGCTGTAGTAAGCAATACCATTAAACATGGAGCATTGAAAGTTATTTTTTCTCTAAGTAGATTTAACACCATTAAGGACTCCTCTCCATTCGCGATCCAAGCTGACCTTACAAAACGTACGTGCCTATCTATTGAAGCAACAGCTTTCAGCAATTTTGTTCTCAGAATATAAACACATTTTATTTCCATTGCCATTGATTCTTCAAGCCTACGGCAAGACCCGTCCGAATCACGAAAACACTCTTCATGTCAGGTCAATAACGTCTATGATATAACCTATAGGAAAAAGAACGATCTGTCATTAATGAAACATTTTTTAAATTCTTAGCGTGGCAAATAATGATACTCTGTTAAGATGGTCATGCGCATCTGTCAGAGCAGATTGGCAGCGTATGAACGATTAATTCTGTAGGACATTTAGTTCTGGTATTAAATAAAAAATAAGTTCGGGAAAGGTTGCATAATATTCCTAACGCTATCCGTTATACTGGATGCATAACCACAGCTATATCACGTGACTTGCATCAGCATCACGGGAAATCATCAAGTTGAGTATCAGTCGAATGTGATTGAAGCTGTAGCTTCTATTGCGCACAACTAGAAATGCCTTAAAGGAATGCCAATCTCATCTGAAATGTTGTATTGCACCGATAGATTATGGTTTATTGATTCCATATCATTCATATCCTGTCACATTCCCTTTTCCGTATCACAATTATCTGCTTTGTAATTATCGCGTAAAGGTGTAGGTTATGAAATAGGTTTATAAATTTGCATTATAGACGCAGACATTTTAAATGCTCGATTAAAGGTATTTCCAAGAAAAAAACTAGAGGCCATTCACTAAAGTAACTGTAAATCTGCGATGCCTTACAATTAAGAAATATTATAAGCCCCTTTAAGGCCATTGAATACGTCTCGTGCTGATCCAATAAAAATTCGATTTATAGGCTTGAAATTACCATAGGTTTACGCTACATGTAATACGGTGTATCTCATAACACACTCTTTGAAGTTACATGATGAAAGGCACGTATCTTATGCCAAACATGAAAGTTTGCAATGTGTATGCCCTTGACCCCTAAGGAGATTTTAATATTTTGATTTGAAATTATTTAGATTTCTCAATGTTTTAGAATCTGACAACATTTGAAGAATCAGAAGAAAACTCTAGGAAGAAACGCTGTTCAAATATTTCTCCCAAAAGTGTACTATGAGGATATGTGGTACGGAAAAGCTGATTTCTCGAAAACTCTTGGATGGATCAACTTCAAATGTGGTATCAAATCAGGTCAATATAAGATATAGAAGCCAAACAAATTTCGCGGCCATTTTGAAAATAAAATTTATTTATTTTTTCACCTTTTGTCATCCAGAGTTCATTTCTGCAAAAAACGAAAACTTTAGCAATGCTCCGATCAGAACTCTCGATGTAGTAGCAGTTTAAAAATCAATACTGAAAATCCCCATGCATTTTCTGTGGGGCCCTTTGCCCACGGAAAACTGAGTAGCTCGAAACCACTTTGGCGAATACGAAAAAAGCACAAGCACACGATTCCAGACTGGGTAGCTGACGTTGAACAAGTTTTTAGGGGGAGATGCGGTGCAAATATTTTGTCGACGAATAAGAAAGAAAGACGGCAACAAAGACGAAAGAAAGAAAAAGAAAGATCCTGAGTGATTTTAATAATCTACGATTGCATCGCAGATTAACAAAGATGTCATTATTTTTTGGGTGGCTCTTTGGTCAGACCTCTTATCAAGTGATGCGCCACAGCGGTGAAAGCAACCAGCGCAAATTGGTGCGTTCAAATGGGTTTCAAGGAGAGACTTTATTGGGAAATTTGTCCAAATCTCAGATTATTTGATAAATACAATCTCAAACTCTGTTCCATTTCATATCACCGTTATCTACCTATTTGGAAATTGTCATATTGCACTCGCGAAATGTAATAATTGTCGACGAGGTTGATAATAGTAATATGAAATCGGACCTCGTGCCAGATCCTCTAAATATGCTATGTAATATAGCAACGGTGTACTGATCATATGCGTAGTCGCTTCTAGTATGGTCAACAAAATCATATACAATAATTCAGAATTTAAGTCAAGACCATAACGTACCCTCCCTTAGTTTACTTTTTCGCCACCATCGTCGCTAGTAATGTTTGCTGGCGTCACTAGGCAATTGGAATTATTACGCGTTATCTAGCCAATGATATTATGTTTTATGCATTATCTAACTAATGATATTTGCTCGTTGAATATTACACGTGTGTCCATATTGAGAAACATGGAACGGTTGAAAGCTTTATTTGTACGATGAAAGGATTTATTTTAGTCAATCTCATCGTGTTTCAGAAGAGATTACATGGCATTAAATTTGACATTTGACATATTTATCGATCTACGACCACTTGAATTTCTGAAAAGAATTCCCGTTTTTATCCCAAGGTCATAAAAATCAGTATCCAAGGTTATGTTATTTTTGGCTACTTAGCAAAGGATCCATTATCTAATCCCAGTAATCCTTAACCCACAGATAAAACGAAATGCACAATGTGGCATTACCAAGGCAACCATGTGGTGAACGCTGTCGGAAATTAAATATTTGAATCAGTCTTTGGACAGATTGAGACTTCTTTGAAACCACCCTTGCACGCACGTAGTACATGAATTGAATAGTAATACTGATACCAGACGGCAGCAATCGTACTATGATCATGATATAAATGGACCTTAGAGAAATCATGCACCAATTTATGTGTCTCATCTATACTTACACGCCAGCGTCCTCGAGGATAGTAGAGCTAAATCAATAAAAAAAAAAACACGCGCTCAAGTAGGTGTTGAATGCTTTCCCGTAAGAACACCTCCCGTTATGGTGGTTCTATTGCGTGTTGGGGCGTATACTGGTGTATCGTGTTATTTTAGGCAGCCACAGGGCCTACTTATTCATCATATTGTCAGTCAGATGATAAAACACATTGTTTTAATGCAGTCTATAATTTTCAGAGGGTTATCCTTCAACATCTGCGAGCAGATACAAACACATTTATTAGCATGCAAGGTTTATTCTGTTGCCTGATTTTAAACCTCTTCTGCAATTACTGCACCAAATAACAGCATTTTCCAGTCAATTTATTTTCCTGGTATTCATCAATTCACATCTAAGATATGATATGTGATTTAATAATTTAAAACTGTATAATTCACCTTTCCAGTTTATCGATCTATCATCTGACGTCATAGCCGCATGTAGGATGACGTCATACTCATTATGTCCCAAATGATTATATTTGGCCCGTCTTTAACTCTTAAGAGTCCGACACGTTGTACGAAGTGTATGTTTCTACTATTTAATAAACACGCTGTTGAATATTTTGAAACTAATTTGACTGGACGCTGTTGCAGCCATAGGCAACAATAGCGTATATGTTCCATTTTTCTCATATGTGAATGAGTGTCCTTCTATCTGCTTGTCTGTGTGCATGAGTGTCCTACTATCAGCTTGCCCGTGTGAATGTGTGCCCTTCTATCTGCTTGTCTGCGCGCATGTGTATGCTCACTAGTCTCTCCAGAGGTGTATTCGAAATAGAGAAACATATATCGGTGTGACTATATCTCGTGTACATATTGTTTACGCTTAACTATCAATATTTGTTTATACACATATTATTATAATTTCACCTTGGTGAATATTGGTTACTATTTCTGGCATAGACATTCAATCTAGATCAATAACTCTTGGCCTAATAATAACGAAGCAGGTATTGGATTGTCGTTTTGTTAAACAAACTTAACTCCCAGTCAATGCCTTATCGACCGGCTCAGCTGTCAAACCAGATTGATCGGATATGAGAGATTGATTCTATGGCGCATTGCTGTTCAGCATCAAATAACATCAATCAGAGAAAATGATCACATAATGCTACGATTGGCGGATAATGTCTGCATAGATATTATACTCACGTATGAGCGACACGTACACAAATATGTGTTGACGCCTGGCCCTTTGATGTTTGCCAGGATCTTAATGGAATTGAAACGAATACTAATAATACCTGACATTAAATACATAATGCCTGCAGCATCAATTACCTGGATGGCATAGGCCCATATCATGTTCAATATAAAATAACAGCATCATAGTCAGGGGCACTGCAATGTAGCTTGATCCAGACAGATAAATGATATTATTGCATCCATTAGTTACGTGCACGTGATTTCCATGGAACACTTACATAGTTACGTACAATTTAGCTTCATGTTTCATGTGGGTTCCATTAGAAAACGTGTTGCTGTGTGTTCGTCGTGATATCAAATCAATGCACCTTTCCAGTTCATCCATCCATAATATGACGTCATAATCAACAACGTGACGTTTGGGACAGTGCCATAATCAATTACAGCATGAATGAATCGATTTAGGCCGTCTTAAACGCTTAATAGTCCGACACGTTGTACGAAGTGTATGTCTTTGCTATTTAATAAATGTGTTGTTGAATATTCTGAAACTAATATGACTGCACGCTGTTGCTGCCACACCCAGTCAAATCAGTTTCAAAATATTCACTAGCTTACCTGTATTTTTTCTTGGAAATTGATAGTCAGAGATTTCAGGGATCGATCGATACCAATATGAGCGATGTGTGGGTATAGCTTAGCTAGAGATGGGCAGGGCATAGCTAAAACTGGAAAGGCTTATTATCTATATTAGCATGTGTTGTATTTCTCTATTGACGTAACCAGCCCACATGTCCTTAATATAGATATGCTTACATTACATCACGTTTTGAATGTATGTGGTGATTGGGTATGTGGAAGAAAGTCGTGTAAAATAATGTTGTTGGTTTATGCAACATAGCTTACAACAACGTTATTCTCAGATATAAAATCATGTACGGACTGAGAATGAAACTGAATACCAAATTATAGCAGGATACACAACAGCAAACCATGGAAATAGTTTCTTATTCTGCATTGGTCTCAATAATTCATTGCGATTGCGGGCAATCATGATTGATGTGTGGCGATGAGAGAGAAATGTAAATAGGCGTTCCCTTATGATTATAACGTATAGTGATTCTGTAGATGCATGTGATCAACACGGTCAATGGAAGCGTTTCATTACATCAATGTTGAAGAAATTGTGCTGTAAATTATGGAACAATGTGGTACATAGCCGTGTATTTATGTGACAGATATTGAGAATCTGCAAGATATTTCTGATCCAATTTCAGGATTTATTATATTAAATTGTCAGAAATCTTCCTACGAAATCTGTGCATCATCACTAGGTTATAACCATCACAATGCGTTGTGGCGTGGATGAAAATGAAGGCAGTGTGGGTAATTTCGCCTCCATGCAATTCATGAATCCATTTCCTCACTCAATCACATGACGTCATAATCAACTACGCGACGTGTATGCTAACGTCATAGTTATGACGTCATGAACAATTAAATTAAGCCCGCCTTTAACGCTCAATAGCCCGACACGCTATACGAATTGTATGTGCCATAGAACCAATCTCTCATATCCGATCTATCTGGTTGGCAGCTGAGCCAGTTGATAAGGCACTGTTTATGAACGCATAATGCTACGATTGGCTGAAAAATGTCTGCATAGATATGATGGTCACGTATTCGTGAGATGTATACAAATAGGCATTGACACCCGGCCCTTTGATGTTTGCCAGGATGGTAATGGCATTATAACGAATCCAGGTAAAGCTATTGAGTGGAGGAAATAGAGCATACCCATTAAATACTTCGTGGCTCCACCATCAATTACCTTTGAACAGATTGCACAGGCACAAATAATTTTCAAAATAATATAATAGTGTAAGCATTTGACTCACCAGCTTAAGTTCCGTTCCTGAGTTATCTGCTTATTAGCTCACTTCAAGTGCCTGCCTCCACTTCTTCTTCCAGGGTCGACCTCACGAGCGCTGCTCGCCTTGCCAACTCTACTTCTCATGTTCACTTCCAATCTGGTGGTGACAAAAATAGGGTACCGGTCAATTGGCATGTTCCAAGAGTTTACATCCTAAGCAAATACACCCATAACAATAATAATGACAAGAAAGAGAGAAATAATGAAATGGCATCTTCATTCATTAATCTGCACCTGTGATATAAATCATGTGCTATTTCAACATGGTATCTAAATTGAAGAGTATATTGTTACAAACATTAATTGATATGCCTCAACAGTATATTATTTGTCAATTGACCATCCTAACGTTAGCTATGATACGCCCATCTCCATCTAAGCTCCACCCGCACCTCGTCCGTGTTGGAATCGGTCGAGGTCTGACTATTAATTTCAAGAAACCTATACAGGTAAACCGTAAAATATGTTGCATCTAATTTGACTGGGCGCTGTTGCTGCCTATGGCAATAGTTTCACAAAATATTCAACATAATGTACATTAACTGGTAAACACATACATTTCGTACAACGTACCGACTATTAAGCGGTAAAGAGAGATTATATCTAGTCATTCATGGCGTCATGATTATGGCATTATCCTACACGTCACGTAGTTGATTATGAAGTCATATGCTGTCCTACGATGGATTGAAAAGCTTGCAAAGGTCCATTGCTGCATGTAGTAAGTTATTATTTACATGTATATATATAAACAACCATGCAATCTACACTCAAAGTAGCTACACCAGAAATTTGTACTATATACAATTGTATACATGTTAACTGCCAATCGACGAACCTTGAAAATAAAGTAACTACACGAAAAAGTGTGCATTTTTATTAGTATATACATTTATATAAATGTTAATTAACAATTATTGAACTATTCAACCACAAAATTCTGCAAGCCTAGATGTCTTGTTATTGCTCTGCCTAGTCGAATAGTCTGCGCTCTTTAGCCGCCAGCCATAGGGTCAACTATCGATAGAGCTTCTTCCATATCATTCAGAGCTACCGTGTTGTCATCGTCATCATCACATGCAGAGTCATCAGCAGAATGATCTTCCTCTTCTGATGACTCAGCTAATCCATTTTCCAGGAAATGCAACCTTGAGGTAGCTCATAAGGGGGCGGATCTGGAACTGGTTAAACTGATGGTTCAACTAAAACTGGTCAATCGAGATCAAGTTTTAGATTAACATCTCTATAACTATCTTCCTCCTCGTCCATGGACCATCCCAATATGTATGTAGTTTTCTTGATAGGCCTGTTTGACATCCGGACTATGCACCTTGAATTTATCTCAGCATTTATGGGCTCGCCGCTATTTATTATATTCATCCCTTTGCCTTTTTAGCTGTCTTTGTATTCTCACGTACTGACTCATACGCCCGCTGAAGCATCTGTTGAGTTTCCGTTGCGTAATACCTTGTTCACAGGAACCGTTCCTCTACACAACCAAATACATTAGCACTTGATAACTGTACCTCCCGATCAAACATCAATAAATTTGGTTGAGGAGTGAACATTGGAGCGATAAGCGAGCAACATTTTCGGAAGATACTCATTCCAGGCTTTCAGGTGTTACTTTCCACTATCCTTAGATTCACAATTGATGTACTGTTAAGTCTCTGCACTATTCGGTCTGGCTGAGGATGATAGGGAGTTGTTCTTGTCTTGGCGGTGTCCAGTAGTCTACACAATTCACGGATTAACTCCGACTCAAAATCTCGACCGTGATCTGAATGTAACCTGACTGGAACACCATATCGGCGCAACACTTAATTTACAAGAACCCTAGCAACGGTCCCTGACGTATTTCAGTGCATATGCCTCATGCCATTTTATAAAATAATCAGATACCACTAATATAACCGATTGCCATTAATAGTTGTAGCCAATGGGCCAACAATATCCATTGCCAATCTTTCGAATGGATATGGAGCTTGCTCCCGCACTAATGGAGCTCTGAAACTGAGGCGTGGCGACTTTCTTGTTGCACGCTCCTCACAGGTTCTACACCATTGCTTCATGTCAGACGCCATTCAATATCAATAGTATTTGCGGTGCAGTTTTGTCACCGTTTTCTCTGCATCAAAATTGCCACTACCAATTCCACAATAACTCCCACAGATGATATTAAACTGTTTGGCGACAACTAACTGGAATCAACTTTTTCCATCTCTACCTACAAATGCTCTATATAAAATATCATCGTGAATTATTAAATTATCTTTTTACGACACAATCACATCAACTGCCCTTTACGCCTCAAAGAGGGGCACCTTTCTTTCAGACAATTGGCCTCCGTCGGCAGGTATTCTCATCCGCATCCTGTTTATCATCAACACTGATAGATTTGCCGTTCTCACTACCAATGTGCACATTTTCCACTTCCATTTTAAGTCTCATTTACCAGTAATCTTGAGAGATCATCCACATAAACATTCTAGTCACATTTCCTATAGACAATGCCAAAATCATAGTCACCTAACTCTATATATCGCATGGTGCGTCTTCCTGTGAGGTCTTTTTCTGATATGACAATTTTCACATTTAATAATGGTTATTGACTGGTTATAATTTGAAAATTATTTCCATAGATGTGTGAACGAAAATTTCTAACACCCCCACACAACTTCCCAGAACTCATATGGTATGTGCTCAAATTCCTCTCTGATTTCTTTGGTAGAGAACTGGCCTAACCAATTACTCATTCGTCTCCTTACTGAACCTGTAATAGTATCGCTCTGCCAGATACCTTGGATGCATCTGTTGCTAAGTTGAAATACTTTTCAAAATCATGGAAGGCTATGACTGGATATGATATCAATGCATCTCTCAATCTTTTAAAGGCTAACTCACTCATCATTCCAAACAAAATCTGCATATTTCCTGATCAATTCTAAAAGTTGTTCTGCCAGCGTCGCAAAATCTGTAACTGAGTGTCTATTAGGATACAAAATACACACAACTCTTAATTTCCTTTGTTAATGTAAGAAACACGTCTGTATCGCAAAACAACAGCCACCTAATACCAAATCGATTAACCGGTGGAATGTAGCAGGGGTATTCCTAAAAGCAAATGGCATACATCTAAAGCGGTAGAGATTACGGCCTGTTGAAAATTAAGTCTTTTCATGGTCTGTCTCCTCTACCTCCCCCTGCCAATAGTATGATGACAAGTCCAACGTACTGAAAGTTTAGCATTAGTCCTTGGAAGACTATAGGCGTCTTCAATGGTCAAAGCATTTCATTTTCAAAAATCAATATCGAAATGTACACTTCCGCCGTTTTCAGATTGACACACAAGAGCACAAGAGAAAGCCATAAAAATAATTTCCTATTCTGAATTGATCTAAAGATGCATTGAGGTGGAAAGCAATCAGAAGTGATGCGTGACAATGAGAAAGAAAACTAAATAGCAACGTTATACTTTCCATCACAATCAGACGCCATAGAATCATTATATACGCGTGTGGAATCGCAATCAGCGTGGCCGAATAAAGCATTTTATTGCACAAATATTGACGAAATTGTGCTGCAAATTCTGGAACAATCTGGTACATATCCATGTATTTATATGACAAATGTTTGAAATACGCAATATGTTTCTACTCCAATCTTATGATTTATTATAGTAAATTACCAGAGATATTACTGCTAAATCTGTGCATCAGCATCGAAATATCACCATGGCAATACGTTGTGGCGTTGATTCAAATGAAGGCAGTGTCGGTAATTTCGTCTACACAATCTTGCAATTAATAACCCCACAATGAACAAGATGAACAATGTTATATGGAACGGCAATTTGCCCATGCTGTCCAATATAGTCTATCACTGTAACAAAATGGCATATCAAGCATGGAATAGTGCATCTGCTGGATATGCGCGTACGAGTGCGCAGCAATGAGTTTGCTAGGAAAAAGTAGAAGTCGTACCCTCGGATAGCAATATGTGTTTATTTTAATATAATTCTGACTAGTATCATGTTTCTATTTAGCATGGTAAGCGACATTGTGATATTGCTGTGTTTGTCATTGTAACGGTGCAGTGTTGGTCTTAACTGTACCATTCCATAGTGTACCATTATCACACTTTAGCGACAATATTTAAGAGCAGACAATATTTAGGAACAAGAGTTTCACTTCTTGTGGCCATAGGGTCCTATATCATTGCTTGTCTGATACAGTAGCTATTTATCTAATGTGTAATGGCATGCATCGTGCCACGATCATGATGAAAATGGCCCTTGGAGAACTTTATGCACTAATTTATGTTTTTTTAATTACCAAGCAACGCCCTCGGTGGTTTTATCGTTAACTCAATAATATACAACATGAGCTCAAATAGGGGTTGACGAAGTACATCTCTCTTTACGGTAATTCTATTGCGTGTTGGGGATTGTACTGGGTTTTTTCTTTATCTTTAGATATGCGCGGGGCCGTTTATTCATTTAGTAGTGTGTTGGAGACTCTAGCACAGATTGCTTTAATGGATGCTAAAGATTTTCATGGCGTTTTCTGCCAACAACTACCCCCGCATACAAACACATTGTATCACAATGCAAAGATTATCCCGTTGAATGATCTGATACCTCTACTCTTGGGAACATTTGCTGCATCAAATAGCAATATATTCTAGTCAAGTTACAATCACACTTGTCATCCATTTACATTTATAATCTGATATGTGATAGATAAAGTACAATTTTATAATTCAGAGAGGGGCTCAATTATGCAGACAATTGAGGAGTCCAGTTTCCCAGTAAATCATGTGGCATTATAATCAACTGCGTGACGTGTAGGCTGACGTCATAATGAATTACTGCCTGAATGACTCGATTTAGTCTGTCTTAAATGCTTAATAGACCTCCAGGTTGTACGAATCGTATGTCTTTAATATTTAATAAACATGCTGTTGAATGTTTAAAAACTAATTTGGCTGGGCGCTGTTGCTGCCATAACGTCCAGACAAATTAGTTTCAAAATATTCAACAGTTTACCGTACGGGTTTCTGGAAATTGGGATTCAACAAGATCAGGGATCAATTGACTCCAACGTAGTCAAAGGGTGTGTGGAGGCCGTGGAGCTTAGACAGAGGTGGGCGAAGCATAGATAAAACGGGATTACTCCATTTTCAGATGGCAAAAGCTTATTGGGCCGTAGCCATTTAATACTTAATGCCTGCCCCATAAATTATTATGGAACGAATTGTCCAGACACATATCATTGTCAATATAAACTAATAGCATCATAATTAGCCGCATTATATTGTAACTGGATCCAGACACGGAAATGAAATAATTGTATTCTTTATTTATGGATAGATGATTTTCATGCTACTATGAACCTTTCAATTCTTAGCTATTCCCCATCTCTAGCTAAGCTCCGCCCGCACCTCGATCGTGTTGGGATCGATCGATCTCTGAACTCCCTGACAATCAATTTCCAGAAAACCATATAGGTAAGCTGTTGAATATTTTGAAACCAATTTGCTATGGTGCTGTTGCTGGCTATGGCGGCGACAGCGCCCAGTCAAATTAGTTGCAAAATATTCAACAGCATGTTTATTAAAGAGTAGAGACATACAATTTGTATAACGTGTCGGACTATTAGGAGTAATGTTAAAGACCTCACAGGAAGACGTACCAGGTGATATATAGAGTTAGGTGACTATGATTTCGGCGTATAGAATCATGTATGGCGTAATGACGTTATCCTACACACCGCTTAGCTGATTATGACGTCATTGTAGTGTACTGCATGGCTAGCTTAATGGTTCACGCGGTCTCAGTTAGACATGTTGCTGTTGTGAGTTCTCTTGATATCACAGCAGTCATGATAATTCTATATCTTAGCACATGCTCTATATCACATTATAGATTTATTTTAGACACATCTTTGTACCTGCATATCGTGGTGTATATGTCAGTTAAATGTGTGTTGTAGTTGATGTAAGAAAGACGAGTCAAAAGTGTGCTTGTGTTTTATGCAGCAGTAAAATACCATGTTATTGCAGATATGAAATCAAATTTACATTGAGAATGAAATTGAATACCGAATCAAAATCCTACATAAAGATCAATTAATCGTTTTAATGGTCAACATTTTTTTAGAGGTTTTCAATTTTAGTAGACTATTTTTGTAAAATTACCACTGGAAGTGTTGGCCTGCTTGACCATCTCAAGCATAGTGGTAAGGAAAAATTCAAGTCTTTGCCTAGCCGGTGTGCATTTGCAGGCCAAGAGAAGCGGTTTTTTGTAGATGTATCACTGAAATGACTGGCTCGGTTAGCGAGCCATATATTCCAGTGGTAAATATTCAAAAATACTCTTCTCTTGGCCTGCAAATGGACATGTCTCAACATCACTGCAGAGTGGTTTTGGTTGGTCTGAACGTTAACGGTTTAAGTTACGAGAGGGTCACTAAATCATTGAGATGGGCAGCACTCAAGAGCGATGCGCAACAATGAGAAATGTGATTAAACAGCAATCGTAGACTTTCCATCGGGAGCATAACCTGATGGAATGAGTACATTACATCTTTATGATGATATTCGGGCTACAAACGTATTTTATTGCAGCAATATTGAGGAAGTTTGCTCAAACGCACTCAATGCGATGGGAATGCCATACAATCGTGTACATAACCGTGTATTTATGTCGCATATACGGTGTATCCACAGGATTCTTCTACTCCGATCATATGATTTATTTCTTAGATTACATTGGCTGTTCGAATTAAAGATGTGCATCACTGTCGAAATATCTTCCAGAACAATCCATTGTCGCGTGAAAACAAATGAAAGCAGAGCGCATAATATTGCTAACACAATCTTCCAATGGAGGAGTCCAGTCAGTCAGTCAGTCAAGCATATGACGTCATTATCAATTTCGTCACATGGAGGCTGACGTCACAATCAAATACTTCATGAATGGCATATATAAGTCCGTCAAAACGCATAATAACCCGTCAAGTTATACGAATTGTATGTCTTTACTATTCAATAAACATTCTGTTGAATAATTTCGAAACTAATTTGTCTGTGTATTGTTGCTGCCAACATGTTACATATATAGGTTTCTGGAAAGTGAGATTCAGTGAGATCGGGGTTCGATCGATCACAACACAGACAAAGCATGAGCGGAGCTTAGCTGAGAATAGGCAAGGATTAGTTAAACTGGATTCATCCATTACTAAACCATAAACTTTATGTTGAACATTTTGAAACTGATTTCACTGGGCTCTGTTGCTGCCGTAGGCTTACCTGCATAGTTTTCTGGAAATTGAGGTTCAGAGAGTTCAGAGTTAGATCGATCCCAACCCGTGCAAAGCGTGGACGGAGCTTAGCTAGGAATGGGCGGGGTATAGCTAGAAATAGATACATCCATTGGCAGGTGTCCTTCATTATCTATAGCATAGTATTTTTTCTTAAAATTCATAATATCATCATGAAGAAATAAGCCACATTTGAACCAACAACTAGACACTGTATGTGGAAAATCAGTCTGGCAGAAAAGTGGCCATCTGATTGTGAATTTGATTGTGACACCATCTAATAAATGACGTATTTTAATTATGGCGTCAGATACGCGAGTGACTGATCGGATCCTTTCATTACCTTATCATAATAAGTGTCAGAATGACCTTGGTCCGAGAAGTGGGTGCCATGTATAGACAGGCCAAGATGTTTGCAGCCTATCCTTCTTGCTTAAGCGAAGCAAACAGCGCTCTGATATGAAAGATTGGCACGATATCATTAATTCGTATTATCATAGCGTGAATGCCGCATTCTTCCAGGAAAACCTTCACTGATTGCATATTGATGAAGTCATATTTACATGGCAGACAGCCCCGTAGGTTCTATGATTATATTTGATAATGCCAGACCATAAAGCTATTATAAAGCCACACTGTTTAATCCCGTTCTCCTTAACTACCCAGCTTGCCCAATTTAGCGTTATGTAGACGGTACGTATCTAATCTGTCAAAAACCAACCGTGTCACATAAGTATATGCATTCTCTAAGTATAAAATTCAGACCTGCTAATAAACAGTAGATGATTTAAGAGCGTGAACCACGTGACGGCATAATTTAAATATTTGAATAGTTTTATTAAATTTGCCTCGAAATTTAAAGGTACATAACCAGGCACAGCGGATATAAAAATAACATTTAAATCTGTAACTATATCATGCCATATTTTCGTATATTTATATGTTTTGAAACCATCTATGGCCGCCCTGAGTCTGTTGCTTATCAGTAATGAATCGTATTATTTTTTCGCATTTTAATTTCACTCCCGATAGTAAAATGCGACTGAGAACCTGAGGGCGCTGGGTTTTCCAGACCCACAATGCATTGCGAAATTAATAATACGTCATCACGTATCACATGACTTCAACGCGAATATCAAAGAAAACAAACAGCGGAACATGTAAACTTCATATCAGACGTAATCATCTCTTAAATGAAACGAATTACCTAACAAAGCTTGCATTTGTAAAATAGCAAGTTAGTATAATTAAAGTCAATTGCGCATAGAAAAATACGGTGCACCTTATGCTTTCTGGATGCTCCTACATATATTTCAATAACAATGGACTCATTTACACGTCTGTTGAACATAAATTTACTCGTCTATGAACTGTGAAATTTACTCTTCTATATACAGATGTTTGCGTGTGTAAATTAGCGGATTCTAGAGATTCCCGGATAATACGCCGAAAGGTGGTGCGCCAGACGTTGGCGGAAACTCCAAGAACAGAACAGAACCGAACAGAACAGAACAGAACATGTCGGAAACGTAAGCTATAAGGTCTTCCGAACAAATAGATTTATACAAAGGAAAAGACAAAATTGTTACAGTTATAGGGAAATCGACATGTTAGACCGCACACCATTAATATATCCGTGGTAATAACACGTTGATATGAGGAGAAATCATCGGTAAAGTGGCCCAGTCACACGTTTCGTTAGAAGACATCTTAGCCTAGGCTACTTAGTGGGCATGTATTGAGTAGCCCGTATGCATAGCCTTCCTTCCCAGTACGCTCGCTGCTGTAAACGGATACGCTGTCTAGGTATTGAGGTAAGCCATTCATAGCTATCCCTATTGCCTATTTATTAGCCCTTACTCGGCAGATATATGCGTGGTGGTTGTGTATAGGCCTTTAGTCCGATTCTGCTCTGACTCAACTCGCCCCTGTGACAGATATTTGGACAGACTGACGGGCGGGAGAGTCAGAGCAATGTGTACGCTCAAAAGTTGGAGAGCTCCGCCACCGCTTGGTAGCGCGCCTCTTAATCGACCTTAGCTACGCTATTCGACACAAACCCCTGTTATTGCTTCGTATAATTCACATATTCATTCGCTCGCACCTTAAATCATGTTAAATATGTCCTATATCTCACGTTATTTAACCTTTTAGCTCATTGTTGGCGAATTTTATCGAATTTCAAGCGACCAGCCATTGCAAAAACAGTGATGACGTAGTACACAACTTTTCGCCTAGAAATTCTAGCCCCGGGATGATCAAATTAAACTGGAAAGAAAAGGACAGATCTAGATCGCGTCAGTTTTGTTAGTTAGATAATTATTATCTATATCAATTATTTATGCTGCATTCATTATTCTCATTTTACATCCGTGGTTGGTTGGGTGTGTGAGGGTGGGTGGGTGACAGGGAAGTGGGTGCGTGGATGAGTGGAAAATTAAGTGGGTTATTCAGTGAGTGATTCAGTGAATTACTGAGTGGGTGTGCGGTCTGTTGGTAGGTCTTTGGGTCTGTCTGTCCGACGACGGTCAGTCATTCGGTCAGTGGTTCAGTCGGTGGGACGGTGGATCCGACCTCTGTCGATGGGTCCGACCTCAGTCCGTCGGTCAGTCGGTCCGACCACACTAGGTCGGACGGTCAGTCGGTGAGTGGGTGGGTGAATTGGTCTTTGGGTTGGTCGGTTGGTGGGTCAGTCGGTCGTTCAGTTGGTCGGTCAGTGGGTGGGTCGGTTGGTCGATGGTTGGTTGGGTGAGTGGGTGAGTCGGTCGGTCTGACCTCAGTTGGTTGGTGGGTGGGTGGATGGGTGGGTCGGTCGGTCAGTCAGTCCGACCTCGGTCGGACGGTCGGTGAATGGGTGGGTGGGTCAGTCAGCCTGACCGTTGGTCGGTTGGTTGGTCAGTCAGTCTGACCTCGCTCAGTCAGTTAGTCAGTCTGTTTGTGGAACAGTTGATCGGTCGTTGGGTTGGTCGGTGGTTCGGTCGGTCCGACCTCGGTGGGTGGGTGGGTGGGTGGGTGGGTTGGTCGGTCAATTTGAGTGTGTGGGTTGGTGGGTGAGTTGATCGGTCGGTCCAACCTCTATTGGTCGATCGGTGGGTGGGTGGGTAGGTGGGTCGGTCGGTGGGTCAGTCGCTCCGACCTCGGTCGGACATCGGTCAGCTGGTCGGTCGGTCTTCTAGCCTACAGGACTAGTCTACCAGCTTACAAGCCTACAGGCCTAGTCTAACAGCCTACTATTCTACTAGCCTACATGCCTAGTCTACCCGCTTACTAGCCTACAGTCCTAGTATACCAGCTTACTAGCCTACGGGCCTAGTCTAGCCTTCATGGTTAGGCCATAGCTCTGCCTTAGGAAGTCTTGTCTAGGTCTTAATTAGACATTAGCTAAGCCATGACTAGGCCTTATCCAGGCTTGGATATGCATTATCTAGCCTTACCTGTGGTTACCTAGTCATTACCTAAGCATTACCTAGGCTTAGTTAGGCCTTCCTAGGCCTAATCTATGCCTTATCTATGCTTCGCTTAGTCTTACCTTGGCCTTATCTATGCTTATGTAGGCATTAGTTAGTCCTTTCTTCAACCTTACCTGGTCCTTATTTAGGCTTGGCTAGCTCTTAGCTAGGCCTTAACCTGGTGTGGCTTAGCCTTACATAAGCATTGAGCAGGCCTTGCTAGGCATTACCTAGATCTTAGCTTGGCTTGGGTGGGCCTTAGCCAGACTGGATTATGCATTACTTAGACCATAGGTAAACTTGGCTAGGCCTGAGTGTGGCATTATCTAGGCGTGGATATACTTTATCTTGGTCTTAGTTACCGTAGGTTTTGCCTAGCACTATCTAGGCACTACCTACGCATTAGCTAGGCCTTAGCTAAGGTCAGGCTAAGCCGTATATAGTTCTAAGCTATGCCTTATCTAGGGTTTGTTTAGTCTTACCTAGGCCTTAGCTATGCTTATGTAGGCATTACTTAGTCCTTACTTAGACCTTACCTGGTCATTATTTAGACTTCGCTAGGTCTTAGTTATGCCTTAACCTGGGGTTTCTTTGCATTAAGTAGGCATTGGCCAGGCTTTGCTAGGCATTACCTAGGCCTTGCTTTGCTTGGGTAGGCCTTAACCGACCGGATTAGGCATTACTTAGACCATATCTAAGCTTGGCTAAGCCTGATCGTGGCCTTATCTAGGCATGGATGTACATTATCTAGGTCTTAGTTAGGTTTTGGCTAGCATTAAATAGTCCGTACTTAAACCTCAGGTAGGCTTGGCTATGCCTTACCTAGGCTGTATTAGGCCGTACCAAGGCATAAACCAGGCTTGAGTAGGCCATACATAGGCCTTAGCTAGGCTTGGGTAGGCCTTATATAGGTAATAGCTAGGCTTGGTTTTGGCCATACCTAGGCCGTATCCAGGCTTTGCTAGACCGTTGCTAAACTTTGGTCATGATGGACAATCCCTTAATTAAGTCTTTGCTAGCGCTTCGTTAGGCTTGGCCAGGCCTTAACAAGGCATTGCTAAGCCTAGCAATGGTCTAGGGAAGGCCTGGGTAAGATGTAGCCAAACATACCTACGGTCTATCCCAGCCTGGCTAAGGGTGAGCCAAGACATAGGTACAGCCGAGCCGAGCCTCGCTAAGGCCTAGGTAAGGCATAATGAAGTCTGGCGAAGGCCTAGGTAAAGCATTGCTAAGGCCTATGTGAGGCCTAGTCAATCCTTGAGAAGGCCTAGCTAAGACTGTATAAGTGTAGTCAAACTTGTCGATGGCGTACATGTAGGTAAGGTGTAGCCAAGCCGAGCTACGGTTTATCCAAGCCTGGCTAAGGCCAAGCCAAGACATAGGTATGGCTTAGTCAAGGCTAGTCAAGGCCTAGGTCTGGCCTAGTCAAGTATGGTCAATGCCTAGTTAACTCGCTAAGGCTTGCTTAATGTCTAGTTAAGCCTGACTAAGGCCTATTTAAGTCATAGTGAAGACTGACGAGGGCCTAGGTACAGCAAAGTTAAGCCTACCTGAGGCCTAAATAGGGACTAGCTAATGCCGATGTAAGCCCAGTGAAGGCCTATATAAGACTAGGTCAAGACTAGATAAGGCATAGCTTAGGCCTATATAAGGCTTATCCTGGCATTAGCTAAGGCCTAGCTATGGTAGCCAAAACCTAATGTATATTCAAAGCCTAGATAAGGCCAAGCTCAGGCTTAGCCACGCTTAGCTATGGTCTAAGTAATGCCTAATCCAACCTGGCTAAGGCCTACCCAAGCCAAGCTAAGACCGAGGTAATGCCTAGCAAAGTCTGGTTAATGCCTAGGTAAGGCTAAGTCACGTCAGGTTTAAGGCCTACCTGAGACCAAGCCAAACCTAAATAAGGGCCAGGTACGGTCGAAGTAAGGACTACGTAAGCATAGCTAAGGCGTAGGTAAGACGAAACGAAACATAGATACGGCACAGATTAGGCCAGGGAGGTCTAACCAAGCCTAGCTAAGGCTTAGGTAACGACTAGCTAATCATAGCTAAGGCGAGATAAAGCATATACAAGTCCGGATAAGGCCTAGCCGTAGCTTAGCTAATTTATAAATAAGACCTAGCCAGGACTGGCTAAGGCAGAGCTTTGGCCTACCCATGTAGGCTGGTAGACTAGGACTGTAGGCTGGTACGGTGGGCTGTTGGACTAGGCCTGAAGGCAAGTAAGCTGCTAGACTAGTTCTGTCGGTTAGAAGCCCGACACACCCACCCAACCACCCACCCACCCACCAACCGACTTACCGACCCACCCACCCACCCACCCACCCACCCAACCACCGACACATCCACCCACCCCACCCACCCACCCACCCACCCACCCACTGAGGTCGGACCGACCGACCCCACCCACCCACCCACCACCTACTGACCGAGGTCGGACCGACTGACTTACCGACCCACCTACCCACCCACCCATCCATCCACCCACCCAATGACTGACCCAGCCAGCCACCCACCCAGCAACCCACCCGCCCACCCCACAGACTGTCCGACCCATGGACTAACCGAGTTCGGATCGACCAACCAACCCACCGACCGATCCACCGACCAACCAACCCACCAAACCACCAACCGACTAACTGGCCCACTCACCCACCCACCCACTGAGTGATCGAACGAGCAACCGACCCACCCACCCACTGACTGACCGACCGACTGACCGACCGACCCACCGACCGACCAACCGAGGTCGGACCGACCTACCCACCCACCCACCAAACGACCGAGTTCGGACTGACTAACAGACCGACCAACTCACCCACTCACCCACCCAACCATTGACTGACCAACCGACCCACTCACCGACCGACCAACTGACCGACCAACTGACCCACCGACCGACCAACTCAACAACCGACCGACCGATCCACTCACCCACCCACCAACAGACCATCTGACCAAATGACCGACCGAAATTGGACCACCCGACCCACTGACCAACCAACCGACCACACAACCACTAATTAATTCACTGAATCACTTACTCCCTGAATTACTCACTGAATAAACTCACTTAATTTTCCACGCACCCACTTCCTTGTTATCCACCCACCCCATACACCCAACCAACCACTGATGTAAAATGAGAATAATGAATGCAGCATAAATAATTGAATATCTTATCCAACTAAAAAAACTGACGCGATCTAGATCCGTCCTTTTCTTCCCAGTTTAATTTAATCATCCCAGGGCTCAAATTTGCTCGGGGCGAAATTGCGTGATTTTCGAGGCGAAAAGTTGTGTACTACGTTCATCCCTGTTTTTGCAATGGCTGTTCACTTGAAATTTGATAAAATTCATCAACAATGAGCTAAAACGTTAAATAACGTGAGATATAGGATATATTTAACAGGGTTTAAGGTGCGAGCGAATGGATATAAGCAATAACCGGGGTTTGTGTCGAATATTGGAGCTAAGGTCGATTAAGTGGCGCGCTACCAAGTGGTGGAGGTCTCCAACTTTTGAGCATACAAATTGCTCTGACTCTCCGTCCAAATAACTGTCACAAAGGGCGGGTTGAGTCAGAGCAGACGCGGACTAATAGACATTATGCTCCGCAATATCGGTCTTAGACTTATGGCAAGTTCTGCCGTTGTATGTTTATAAAAAACTGTATTCAGTTGTATTTTGTATGAAAACTGGTATAATTTAACCCTTTAAGTGTAATGCTCATATTTCGTCAAAAGCTTTCAATTAATGTCTCGCAGCAAATGCATATTGGTACGCCAAGAGAGGACACATTTTGAAAATATAACATTGGAACGGCTGGCTAGATTACCGAGCCGGTCATTCCAGTGGTAAATTTCAAAAATTCTCTTGGTCTGCAATTGTATATTTCTCGCTTCTACAGAGACTGTTTTATCAGAGTTAGCCATTAACCCTTTCAAGGTCAAATCCCTGATAAAATAAATTTATAACTTTATAAAACATACTCTGTCATGTTGTCTTTTAAATATTTTGAGATTATTCTGACTGGAAGCCAAGAATCACTGGTCCCCTTCAAGGTATCGACCCCACTCTCTCGCAGCTGCGGGTGTGATTGCTACGCGCATGCTACCCCCATTACCACTACAACTGACCCATTTGTGTTGCAAGAGTTCTTTGTTCTGTCTCCTGTGACCTTTCTACTATCATCACCTACTCATTCAAGTAATGTTACCTCCAAAAATGAAGACAACACTGAGAGAATTTAAATTTCAAAAAGGAATTTCCTGCATGAGGGTGTAGTGTGCACTATATGTGTATTTATCCCTGACGTTTAAAATAATCTCATAATCTAGCAGCTAATGGTTAGAAGTATACATAGACTAAAGATAATCACAGAATCTGACAGCTGAGGGTTGGAACATAATAACTTGGATAGCTGAGGGTTAGAACATAATAACTTGGATAGCTGAGGGTTAGAACATAATCACTGGGATAGCTGAGGGTTAGAACATAATAACTTGGATAGCTGAGGGTTAGAACATAATAACTTGGATAGCTGAGGGTTAGAACATAATCACTGGGATAGCTGGGTAGCTGAAATGTGTTTGGTTACTTATTTAACCCTTTAATCGTCGAATTTGTTCAAGAAAATTAATTTCAATCTTCTCATAGAAAATGTCCATTTGCAGACCAAGAGAAGACTATTTTTGAAGATTGGGCACTGGAATGACTGGCTCGGTTATCGAGTCAGTCATTCCAGTGGTAAATTTTCAAAAATAGTCTGCGTGGTCTGCAAATAGACAGTTCTCAAGACCACTGTAGACGTAGTTTTGGCTGATATGAGTGTTAAATGTTTTAAAGCTAGACAGCGCCATTCCTGTCAATAATTTTTTCAAACAATAGTTTTGTTTGCCAATGAACATGTCGCATGATGAGTGCAAGTAATTTTTGGACACTGACACTGTTACCGTATTTTATTTTAAAATAATTATTACTTATATTTTTATGTGTATTAGGCCAAAACAAAATAATATATAATATAATGATTCTTATATATCCCAACCCCCCAAAATAGTAGGCAGTAGGTATAGAATTATTATTTTTTGTGGGTGGTGTTGCGGTTTCTTTTACCATGTTTTTGCTGTTCAAATATTGTCAAATGTTAAGGTAGAAACTGTGATAAAATCACTGACATTTTTTTTGTAATCCAGCGGTCCGACTTTCCTGGGTATAAATATTGAAGTAGCAATAGTTTGGGGGCAGGTAGGTCGCAGCTATTGTTACAGATACATACTGTATGAATACATGTAGGAAACATACATATAATTGTTTAGGCCTTAGCATTGATAAGTTAACCCTTTAATTGTTAAATTTGGTCAAGAATATAAATTATTTGCTTATGGAATGTCTATTTGTATGCCAAGAGGTTATTTTTTTAACATTTAACACTGAAATCAAATAACTGGCTCGGTTATCAAGCCAGTCATTCTGCACAGTGGTAAATTATCTTCTCCTTGCATACAAATGGGCATTCCTCAAGACCACTACAGAGGCCGGTTTTGTCCGAGTTCGTCATGAAAGGAATGAGTTGACAGACACATAAATAAATTTGTAAATAACATTACAAATACTAGGGCTGCAATCTATCCTTATTTTGCAGGAGGCCAAGCCTTGTAGCAGACGAGTCCTCTCTACAACCCCGATGCTGCTCATACCAGGAATTGCTCATCACTATCGCCAAAACGAGCTGATGTCAAGCACCTTCCTATTAACAAGATCTACATGTATGTGCTATGAGGTGACCTCCAGAAATCAGGACTCGGTACACTCAAGTCAAAAATGGGCATGAGGAAGCCAAGAATTTCGGCTGAGGACAAGCCACAGTGGGAAAAAGCGAAGAAGAACTGATTGCAGCTGGAGGATGTTTCTACTACTACTACAGCCGCAGAATACATTAATCATACATACATGTATGTGTGGTGTCTCAGTTCATATTTTTGAGCAAGTACATGTGCTATTAGTTTTGCCATGAAGTCTCGTGGTGGTGTTGTAAATTACAACTGGTTCATGGTGGTGTTGTAAATTACAACTGGCATGACTGGTAATATTATACAAATAGGTGTGTGCCCGCACACGGGCATGCATGAATGCATGCGTGTACGTGTGCGTGCACACATACAGGCATGCGTGCGTGTCACTATATAACTTTCTCCAGTTCCGATTGAACCCTCAACAAACTGTTTGGTAAGTTGGTCTTGGGGACATGAATACGGGTTATGTTTGTGGGCATCAGCCATATGTCAACATCATTGCAAAAGACGGGGTGCATGCTTTTGTTCTACTGCT